>VYXD01006147.1:377857-451223 GCA_013397195.1 Hylia prasina
GGAGGTGAGTGGCCGTGCGAGCGCTCCGCCCCGGCGGGACGGACGGACGGACCGGGCAGCCCGCAGTCCCGGGGTGCCGAACCCCCGCGGCGCCTCCATCCCTCACCTCGGGCGCGGGGGGGAGGAGCGGAAGCACTTAGAGCCCTTTTGTTCGAGGCCCCAAAGCCCGGCCTGGCTGCGCGGCCGGGATCCTCCTCCCCCTGCCTTGGGCTGTCCCCGGCCGCGGGAGCCGCGTTTGTGGCTCCCCTTGTGGGAGAGGAGCGAGGGCGGCGGGGCGGGCGCTGCCTGGGCTGGGGGGCGGCCGCAGCTGCTGGGCCTGTCAAACACCTGCGGCCCGCGGGGGGGGCGGGACCCCCGCGGTTGCCGAGGCGAGTGTGAGGGCTGACCAGTTACGGGGCTACTGTGTGGCTTTTCTTTTTAAACATCAAAAGGCTCCATGGTACGGGAAAGGCCAGGAGCTACTGGAGGGGGTACTGGAGAAGGTCCCAAAGATGGTTTGGGGTCTGGAGTATTTCTGTTGTGAGGGGAGACTGCGTGAGTTGGGCCTGTTTACTCTAGATAAGAGACTATTGAGGGAGGCTCTAATCAATACGTACAAATATCCTAAAGGCGGGTGCTATCTTAAAGTGAATGGTGCCAAACTCTCTTCAATAGTACCCAGAGACAGGGCGAGGGTCAATGGCCATAAACTAAAACACAAGAAGTTTCACCTCAGCATGAGGAAGAACTTTTTTACGTTGAGGGCGGCAGAGCACTGGAACAGGCTGCTGTGGTGGTGCATTCCCCCTTAAACTCCTTTCCAGGCTGTAGTGCGATCTGAAATTTTTCAGCAATGTCGAGCGCACATTCGGGACAGCTGCCTAGGCAGGTCATGGAGTCTCCCTCTCTGGAGACATTCAGAACCCACCTGGACACGTTCCTGTGTCACCTGCTCTAGGTGACCCTGCCTTGGTTGGGGTGGGGGTGGTTTTGGACTATGTAATCCCCAGAGGTGCCTTCCACCCCTAACGATTCTGTGATTCTGTAAATTAATATGTTTGTGTGTATACATGTATGCACACACATATGCTTTGGGAGCCCATACTGGGGTTTTTCCCATAGAACTTCAGATTATTAAAATACCTCTCAGTTCCAGTATAACAAGTAAAGCTTCTTATCCGATTCAATCACTTTTGTTCATTGCGGTTTTTAAAACCTGTGTTTTATAAGCGTTGTAGGAAAAGATGCACAGGCTTCTAACAGTTACTAAAATTAAAAGGTGCTTTCCCCATTTCACGTCTCTTTTGATTAAAACTCCCATAGAAGCCTAAAACATTGAGTTTTCCTAAGAATTCTTTTAGTGCCTGTGACAACGTTATTCTGAGTATGGGTGTATGGTTTTATGTTGCTTGTTGTCAGGAGCAGATAGGCAGCAGGAGTGGTGTGTGGCAGCCACTGTTTCTGCAAAATCATGAAAGTGCTTACTTAGGATAGTACAGTTAAGCTGTTCATAATATAAATCACAAAATACAATCGTGTTCATTCCAGCCAGTTATGTAGGAATGTTGTTTACATTGATTCTTTTTATTGTAGAAAGTGACACTTCGTCATGCAAGATACTTCTGATGTGGGTGGGAGAGAGATGATCTCTTTTAGAGGAGAACTGTGTGATAAGAAGCATCACTTGATGCACAAAGCTTGAGAATTTACTGCATTAGATTTAAAGAATGAACGTTTCAGTTGCAGTTGTTGTCTGTAGCATACAGATTGACCTGTTCATTAACAGAAAACAAAGGCAAATCACTGTGACAGTTACTGTAGCCAGATGTTTCTGAGAAACATGGAGCACAACAGCAGCAGTATACAGCAGTATTAAATGTCTAAGCTTCTGCTAAGTTACTCCAGGTTCTCAAAAAGCTGTTTCAGGGCAGTAGGGGGGTGAAATTCATACGTGTGAAAAGAGCACTACGTGTTTATCTGTAGATATTATCAACCTAACTTTTCCAGAATAACCTACAGAATATTTTTAGCTTGTGTGTTTTTATTTTTTAGTGTGTGGTTCTGTCATGGCAAGTAATAATAGGTGGCAGTAAGGCAGTAACTTTTGTAATGCAGTGGCCCATAACTTCAGTCTCTAATGCTCTTGTCTGAAGGCAAGAGGTGGTTTTGTACGGTGATGTGCTGGGTGTAGAGGTTAGAGTAGCCTGGTCTGGTGCTGGAATTTTGTGTGAGGTCTGGAGATGCAAGGTTGACCACCTTTGAATGAAGCACCAACCCTTGATTTCTTGTAGTCATGACTGTGACAACAATCATATGTTTGGAATTGCCTGTATGCTGCAGTAGGGGTTACAAGCCAGGTCTTTGGGGGGAAATTCACCTTTTCTGGGGTTTGTGTGCTTCTGGTATTTTTGGGGAACACACACATAATGACTTAACATGTGTGCACTATTTAATTAGCGTTAGCTGTAGTTGTGTGCAACATCTGAAAAGCACATTTCTCTCTGTCAGGAACTTAACACTAGCTGAGATCTTCAAGACTAATTCCAAACTCCAAAGGAGTTAAAAAGTCTAAAAATCTTTGGAAAAATTAAAGTGGGGAAGGTAGGCAGCCTAAAAATACAGGGGTTGTCACCAGCATTCCTTCTGTAATCTCGAGTTGGGCACTGGCAATTTGTATCAGTAGCTTCTTATGCTTTTATTTTATATTTAAGGTATGTTTTTGTTAAAGCAGTCTCAAATAAGGAGCTGCATGCAGAAGTTCGAGCAAAATGCCTGAGTAACTTCTTGTGAGTGGGAGGGAAGGGGGAGGGAGTGGAGGGGACCTCTTAGTTTAGGGAAGCACTTAGTGCCTCTGTGTTACTAAGCCTAGCAACAGGAAGCTGCCATTCATTAATGAGATGCTTCTACTGAATGTTTTCTTTCTGTGGGTTCTAATGTCAGTATTTATTATAGGAAGGGAGCGTGAGTGTTGGTTATTTTGGTTGTTGTTAACCAGGACTTTGTTTGGTAGGGTACTTGTAGTTGTCAGTGGTGTCAGTTAGTGCAGGTTGAAAAGACCCTGCGTCATTGGAATGTGTTTGCTTGTCTTACTGACCAACAGTTTTAGGATTCGAAGAAGTTAAATTGGTTCATTGAGTGTCATTGTGAAAATACTAAGGTATTCCATAAAAATCATTGAGAACATAGAATATCTGCTCCTTAAGAGCATGGTTTCTTTAAAGCTAAGTGTTCACAACCAAGGAGTTGAGACTTCCTTTCCCCGGTGCGTGTGCAGTAGCAGCTTTACAAGCTTGTCAACTCTTAATATTATATGGAACTTTTCACTGGAAAGCATATTGCAAAGATGCATGCCTCTAGCAAACCTTGCATTTATTGTTACTTGAATACCTGTAAGATTTAAGCACTCAGTATTTTTTGCAAAATCATAGTTGTAGAAAATACTGTGTATTACTCTTTTGAGATAAGGAAACATGTCCTGTAACTCAGGGCAGTGTGAATATTTAACCTAGCAAAATGCAGTCCAGCATTCCTCTGTATGCACTAGAGGAATTCGGTTTGATGGCCTGTCTAAGCCATTTATTTTGCATCTTACTTTTCCTGAAAATATTCACATGGGTTTTAAATAACAGTACTTCCTGTTTATTAGAATCTTAAGAGACTAAGTACTTTCAAGAACATTTTGTAATGTTCACAAATGATTCTTTTATTCCAAAGAGGAGGAGCAGTAGTGTAAATTGCTTTTCTCAGACCCTGATTATCCTTTACTTTGTAAAATACAATGTTATGTAGATACAGACACATGCTAAATGTCAGTTTGATACAAATTTGGGTGGTTTTGATTAGTTAAATAGAAAGAATTGATTACTGATTGCTTTTTAGACATAAATAGAAAGCTTGAGGTAACTTCTAGAAAAAATACGTTTGACTATATCTAGATTACAGGAGCAGACATGTCATAGTGTTCTGTACTCTGGTGCTGGATTGTGTGGAACCAATGTTTTGGCGTTGTAATATTGCAAACTAAAGCAGTTAAGGCAAGAAGTACAAGTTTCTGACTTGTTCAGTGTTTCATTTACACTAGAAACTACACTAATTAAAACTCCTTTTTTTTCCTCTCCCTTCAGTGTTCACAATGACGAATGAGGAACCTCTCCCAAAGAAGGTATGTGTAGAATTACTTGTGACTTCAGCCTTCTCAGCCTTCCAGGTAATCAGGACAGCTTGATAAGTTATGCTTTTCTTTCTCCTTCTTAGGTTCGCCTTAGTGAAGCAGATTTTAAGGTTTTACCTAGAGATGAGCTTATCCTAAGGTAATGTAAAAAGTGTTTTTTCCATCTCAACATTTTAGTGAACTTCATTGGAAGATGTGTGAATTTACTCTTCCATTGCCTTTTAGCATTCTTGTTCTGAAAAACAGTTTTGTTTCATGATGCATCTCTTCTGTAAAGTTCTCCTCTTGTCTCAAATATTTTTGTTTATAGTTTGGAAGGGAACACATTTTCCCAAGAGGCCAAATCCTCAATAGTATTTTGTAAAACTATTAATGAGTACAAGTGGTTTTTTTATTCACTCGTAACTATAGAAGATATGACTGCTTACATTCCTTGATAGATAGCAAGTTATTTTGAACATCAGAAAAATGTCAGCATTTTACACTTTCTCAGTCCACGCAGTTGTCTTCTCAGCACGTTCAGATAGTAACAGAAAAATGTTAAAATTAAATTTTCGTTGCCTAGAACTTTGATAAGAAAGAACCTGGCCATTTTTTTCACTTTTTAGAAAGCTTAAGTGTCACCACAATTATAGAAATTCCTGTTGCACAGACCAACTGCTTAAAGAAACCACCCCAAGCCGCTTATCTCTGTATGCCTGAATTTTCTGGTTTGTAAACCAGGAGCTATCCAAACTAGTCATCTGTGGGGCATCTGTCTACCTGCTGGAGTAGTCTGTGCATTTTGGTAAACATTAGTTCTTGGCTTCTTGTACACTGAGTTACTAGCATTATTAGGGCCTCAAGGTAAATTTTGCTGTTTCATAGAACAAAGACTAAATTGTGTAGAAACACGGGGTTACATATGCAGCGCTTGGTCTACATGGATCAGCTGGTACCCTCCCTTCTGGTAAACTATCCTGCCAGCTACTTTAGGGGTTAGTTTTTTTCAGGGGGTAAACACAGTCTGGCTCCACACATTTAAACCTGATTTCTGTCTGCCTCTGAATATCCAGTCTTTTGGGTTGTAAAGAAAAATATATTTAAACAGTAAGAAAAAGTGCTTCTTTCATAAGTGTTTTTGGCCTTGTGATCCTTTTTATAGAAATTTCTGTACTCAAGATTCTCTGGCAGTAGTAAACTCTTAAGTCTCCAATGCTGTGCCCTTACTTCCTGTGATAAAATTCATGTGGAAGTACCAAAGCATAGATTCTGTGCCACTTGCTTTCTAACTGATAGTGTGAAAACAAAAAGAGGCTGTCAGTTGTAATCAGTTTCTGTAGCTTGCAATGATTAGTTACTACCATGGAAGAGGTGAAGTTCCAGCACATATTCAGGAGAGAATGTTATGGAATACACCTAAGGAGGTAAAGTATCAGCAGCTCACCTGTGTTAACAAAGAGGCAGAAGGGAATTTGCTAGACAGCTGTGTTACTATTGAATCATCTTTTTGGTGTGTAGAAAAGCTAACATGCTCTCAAAAAGGGCACTTGGTGGATTTAAGGAGAATAACTTCAATATACCCAGAACTGGAAATTTAAATTCCTTTTTGGTCATGTCCATTTGATTAGTTTGTATTGATCAGTCTTTCAAACACTTTTTTTTAATTGGGGACAAATCATGGATTTCTAGTAAGTTCACCTCTAATGGTGTTTTCACATAAAACTAGCAATTATTACACTAACTGATGGCTTCATTTGTCGGCTGGAATAAAATATTATTACAGGTATATTTTAATCAATGTCATTTCTATTTGAGACATGGAAAAGCAAGTGGTGACCTCTGGATTGTCTTAAGATTTGGAATGTGTGTTTTTGGTTCGTGCTTCAGTGAGGCAAATGATTTTTGACACAGTCATGTGTAGTCACCTTTTAGTCTTTTAGGTAATAAGTCACCACTGCTGTCCAGTTGCAGTGGTGACTTATTACCTAAAATCTATGTATATATCTATACATATGTAGAAAGGATTCTTTTTTTTGTCTGTTTCTGTGCCATGAGTCCCAATTTTACTGTTCTTTTCCATGAAGTACATAATTTAGGTTTGCTCATCTTAACTTTAATTGACTAAACATGAGCAGACCAATACAGTGCCTTTAGATCTGACCTCGAATTTCTGCTTGTCTCATGACCTGTTGCTGTGGACTCAGCTTAAACTTTCCCCTCTTCAATGCAGTAGTTACTTAGCTTGCCTGTAGGAGCTTCTGCTAGAAAGAAGAGCCAGGAACACGATAAAGAAATACTCTGAATCATAGCTAAAAATCTGATCAGGATTGCCCGGGTCGTTTGGCTGAGTGGTTAGCTGGTAAAAAACTGAAGCACTCCGATATGCACAAGCATTTCTGAAGAAGTACAGTGCTTTTACTAAGCTTCAGTCAGTAGGGACTTAGAGCCAGTCATTTTTGGGATGGCCTGGGTGCAGTGTGTGTCTTAACTCCTAACTGCTTGTTGTTTACTGTGAACCCCAAAGCTCAGCATAAAAAAATAGGTGTTTCAAGAAAAAGTATTTGGGACTTCATAGCTTACAAATTTCTTCTATAAATTCTGCTTAATATGTTTAGAGAATGGAGGAAATCAAGTAACTGACATAATGCTGCTCAGTTATATTCCAGTTCTTGTGAGACTAAGTAATCCCTTGAATGCAGAACAGATTCAGGAGTGTCCTCCCAGTTCTCCTGCCTTTCCAAGTAGTGCTTCAGTGAAGCTCTTCAGGTGACTAATTTTGAACCATGGGATTATGGACATAAACTATCATATTGAGTGGAAAGCAAACTGATGGGAGTAGAAAATCTGGCTTTTAGCCTTTGTCATTCTTCCCCCACTCAGATTCACTGGTGAGCTGCCCTAGTCTGCTACAGGTGTGCTGGAAGGCATAATCTGGGGCAAGGACATCAAGGGTCTGGCTGTGTTCCCTCCCAAGATCTTGCCCATTCCTGGCCTACTGGTGAGGGGGGAATGTTGGAAAACGTGCCTTGATGATGCGTGAGCAGTTCCTTGCAGTGGGTGCAACACTGGTGTGTTCCCAGCACCATTCTATGTGAGGGCTCCTGTGGGGAAAATTAACTCCTCGGCCAGACCCAGTGCAAGTTGCTTGAACTGCAAGAGTCTTCACCAGGTTTTTGACAAAACGCCACATCTGAATAGTTACGTTTTCTAGAAGTGTTGCTAGCCATATGACTTGAAATGCATGACATGGCCTAGTGCCATCTAGGTTTTCTTTTCCAGGAGCTTTGTTCTTGCCTAAATACTAGTAGTTGTTGAGAGGTGACTTAGATGTATTATCTGCAACATTCTTGGTGACTGTAGGCTACATGGTTTGTTTGTGGGTGGTTGTTTCGGGGGGTTCTTTTCCTTTGTTTTTTTCAGGTATGCTCTGGCATGTCTACTTAACTTGTGTTTCATGTCTTCATTTCACTTGCTTGGTATATTGCTCCTGTTGGGGGGGTGTGGGGGTGTCACAACTTTGATAGAATATCTGGGTTTGGGCTGTTAGGTGTAACTTTAAAGTAGTCCTGTATATTTGAAGACCTATTTATTGCATGTAATTTTTTAATGTAACATTAGGTTCTTTCTTTCTATATTTGCTATTTAGTAGACCCTTCCAGTTTTACTTCTGGGAGATTGAAATCTCCTGAGCTAACATAGAATTTTTAATGGTCAAATGGTGAAACTTCTTAGAGCAGAGGGATTAGTTGAAGAGTTAAGTACAAATACTGGTGCTCTTTTTTACAGAGCTTTGCGAGTTCATTCATGCACTTGCCATGTTCAGCTGAAGAGATGTAAAATTTAGTCACTGCTTGAAGGAAGAGATCTCGTGCTTCCTGTTCCCAGTGATGTGATCTTGCTTGCTGTTACAGATCTCTGGTGCTTTTAAAGCGCTGCACCCTTTCAAGTACTGCTTGAATTCACTAAATGGTCCAAATTACCTAGAGGTAGATTTTATAGTTTCAATTCAAGTAGTGGTGTAGGTTAGAGAGGTAAAATGGAGCAGCTGTGATGAGTCTGGCATAAAATACATGTCAGGGAGAGAAGGTAATTGGGAGGAGGGAACAGAGACCTCCTTCTGTAGTGGTAAGCTATTAGATGAATTTTCTTTATAATGTGCAGTTGTACCATCATGAGGAACACACATAGTTAGGTGAAGAGTACTACTTAAAAATCCTAAAACACCATGCTGTGAACTTTTTTCATAAAGCATTTTATGGTAAACTTTACAGCAGACTTATTTTCTACTGGTCTGATGGTTTGTATAAAAGGCGGTGCTGTTTTTAAGTGATGTTTTTTGACTGCAGATGAATTACCTAAATAACATGTTTTCATAGAGTTATTAAACTGTTTGGCTTATGGATGATGAATATAATCAAAGAATGGTCTTAACCTGAATGAGCTGATACAACTGCTTAGCCTAGACTGCCATTTCTGGTGTTATAACACACTTTTGCTTGTCCTGCTTACTTGGTAACATACTTAATACCGTATTTAGTGTATCACAGTTTCTGATACAGAATTTTGTTTGAATTGCTCTGCTATAAGATGTATGTAGGATACTTTATAAAGATAACAAAATAAGTAGTGTGTCGTTCTAATATTTGTCTAAAATAGTGATTTTCCGCATGTCAGTTTTAAGTATTGTAATGCATAGCTACCATTTTATCCCTCTGAGATGCAAAGCAGATTTAACTACTTCCACGATGAAAAGCTCCTTTTTTAAAACTGGAACTGTTTTGTGCAGTTGTGTAATTCCCTCTTGACATTTTCTGATTGTGGTATCAGTGTGAGCTCTGAAAGCTTAGGAATGAGATGCCTTGATTTAATAAACAGAGCTTCAGAAAATTCTTTTTTTTTTCCTCTTTTTATCTGCAACAGGTGGAAACAATATGAAGCATACGTGCAAGCTCTGGAGGGCAAGTACACAGACCTTAATTGTAAGTTAGCTGGGTTTCAAAATGGTGCAAATTATCACAATGTATAAAACAGAGTGATCAAGTAATATGTGTGCTTTCTAAAAGTGCTAAAAATAAGAGATAATAACCTGTTATGTCAGTTACTTGTCAGGAGGAGAGCCTCTGTTTTTTTCCACTGTAGGTCTTCAGCCTCTCCCGGCTTCCTTACCAACTTCTTTTGCAGTTGCAAATTTATCCTACCATCTAAAAAGCCTTATTTTTCAGTCTAAATACTAAAAGATGCAGTACCACTGAGTTTGAAGGGTATTTTTCTGTCAGTCCAAATGGATGTCCTCTCTTTTGCTGTTGTTACACCCTTGTTCTGTTGCTGTCTCAAAGTGTTTTGGGTTTTGGAGAGACTAAAATATAGCAAATGTAAACAGGTGATTCCATTCACATCTCAAACTGTCTAAACGTAGATGAATAAATTGTTTAAACATTCCTGATTTCTTGATTTTGGAAATAGTACAGGCCGTAGTAATCAGTGTCAATTAATTATCTGCACAGATTTATTTAGAAATAATTATCCTGCAGCAATTTGTGATGTTCAGGTTATATTTACAGCTGAATATTCTCAAGAAATTAGAAAAAACATGAAAATTTCTTATTCAAATTTTTAATTGTTTTACATATGACAAGTAGCAGAGTGAATGTGTACAGTTGGTGTCAGGTTGCTTGTGTGTGTTTTTATTTGAGTAGTTTGGAAATGTAGTGCCTTCTCTCATTTCATATATAAATTTTCATAAATGTTTGTGGATCAGAATTCGAGTTGTGATGGAATGTTCTTGAATGTCTTACTGTTTGCTCATGGAGTGTTGAGACCAGTTTGAGGATTGTCTGTAAACAGAACTGTTGTACAGATTGCAGATTGGTTTTTGCGAAGAGTACAGACTTTCCTCCTCTGCCGCCCGGCACAGCTTTTCTTATACATACTTGTGCAGTTGCAACTCCCCAAGTTTCAGACTGCAAGTTGTAATAATAGTTGGTTAAGCAAGCACAAGTGATTTCCTACATAAACATGGAAACATCTTCAAAATTTTAGTGAGTCTTAAGGACCAGGAATATGGATTTAAAGCCACCTGTTGGCAAGCTTTTCTAATACTTAATGATATTTTGTTTTTTGTTTATGCTAGTTATAAACATGACTACAAAAAACATAACTGTTTGACTTCTGTTTATGAATTTGGTTTTTAGATCAGCTATCTTTTAAAAACTTCCTATGAGAGGGTACTATAAAACATGCTTTCTCTGTGTTGTTGCTTGTGCTAGCTAATGATGTGACGGGGCTGAGAGAGTCTGAAGAGAAGCTGAAACAGCAGCAGCAAGAGTCTGCCCGAAGAGAAAATATTCTGGTGATGAGGCTGGCAACTAAGGAACAGGAGATGCAAGAGTGTACTGTAAGTATTTAGGAAGGATAAGTGTGCTGAGACTTGCAGTAATATCAGCTATTGAGCCAGTACCTATGTGCTATGTTTTTTTGTGTATCTACACCATCACAATTTCTGTGTTTAAAGACATGGCAGGGTACTTCAGCTTTCATTGAATTAGTAAAGATCATGTCTTAAAAGTTTGGGCTTTTTTAGTATTAGTTATTTTGGTTGATTTTCAGCAGCAGTTGTGGTTGGAAAGGCTTTTACTTCAAGCAAATTCTTGCATGTGCCATGCTTACTCTCTTCTAGCATTTATTTATGGTACATATCTACAAAAATGTTATTTTTGAGTATCATCAGAGTCAGGAACCAATAAAAATTTAAGTATGAGTTTATTTGGTTTCATTTAGGAGGTTTTAGGCTGATATGGGGCGTTACCTATGGATAACAAGGTGTTTGTAAGCCTCTGGCTGGGTTGGTGAAGTTGCTGCTGACTTGTTCAAAGCTCTTTTGAAATTTGGCAGATCTGGTTAATTTACAGTGTTCTGAATACATATTTTGTTGATCTTTGTTTCCTTCTCCTTTATTTCTGGCCATTTTCTATGACTTTTATGTCTGTGTTTAGTTTTGGTTTCTTGGAAACTATCTCATTTTGGATTACCTTCTTAACATAATTTTCATTCTGCTTGAATCTGGCAGTTTCTGAGAGGATTGTAAAAAGCTTATTGCTAGTTTTGATAATATACTACTCAGAGTTCGCCTTATGAAGAACACAAGTTCTGTGCAAAACTAGTAACTAATGTTGTAGCTTTCCTTTACTTCTTGAATCTTCCTTTCTTTTTTGCCTGAAGTTTTTCAGAGCTGTCAGGTATAGGTATAGTAGTGTGACTGAACTCTGTACACAGTATTCTCACTGATCTTAAGACCATGAGATCACTTCAGTTCACAGTAGATAGTGTTATAAACAGGAAAAAATTAAAGGGGATTAACCTTACTTTGCAGTGGCAAAAAATGAAGCCCAGAATTGCTGAGGTTGGAAGAGACTTGCAGTTTCTCGTCCAGCCTGCCTGTTCACAGCAGGGTCAGTTGGACCAGGTTACTCAGGACTGTGCACTATTAGCTTTTAAGCATCTCCTGAAATGGAGACTCCAAAACTCTCTGGTGACCTGTGCCAGTGTTTAACCACTGACACAGCAGAATGTGTTTTCTTACATTTAGTGGAACTTCTGTGTTGCAATTTATGTCCGTCACCTTCTCTGCTTTCAGTGGGCACCAGTGCCTTTGCTTTCTTTACTCCCCATTGGGTATTGATGCACATTAGTTACATCCCCTGAGCCTCCTCCAGATTGAGCAGCCCTGACACTCTCAGCCTCTGCTTGTGGGTCACATGCTCCAGCCCCTTAATCAGCCTCACCCTGAAATGTTGGCGTCTCTCTTGTACCGGGGTGTCCAGCTCTGGATTCACTACCCCAGATGTCTCACCAGTGCCAAGTGAGAGGAGGGATCACCTCTGAGCCTGTTGGCAAAACTCCTGCCAATGCAGGCCAGGGCGCCAGTGAAGGTCTGTTCTGCTACTGTACTGCAACACTTCCCTAGTTGTAAGGCTACTCTGTGGGTCCTGCTTCATGAGAAATTTTACTGATAAATTCTGCGACCTGGAACAGCAGTCATAACAGGTTTTTTTTCTTTTGAACTTCTAAGCATATAGCTAAAGCAATAAATACTAAAAATAAATAAAAAAAGTAAATTTTTCACCAAAACCAAATTCGTGTGTACTGTATTTGCCTTACTCCTCCCTTGAAGTTACAAACTTCAAGTATTTAATGCTTTGAATTTGACAATATCATGAAGACTATAGGGGTTTTTGACTGCACTTTGTTAGATGTTTATAGCTGCATAATGTTTCCAGAACATCTGTTTAGAAGAATTTCTTCTGAAGAGCTTTTATTTCAGTTTAAAAAAGAAAAAAGGTCAGGTAACAACCTACCAAAAAGAAACAACAAACAGACATATGCCCACACACTCAGATAACTTTTATTTCTCCTGCTCTTGACTCAAGAATAATGCCAAAGATGTAATCTCCATAGTATATGGAGGCAGGAAGATGTATCCTTGAAGAAGAGCTGTCAAATGGATACACTGGAAGTGTATAATGGAGACATTGTCACCTTTAGGTATTTTCAGGTTTAAAAATGCACATGGTTTCAAGAAGATCTGAAGGACTACTTGACTTTGTATTACTTGTATTACTAGAGATACTATTTTTTCCAGTACAGTAACAGTAGAAAAATGTCATGTTCGATAAGATGCAAAGCTAAGCTACAGATTGCTAAATCATTTAATAAACTATTCATCATGTGATGTTATTTGACATGCCTGGTTTTAATCCATAAAATAATTTTTCCATATTTTTATTATAGTTAACATATTTTTTATAATCCACACTTACATGTAAAATATACCAGAAACATTTATGTGTTTGCTTATATAAGCCTGAAGTGTTTCCTGTCACATTTTAATTAGAAAGATTGAGCATTTATGGTGTCTAGTTTCTTGAAAACTGCAGATGTGGTTTTGGGACATTTTATTCTTACAGACTTACCACTTTGAAATTTAAATGGTTAAAAACTTTGTATGATATTCAACTGCTAGTAGTTGGCAAAGACTGAGTTTTCTGATTACTTGTGTAGAACATCTTGCTTACTAAAGTACACTAACTCTGTTTTAAAATAAGGTGTGATGAACTCTATTTTGGTGTTCTAATTTTCACTCTTTTTTAAAGTAGTAGCTTTTTAGTGCATTTTCAGCTTATGAAAGTCACCAGTTGTCATGTTGAAAGTGTAGGTGTGCATGTCAGAGTAGCAGTAGCAGAATCATTGCCCTTATTCTGTGTCAGTGGTGGTTTTGAAGAAACAAGATGGGAGGGGAGTGCATAGCTCCATCCTCTTGTGCTCTGTGCTGAGTCTAGCAGGAGAATATATAGATTTCTGCAGAGGCAGCAGCTTAGTAAAAGTCTGTGACAGGTGCTGCAAAGTTAGTCTGTGGTTTTAGGGTGACTAAGGGCTACCTTGAAGTTCAAGTGTTTAACATCTTACGTGCCCTGTTGTCAGCAGCAGCCTCAGGCTACCTTCCCCCAGCAGGAACAGCCCCCTAGAAGCGGTTGCCGCTCTTAGGGAGGTGTGGGTAAGGTATTGGCTGTGGTTTCTACATGAAGCTTTATTTCTGGCAGAGGTGGTGGAAAAGTTAATGCTACTTCAGGGAAAGGCCTTAACCTCCCAGGCTACTGCACAGTTACTGAGAGTCAGTAAGTGGGTAGACATTTGGAAATACTTGCTGCTCAAATACGTTTTTCATGGAACAGATAACAATGAGTGGAACTTTCTGTGGGTGCAACTGGACTGTAGCACTAGATAGTCATTACTCTTGTGGTTTAGGTTACAGCTCTGTTGTGTTTTTTTCTCTTCTTAGTTGTGTACTTTATTCTTTCCTACTCCTTCCTTATAAGAAGGATATACAGTTGATCTGACTTAGGTTGCTTACACTTTCTTTTAGGCACCTGTGATCTGTGTTGTAAATTCTTCATGTTTAGAGAGTCTGTTCTTTGTAGCTATCTTTGGATAATTTCAGCCGAAAGCATGCAACTGTTTCCAAGGATGTGAGAACTAGGGGGATTGAAAATGTTATTGTATGTCTCTAACAAAAGATAAAAATCCTCATAAGCAAAACCTCACGCAGCCTGATGTCCTCTAAATAGACTGTTTTCAGGGCTCTCCTGCCTTGGGTTGGAACAGAGAGAAAGCTGATAGCAAGACTATTATTCTGTTTGTGAAAATTACCTCTGCTTGTCCGTCTGCTAGGCTTTTGAAAAATACCAGCTAGTATGTGCTTTCATGTTTGGGAATATGAACAGTCCATAGGCATTTCAGGTGTTAGAGTGGGCATTCCCTGGGGTCTGGCATTGGACATGACTACTCCTCTATGTTCAGCTGTAGCTGAAGTTGGTCCTGACTGCAGGCAAACTCTCCTGCTCCTAACCCTTACCACCTGGAGTATCAGTGGGAGGTGACTCAGAACAGAAAGTGATAAGAGGGAGCAAGAATGTGAGGTTTGGATTCGCTAAGCAGGAAGACAGTTAATTAGGAAATTGGCATTTGGGCTTGCTTTGGGAGCATGTCATACTGCAAGGAGGTTGCTGGGTCTTCATGGAAGAAAAGTTTGACAGATGAGAACTCTGGAGTTAACAACTGGAAAAAGCACTTGTGGAGGGATTGAGCAAATTTCAGTTGGAAAAAGTGGCGGGTCTTTTAAGTTTGGGAAGGGAATGAGCAAGGCTGGTTAAGCTTAAGTAAGTTTTTTCTACATGACTGCCTTAGAAACAGTGGTTGAGCTGAGGTCCTGTGCAAGTGCCATCTGCTGGGCTCAGGAGTGTGAGCTGGAGAGATCCCAGTGAGACTGACAAATACCTGGCATTGCACAGCTTTGGCTCTGTCCTCTGGAGTGATCAAGTGTATTTCTGGCGTGACTGAGGAGCAGTGGCAGCAATTCCGTGTGCTAGTGATCCAAGGAATCTGTTACAGTTTTTAGATTTACAGTGGAAGAGAGAGGAATCTGGGCCTTGGTAAGACAAGGAACATGGCCTTTTTTTTTTTTTCCCTCCCAGTTAGTGATGTCTCTTTAAAAGTGGATTTGGAACAATGTTCCTGTATCATGATTATGTTTCTGAAATATGTTGCCAGTGGAGTTGTCCATTTCACTGTCTGCTAGCTCTAGCTACCACAAAGCATTGACAGGTTGTTGAAATACTTCAGTAGCAGAAGAATCAAAAAATTGACTGGATAGAAAATGTTCATCAATAACAATGAATAAAACTGATCTTTATTCAGTGAGCAATACATTGTGCATTCAGTGATGCAAAGGACCCGAGAGGTAAAATGCCATCCAAGCAATGTTAGCATAACCTTAATCTGAACTTCTGCTAGGTAATGTTTGTATGTGGATTAAGTGCTTTATTTCTTGAAAATATTTATATGCAGTGCTTTATTCCCTTTATATTTCTTTCTGGATACACAGAAGTTGGTCTATTTAAAATTTAAAGTGTGATGATTTTAGGTTTTTTAAGTAGCTAAATATTTTTATTTTTATAATATCAAATTAATGTGTCAAAGGAAATACTTCAGTTACTCCAATACCTTTGAAACCACTTACTTGAAATAAAATCCTGGGTTTTTTGCTACTTAACAATATATAAATTAAAACATGTTATACTCAATTTAGAAGTGACTGAGGTTGCTACTGCACACTGAAATTACATAGGAGTTCTGTACTTCTCTTCACCACTCCTGTGTAAAGACCCTATAAGAGAGTAACCTGATGTACAGGGACGTGGTTAAGCAGTCAGTGCTGCTGGCTGTGCTGTGTGTCCTAAGGAAAGCAGAGAGTGCAGGGAGACTCTTTCCCTTTAGGGTTTGTCAATGAAATTCTCTGCTCTCAAGTCTGGTTGCAAGACTGCCTGCATGGGAAGCAAACCCCCTTGACTTTCACTTACTGTCTTTTAACATTGTGTGATTCTGTGTGTGATACAGGAAGCACAATAAATTGAATTTGAGAATCCGCACATTCTGTGCAGGCTAATGTGTTACCAGTGATTAGCAGGATTCTAAACATGTACTTCTGGTACAATTTAAGTTATGTCTGTTGTGATGGGATTTAAATTGAAGAAACTTTTCAAGTTAATCCTGTTTACTTACATTCATGTTTTGAATAATAAATACTGTATTTAAAAGAAAACCTCTCAGTTACTACTTCTGAAATTTTGACTATTGCAAGTGTTCTGAACATATAAAATTGTAACTCATTTGGCTTGTGGTTATTGCAAGAGGATGAAAACAACCAAAGTCTGTTTTAATTGCTATTAGTATTTCTAAATTATTTTGTTTAAAAATATGCAATCTTGCATCATCAGTGACTGTTGCAATTGCAAAAAAACTTTAGAAGGTTCTAAAAGGTCCTTTTTATTATTGCTTGTAAATATTTTTTGTCGATTTTATCTGTAATGTTCCTTAATAACTTCCACTGAATTTGTGGGAATTAACTGTCTGTTTTAAGCAGATAATTCTTTCCATATGTTCTTTGTTCCCCAGAAGGAGTGCAGGCTGATACAAAAGAGAGGGAGCATTGTAATGCTCTGGATATTGCTCTGACAAATGTAAACTGACTTGGAGAAAATAATGTGGGATCTGGAGGGAAATCTGCCTTGATGTGAAAAGCATGGCAGCTGCTTAGGATGAGGGCTTGGGTCAGCAGGCACATGGACAAGGGTGCGAGGTGTGCACAGGTGATTTTTATCCTGCATTTTTCAGGTTACAGTGTGAAAGAAGGCAAGCTACCTTGATGCTAACTTTGGAGTAACTATTTGTATTGAAATGACTTAAAAATTTTCTTTAATGTTGTAGGAGTAACAGTCTTTTTTCTTATTTTATGCAGAATCAGATTCAGTACCTCAAGCAAGTCCAGCAGCCTAGTGTTGCCCAACTGCGATCAACAATGGTGGACCCAGCCATCAACTTGTTTTTCCTAAAAATGAAAGGTGAACTGGAACAGACTAAAGACAAACTGGAACAAGCCCAAAATGAACTGAGTGCCTGGAAATTTACGCCTGATAGGTAAACAAAACAAATACTCCCCAGTCAAGACTTCCCTGACAGTCCCACTACGAGAATGCTATGGTGGGACAGCCAAGTACTCGTTTCCACACCAAGACTCAGACGTTTTGAGGCAAAAGCCACATTCTTATACTGTCCAGCTTGTAATGCTTAATGTAAAACTTATCAGATGAACCTTGTGTTTCAGCTTTTTTCTCCCCTTTGCTTCAGAGGCCTGACAGCGTCGGACTATTCTGAAGAAATGGCCGTCTTCGAAAAAAATCTTTTCTAGAACATGTAGACATTTGCAAAATTGTTCTATTTGAAGAAAATAGAGGGAGAAACAGAAGTCTTAAGTCTGTGGCACACTGTGTCTACAGACAGTTTGGAGGAGAGAGAACCTAGAGATTATAAATCATGAATTGAACATGTAAAATTCCCGTAAAATGTAGAAGTGGAATATGCTTCGCTCTTAACCTTGAGCCTAGTGACTTAGAGACACTGTAAGTCAGTTTTGCCAATAAGACTGTGGACTTCCTGCTTGTTCACTGAACTGCTGGGTCAGAACTCGATGAGGTGAATTTTGCATTAAAGAGTTTACTTGCTAACCAGTTTTGAATAGCCACGAGAGTGCTATTTGATATCACAACAGTGGTAGTGTACACATATGACTGTTTAGCCTTTGGGCTTTATAGCACTTGATGCAGCCTTAAGTCACTGTTGCTAAATAATGAACTGTTTTCTGGATGGTTGGTAATACTGTGGACGCCTCAAAATTAGGACTGTACAAAAATGTACGTTCCATCTAAATGCAGGTTTAAAATTGTTTGAAGCAATATATATTTGATCACAACTAGCATGTATAAGAAAAACTGGTTGTGATAAGAATTTCACTGCATGTTTTCATGCAGAAATGACAATTTTTTGATCTTCCTACTAAGAACTGATCTCAAATGCTCAATACAGAAGGCACATGATGACAACTGTCTTCAGTGTTGGTGGGGTGTTTTTATTCCGTTGTACATCTGGGGTTTTTTGTATTGTGCTTCTCTATAAAATGTGCCTTGAAACAGTTGTAATACATAGTTCAAGGAACACCTCTGGTTACACTGTTGTATCGTGAAACTCCTGGGATGAACGAGAATTGAACAGGTTGTTATTTCTGAATTGTCTCGTTCGCTGAAAACAAAGTCAGTATTTTAACAAACCAAAAAAGCCTTAAATGCATGCATTTTTGTTGGTGGATTCAGTGAAGGAGTTTTTGCTACTCTGTTGATGCCTCTGTTCTGTTGTCCCAAGTTACTTGGAAGAGTAGCAGTCTGGGACAGTTGGGAGTGCACGTCTGAGGTCTGTAAAGCAACATGTAGATTTGGTGCAGCATTTGTGTGTTTGTTTTCTTCCAGTAGCAAATAGAGTTCTATTTAGTAATCTGAGGTTTTTATTTTTCAAAACAGTTGGACAATGTTTTATGACTCGGTTTAAAAAATTCATTTTTAAATTAGAGACGTTCAGCTGTCACAGAAGGTGATGTATTCGAACTGTTTTGATGACTTCTAATAAGATGCCATTACATAATTTTGACTTGGAAGTATCTTTAACTGTTTGTGCTTCAGATGATTAATACGGGATCAAAGAGTAGTATACTTTTGCAGGTTTATTGTTTTTGCATGAGTAATGACTTAACAGCAAAAGAAAAATCCACAGAAAAATTTTACCTTTTAAAAGTGATACATCCGGAATGATTTTGCTATAGCAGTATCTAAGATTTTATTGATCTAGCATCAAAACAGAGGTAAGACTTACATTAATAAATTGTTAATGTGTTACCAAGCCATTTGTAAAGCTCACTATGTGTTGAAAGAGGCCTACTGTGCAGATTGCTTGTTTCTAACTTGAAGTTCAGAAAATTATTTAATACATTTAGAAACAGGTTGGTTGTTTTCTAAAGTCCTCAGGCTCTGAATGCGTGAATACAATGGAGGAGAGATGAGTAACTTGCCACTTCCTTTCAAACCCAAGTGTCAAAAGAAAATGTTATTTCTGCAGCTACAGCATACCCCAATTTGCATCATACAGTTTTAAGTCAGTGGTGTGAATGTGCATAATTCATACAGTGGCTGGATTTCCTGGTAAATAATTGAGACTTTAACTGGGTTAAGACTTTACTGATTTTTATTTCTTGAAAGGTGAAGAAATTGGCTCATGTAAAATACTTGTAGGTTGTTTTTTTCATTCTGTTTGCATCTTGGCCCTCCCCCTCCCTAATGGCTTTAATTGTCCGTCCTTGTACACAACTACTCATTTCATGGCATCTCTCCTTCTAAAGAGGCAATGGCCCTATTCAGATCCCAAACTGATGTTCTTGGGGTGGATAACATATTAACTGCAGCTCTAAGCAGAGTTGGTTCTGGACCTTAATGTAGATAAGGCTGTGCAGCACAAACATTGCTGATGTCTGGAGGGGGAAATAAAAGGGCATGTAATAAAAAGGAATGGCTATGCTAAGCCATTTTAGCCATCATTAAGCAGAGTATAAACTTGGAATAAAAATTAGTTGAAATGTCATTTTGCAGTAAGCCTAGTACAACAAACTTTAGTCTTCTGAAATTTAACCACTTATATTCTTACAGGTTTTATTGCATGTATTTTCAAGAGGATTTGTGAAAACAATGCTGAACTTAGTTTTACAGTTCATAGGAATTATTTTAATAGTTACTGGATTTAATGTTCTTAAATGTGTTGTCTTTTTTGTAAATTGCAAGGGTTATTCTCTACTAGTTCAGAACATCTGGAAAAATTTTGATGGGAAGAAATAGCATTATAGGTAACTATGCAAATTTCTATACAGGTAATAAATATTTTACATTTTGGCAGGAGTAAACCTGAAGATATTAATGGGATTCTAAATTTGTCCCAATTCCAAGATAACTGGTACTCGCTGATTCTGCAGTCGATGTTGGTTTGTGAAAAGCATTAAATGACTTCTTAAGCACTGTAAACTTTTTCTACTTGAAGTGATGATGAATACAGTAACAGGAATTTGCAAATGGCTAAAAATCATGTCTGCCTAATAACTTTTGGGATCTGTCACATTGGTTATCTCCAAAGTGGTCCTGCTTTGCACAGAATGAACATCTCTAAGGAAACTTGCATCTTAAATGTGCGACTTGGACTGTATTAGGTCGGCACAATTTAAACTTCAAGGACCTGGCATTGGACATCACATCAAGAAAGAAAACAGGCTGCTGCCTTTAGCAGATTTTCAGGCCTCCAGGACTTTACACAGCCAGATTCCTTCTGGAGCAGCCCATCTGAAAGATTGTGAAAGTCAGTTGAAAAATGTTAAATGGGGCAGAGTTGGCAGAGAACTTAAAAGTTGTCTAAGGCTTGAGTGCTCAGAAGGTAGTTGATAAGGAAATTATTGTTTTAAATTCTTCTGGTTGGGTGTTTTGGTTGCAGGAGAGAACTGTGGCTGTGATTGTAGCAGAAAATTCCTGTTCTATTTTTTTTAATCCTCTATTTCTTTTCAGTTTTTGTCACTTGTTTAAAAGCATACAAAAAATTAAATGGCCTTCTTGGTCTTGAAAAGTAATGCAAGTCTTGCTATTGAATTCACAATAAAACTGTTCAGGTTTGGGGGTTTTGGCAGAGCTTACACTTCTGTAGAAAAGACGACAGCTTCATTATGATGCTGAGCCTATTAAAAGGAGAACTGTTTGGGGATGCTATCCTGACTTGGCAGACTAAGAGTCCTAAAGGACTTTAATTTTCCTCTTTCATGGAGTCATCTGTATTGCCTATATATTAATTTGCATACTACTTCCTATAATGCTTTACAATGAGATTTTTATCATGAAGATTAAAGATGTGTCATGCTACCAATTCAGTAAGAAAAATCTTGTCAGTTCCTACCTGTTTCACATTTCTTTCAGAAACTGAATGTCCTAATGATCATTACTTATGATCTGCAATCTGTCATTTTAAAGGAGGTAGATAGATAATATACCTGTCAACCCATAACAATACCCCATCCTTGATGTCGTTCCAATGTTCAGCTACATTTTCTTTCCTCTTTACTGTACAAGATGTACTTAAGAAATGCTGGCCATAGAAACCATGAAGCAAACTGTGCGTGACTGTCGAACATTTAAGTTGAGTTGAAAAATAGACATCTGAGTTTTTAAACTAGAGTACCTGGACAGCATTTAAATGAATGTTTAAACCTCTTAAAGAAAAATAGTTGGCAGTATGAAAAATGAACATGAGACTTATTATTTCCCCCAAGCAACTTCCTTTTCTTCACCCAGATTCAGTTATTAAATTTCATTAGTACAACAGATGGGGAGTGATTTTGCTTATAATTTGCTTGTGTAGTTTCTATGCAGTCCTTGATAATTTGAATTGCAAAACACATCTTTAATCAAATATTTAACTCCATTAAAAATTGGCACATGCAAGATGGTGCATACTGATAATCCAGATGTTGGTATCAAAAAAATACAATATGCTTATTCATATTTTCAGTAATAAAACTTGCCTTCCACTTTGTGGGACAGCGACAGAAGATCAACTGCCATTGGAACAGCACGTGGTAACTACAGGGAGACTTTCTGCTATGACAATTATGTTGAGGCATAATGTTCCTTGAATTGTGACATGCAGAAATTGCATCTCCTTTTTGTCTGTAATTGTGATTGAGGAAGTTGACTGAAGGTTTTATATTCATTTTGTGATAGATGGCTCTTTCCTTTGCAGCCAAACAGGGAAAAAGTTAATGGCGAAGTGTCGAATGCTTATCCAGGAGAATCAAGAGCTTGGAAGGCAGCTGTCCCAAGGACGTATTGCACAGCTTGAGGCAGAATTGGCTTTGCAGAAGAAATATAGTGAGGAACTTAAAAGCAGTCAGGATGGTAAGGGATTTTTTAACAAAAATAGAAGTTGCCTTACACTTCTACAAGTTTAATTTTGTGATGATATACATAATACAAAACCATCTTTGCCGAATGAAAGAGCAGTATTGAGTAAAGTATGACAACAGTAAGTATTAACTGGTAGTCTTAGTTAAAAACAAACAAAATCCCTGACTTTGGGGGAAATGGTGGGATTTGCAGCTCCAGTAATGCAGTGTTTGAAATTGAGATTTTTGCTCTGTAAGTCTTGCTATTTAATAGGGAATGTTTAGACTGCACACATTGCTGGTGAATTGTGGCAAGAGGAAAGCTGTTAACATTACATAAAGCCTAGGCATGCACTGAGAACAGAAAGCTTGTTAACACTGACTCATTTGGAATTTATTTTAAAAAATCAGCAACTTTTCAACAATGCCTGAGAATGTGAAAAACCGATTTTTGTTTTTTCCCGTTGGTAATTTAGATGAATGAAAGTCTCATCATGTTTATAGTCTAAATTTTGCAACACTGTAAACCTAAATTGAAATTATCTAAAAACTCTGACCTCTTGCATAATTTAAATGGAGGGGAAAATGCAGGTTTAAAAGTCTTTGGTCTTGAATTCTGCGTAGTGTCAGTGGCTCTTCATAGAAGGTTAGATTAGGTTATCTATTTGGGGATATAACCTATCTAGACATCACATAGATCTGAATATCTTTTTGTTTGTTCTACATCTGAAGATTGTAGGATACCAGAAATTTGATCTCTTAAGTCTGAGGTGTCATGCATTTTTAAGAATAGATGTTCCCCCGATCATACTTTCATCCCTTTGAGAAAGTAGCAGTATAAAATAATTATAACTCTTAAGATAAATGACCGTATAATGTCATTTTGTGGGAATAGTAAGTACTGTTTTGATAATGCACTTCAACAAAATTTACTAAGTACATAATTGACACAACTATAGACATCCTTTAAAGACTGCTGCTTTTAAATGTAGTAATTTCTACCACTGAGTTGCTTCTTCCCCACAGACGAATCAAGATGATGATATTCCTGCAATAACAGCTTTCCTAATGATTGTTTTCCATAGCAGCCAGAACACTTTTTATTTTTACAATATTAAGCAGATTGCATTTTATTTCCTCTGTCATACTGATGTGCAGTTGAATAGAAGACTGAGTCAGTGTTTCTTACACTGTTCTGAGGTCAAATTTGTTTTGTTCCAGAATGTAGTACTAATTGTAAAAACCTTTTTCTGATACAGAAATATTAAAACACCTTGTGAAATTAACACTCTTGTTGGTAAGAAGGTCTTTTTGTGTCCTCTCTTGAAGGATTTAAAGGATTAAACACAGTAAGAATTGGAACTACCTTGAAATATGATGAAAAAAATAATACTTTTGGCTACTGAATAGGGTTTTGCAGTAATGCAGATCTGCTACATACAGATATGGTTCATGGTCAGTTTTACAGGAATTTATACTTGAATAAAAGTAGACACATTAGGATCTACTTGCAAAATATTAGTTATTGTAATTGAGCTTTTTTCTGAATGTCTTCCTTTCTTGCCCAGAAATTAATTTTTTCTCATTTATATTCAGTAGCAGTATAGAAAGTAGGTAGATACCACAGTTGTTAAGCATTTTCTCCTTCAGAGGCAGAGGATCAAAACCAGTGCATACCTGATGGCTGAGAACTAGTTCATTGAAAAATTTTAGCATAAAACAGAGTTACGGGATTTTAATTTCTTGTCTGAGATTCAAGCTATATATGGGCTATTAAGTGTTTGCAACAAATGTGTTTTCTTTACATAGAACTGAATGACTTCATCATCCAGCTTGATGAGGAGGTAGAAGGTATGCAGAGTACCATTCTAGTTCTTCAGCAGCAGTTGAAGGACACCCGCCAGCAGCTGGCACAGTACCAGCAGCAGCAGTCCCAGGCCTCCAACCCAGGTACCAGCAGGACTCCATCCTCTGAGCCCACAGAGCAGGGAGAGGCTGTGGGCAAAGACTGCAGCCGCCTGGCAAACGGACCAAGCAATGGCAGCTCCTCCCATCAGCGGACGTCTGGGCCTGGATTTTATAGGGAGGGTAGCGGCACGGAAGATGACTTCCCAGCTTCTCCAGGCAATGGTAATAAGCTGTCCAACCACTCTGAAGATAGAACTGGTAGAGGAAGTGGTAGCTACATAAACCAGCTCAGTACTGGGTATGAAAGTGTAGACTCTCCCACTGGCAGTGAAAACTCTCTCACTCACCACTCAAATGACACAGACTCCAATCATGATCCTCAAGAGGAGAAAACAGTGAGCATGAAAGGTAACAGAACTGTGGGTTCTCGTCATGTCCAGAATGGTTTGGACTCCAATGTAAATGTGCAGGGTTCAGTTTTGTAACATTTTTCTGCAAAATTTTTATACAGTGTCATTGAAATTGGGAGAGGATACTGTCCAGAAGCCGTTTAAATTAGTGCATACTTGTCACAATTTTGCCTTTTTGTGGGTTTCTTTTTGCTTCAATACCTCTGCCACTTTGGAAATTTTAACAGTTAATTACGTTGAATGTTGCTAAAAGGAAGTTTGTGTAGCTCAAGTTATTTTTATATGAGTTAATGTGAAGTTGAAATGGAAATAATTTCCATAAAGTATAACATAAATGATGTCTGTACAAATCTGTGTATATCTAGAACCTGTGCTGTGTAAGGGCATTCTTACTCATACTGTTATACTTAACACCACCTTCAAGATTTGTCATGATAGCTGTGGGTTTATGACTGCCAAGTTTGCCCAGTACAGTAGTTTTATCACTAAAAAGATGGACTTGCTGAAGGAGTCCTGTAGTAGTTTCAGTGTTAATTACAGTTTTTCCCACCATACATCTGTGCATTTTCTCCTTAGGTGACCGAATGTTTATGAATTGTGTGCATAGTTACTCAGTTTTTAAGAACTGTTGTATCCTGTTGATGCATATTGCTCTGTGACTCCAATATTATCTTACCTGTACTGACCAAACCTAAATAAAAACTTTTAATAATGTAATTTCCTCATGGTTCTGCGTTGGCTTACATGACTTATTTGTATGTGGTGTATTTATAGTCCTTGCTTTTGAAATGAGTTTGTATCTGTCTCAATCCTATCTGATACAGCGTATGCCAAATACATGAACTTGGAGGTGTCTACCAGTACTAATTTCAGGACAGCCTGATAGTGCTTGCTCCACTGGTTTTGTCCTTATTGATTGGCAGAAAAAGGGGGGGGTGGGGGGGAGGNAAACAAAGAAAAAACCAACCCAAACTCAAAAACGTGAAGTACCTAACAGGTAAAGGCACAAATTAAACTAAAAAAATGGAAGGAATTAGCAATCAGCCTGGATCCAGATAACTGTTTTTAAATGCCTGTCTGAGGAAACTGATTTTTTGACAGGTGCAGAGAATGAAATAATTCCCTTTAATTAAACAGATTTTCATAGCTCAGTAGCAATGAGCTATTAATTTCAGAACCTGGATTTGTGGTGTTTATTTTCTATCTACTAGTTTAGTGGTGGTAGCACATGAACAAGAAGCTGAAAAAGCACTGTTCAAGGTGTAAGACAAAAGTACTTGGTGGTGTATTTTAGGGTGGACTTAAGTCCAATTCCTACATTTTTCTGTTGGAAATTACAAGACCTGTGAGTCTTGTAATTACCAAATGACTAATAAAATCAATGCATATGTAGCTACTAAAACAAATAAACAGCTTAACTGCTTTGCAATTCACTGTGGAAACAGACCTCTTGAAAGCAGTATTTCTCAAAAGTTCTAAAGCACACTTTGTTTAAATTTACAGTTTCAGTAAGAGATTATAGAAGGGCTTCTGTGGTGGCGTTTTAAAGTGGCATAAATTAGTAAATAAATTGTCCAAGACAACTGGATGTAATTAAAATGCTACCATCTACACTTGTCTGTATTAAAAACATTCTAGTCCATGGCTAGCACCACTGGTATTTTAATTTCATAGGGTTCACATCAATGTTCTAAAATCACTTAGTAGTGATTTTAGCTAGTGGTCACTGGAAGTATAAATTCCATTGGTGGTATCTTCTTACTTTTTGAATGTTGCTTCAGGCTTGATTATTGCTTTAAAAATAGCAGTTGAATGGTTGATGACTGAAAGGGAAGTGATAAGTACCTGTACAAAAATGGTACTGGCATCTGGCACCCAAAGGAATTTTAGATCAGAGAAGTCCCTGATGAATTTTATTTGATCTTAGCAGTATACTGCTAGTTTATGTAGCATGTGTTTGTATGTACATCCTGGATCCTGTGCATGGTAAAATACAGTAAGAAGCTTCAAATACTCAGTAATCCGGCTTCATGTCATCAGATGGTAAAAAGCCTTCTGAGGAAATCTGAGGTGGTTAAAAAAAGGCATAGTTCTCAGGTGGTGATGACTTTTTATTAAGTCAGTCAGGTATTACAGGACATTCATGACTTTAAATTCATCTTCACATGAGGCTTTTGTTTTCTCAAGAGTGCTATATTATTTTTAAATAGTAAAAAAAAAAAATCAGAAATACAAATTACACCATCAGACTTCAATTAACTTGTTAAAAAAAAATTATGTAAGACAAACCATTCCCCTTGTCATCCTCTGCTTAGAAGGTATCTTCTAATTAAGCAGGCTGGGGTGCTTTGTGTCATTTTTTTCCCTTCCAAAATGAAAGCAACCCAGCAACCGTGCCAGTTAATAATAAATAATATAATTACATAATTGACTTGCCTTCATGGAACACTTGCTACAAACATTAATGAACTGCAGGGTAATACTACATATGCAAATGCCACTGTGTCTAATATTCATGGGTTTGCCTGGCTATTGGCGCCTGTATTATGACACTTAATAATCCTGCATGTAGTTGGTTCATTTTAACAAAAAAAGACATTTTATTGATCTAATAAATACAAGATATTCCTCTAGAATTAGACAGAACCTATATCTTGGTGCATGTATTTTCAGTAGTCAGGGATGAAGAAACAACTTGCTGATTTTGGACAATTTGCCTTACATGTTAGCTACTGCTGGAGCAGCTATTTTCACTGTTCAGATTCCTGCAAGAGCACTGCCGGCTGATCAGAGAAACTGAATTACTGTCCTTTCCTAGGCTGCCTCGAGAAGTGAGGGATGGAAGCACTGTGTCTCCCCGTGGGCTGGGAAACCCTTTGTGGGGTCGTTCCAGGTAGATTTCTTCCAAACTGGCAAGATGAGGTTATTTATTCTCAACAAAATGGTTCAGGCTTAACCCCCATTGAATTTTTGTAATTTGAGTTTTTACAGTCTGGTAAATATGGGTGCTGTAAGATCTTAAGGTTATACGTATTTATTTAAGAAGACAAAATATAAAGATTGAAGGTTTTGTGGTAGCTAATTCCACACGATTCAAATTTTGCCTTATGTTTGTCTTGTCTGCAGAGTGCCTCCTAACTCGGAGGGATGAGTTTCTCCTCCCTGACCTCGCTGAAGAGCCAGTTTTTAATGGGTCTTTGGACTCACAGGCATGAACTCGTAGATTATTTTAGCTGAGGGGGTTAAAGCAATTGGGGTAACGGGTTTTCATGCACCAGAGGCCGCTGAATTGCTGCCTGCAGGAAGGCAGATATTGGAGAAACCAAGATGCCAAAAAAATGGGTAAAGGAACAGAAATGAACCAATAAAGTAAGTCATAGCAAAAAAACCCAAAAACAAACAAAAACCCAACAAAAAATCCAAAAACAAAACAAAAAACCTCAAAACCTCAAAACAACAACAACAAAAACCAAAAAAACCCAACCAACCAACCAACAAAAAACCAAAAAAAAAAAAAAACAAACCCAAAAACCACCTTGAAACGGTAGCGTTAGAGCTGCCGGTGCCGTCACTGACCTGCCAAAACCATGTCTTGGCGCGGCACTTTTTCAAAGCCGAACTGAGCTGTGCTGTTGTAGCTGTATCCTCTCGGGGGCAAAGGCACCGGGCGGCATTTTATCTGTTTCATAGGCAGCCTCGCCTCGGCTGGAATTACCGCGGGCCTGAGTTTTAAGATAACGATTCTAGGAGCGGTTCCGTTCGTAAAAACAAACCACACTCACTACTAAGAAATGGTATTCGCCCGAATTCGAAGGGAGNCGCCATTTCGCGCGCAGGGAGGTCGCGCTGCTGCCGGCTGTCCCGCCTGGGCGGCGCCGGCCCAGGCGGGAGCTGCTCCCGGTCGTCCTTGAGCGCTTCCCGGTTCTGCCCGCACTGTCCGCCGAGGAGCTCAGGTGGTCTGACACGGTGATGCCAGAGCCTCTTGTTTTTGCTGGCCGGGGTCGCCGCACTCGACCTCTCTATAGGGTCCCGAGGGCTTTGCTTGCGGCGTGTCCCTAGCTTATGTCAAGGTCCCAGCGATACGGCGGCGGGCCTCAGAGCTGATCGTCCTGCCTGCTCGGCGATCTCCTCGTCGTGGCCCTTGTCATGTCGCATGACTGGTGCGAGGTGTTAAAATGGGGAAGGATAACACAACCTGCGCGGTGTCTGTGTCGGGCATCGCGGCCGTGACGCCCCGTGTGGTTTCCCGGTATTCGCCGTGGGGCCAGGGAAACGCCTGCCCGTGTAAATGCTGGAGAGATTCAGTCCTGGGAACCCGGTGATTGTGCAGGTTTTTATGCCTTTTTATTTCCCAGTACAGGGACCTTGTGGATAGCGAGGGAAGGACGTTGCGGCGACATCTTTGCTTCTATTTTTAATCAGTAAAGATTAGGTGAAGCTTTGAAACTTCCTCAAGTCACTACTGGCTTTTCATTGCTATCCCTGTTTTTCCTTCACGTGCATGCTCGGGAGGAGGGTACATGAGTCTTTGCAATGGCCTGAAGGCTTGGTTTGAGAAGAAACAGCTTCACAGTTCAAAGCCCTATATATGTGACCTTTGTGTGAATTAATCTTTGCAGTTAAGATGCAAAGTATGCTTGCTTTGAGCTCTTGAGAAATAGAAATCTGATTTTTTTAGGTTAAGATACCACACCAGGTACCTAAAGCAGTATATTCAGTCTATTTCACTGGTAAAGCCCAAGTTTTATGGAATAAGACTGCTTTCTTCTGTTCGTTGTTGTTTTTTTTTTCTTTTCTAGAAGCAGTGCCAAGTTGGTAGCACCCTTGGGGTGCTTGGTTTCTAGACAAAAGCACACTCTTCCTGACTTGCCATATGACTATGCTGCTCTGGAACCTCATATTAATGCAGAGATCATGCAGCTGCACCACAGCAAACATCATGCCACCTACGTGAACAACCTGAATGTTGCTGAGGAGAAGTACAAAGAGGCACTGGCAAAAGGTTTGTATATCTGCAGTCAGCAGATAAATGGAAGCTTATTGGCATAGATCATACAGGAGGAAAAAAAAGAAAAAAGGAAATATTTTCTTTTAAAGGTTTTGGATTATGTCATGGCAGTATTGTTAGGGGAAAATGTTTTGTTGTAGCTTCAGTGATGCTGGTCATTGGAAATTAAATGTAACTAAAAAGCGTGAATTCTGTTCCGTAGAAGATTTATTGATTGTTGTGGTTGCTGAACAAGTACTTTGCAATGAAAAGTTAGTAGCAAAGTTAGATAAAGTGAAATTTATGTGCCTTGATAGTTTACACATCAGATGCTCTGCTCAGTCTTGGTAAATAATCTCAGCAAGTGGAGGTAAGACAAACATGCAGTTAATGTATACAACATGCAGTGGAGAAGTGGAGAAACTTGAATTTGGGTGTCAGTTATGTCACTGGGTCAAATTAAGGGATTGTGTAGGTCACAAACTCATGTGAGACACTAAAATATGGAGGAAACCATAATGGAATTTTTTGTTATGATCTCAAAATTTGAGATACTCTGCCTTTCGCAAAAACTTTGTAGGTGTAGCAGAGCTACGCTAAAACATGAAATGAGTTTTTTTCTAAACTTTGAGTCCTTCAGTTGGACTGATGAGAGTGTGTGAAATAACGTGTATATCTTTTTAAGAAGGTGGAATATTTTCTGGTTCTTTTTTGCTGTTGTGATGATCTTCTTAAAAGGTATCAATTCACCTCAAAGAAATGATTACTGTATAGATTCACTTCTGTCTGCTTGCCAGCTGGCTTCACAGACAGGTGAATTTAACTGCTTGTACTTGGGTGAAAGTGAGAATTGCTGATACTGGAGTAAACTTATGTGTTGTATGCTCTGGATGAATGTGAAAGTGTCATTAAAGCTTGCAAAATTCAGGGATAATGTCCGAAAGATGCCATCTGAGTGGCCATGAGAGACTTCCTATCCTTAACCTGATACCTAAATCCAGCAAATAATGTTTTTAAAAACTGCATTAGATGCTTTATTTCAGTGCTGTACCCCTCTATGAAGGTTGTGAGGAAATGCTGAGAACGTGGAATTCTGAATTAAAACCTTAGTAACAGATGTGCTACTGCTTTGAGATGTACTACTGCTTTGGGGCTTGTCGTCATGTCTGTGTTGTAGATGTGACTCAGAAAATTTCTACCACTCAGTCCTGAGAGTGGAGGAAACAGCTCCCCCACTGATTGCTTACTGAAGAATGTATTGGAGTGGTGGAAAAAGCTGTAAAAACCTTTGAAATGCTTCAGTGTTTTTAAGAGCCAAAATAATAATGAAAACACTTGCGTTGAAGTGGTGCAACACTGTTCAGAGACACAAGGCACCAGTGAATTCTTCAAGGAATACAGCATTTTGTGGAGGGAGAGGAAGTACAGAGCTGTTTGATCTTGATTTCAGATGCAGGATTCTGTCATGTGTAATAAAGTGATCTAGGTCACTTTTCTGTGAGTACCTCCCTCCAAAGAAACCCAAATGAAACAAAAGATAGGAAGTAGAAGAACATTTTGTGTATGTGCCCACTGTACTTACTGACTTTTCTCAAGCACAAACTGTTTGCCCTGTAAATTGTTTTAAGAAGTTTAAAAATGCTTAGTTTGCAAATCAGTGAGGTAACAGGTGAGTAATATTCTTGCCTTGTAGTGATGATACTGAAGAATTTGCAAGTGCTGGGTCCTCAAAGAGTTCTAGTTGTGCTCGTTGCTTTATTCTGCTGCAGAATGGCAGTAGGTCTTACGTGTGTGGTATGGGCTGCCTGATAGTTGCAATATTGCAGATCACTTATTACAGCATAAAAAAAGGTTCCAGATAATAAATATTTAATAGAGTTTGTGACTGTTTAAAATGTGTATAACATACAACCCTTATGTTTTCCATTGATAAATTGTATGCCTGTAGATTTTGGAGATCAGTGAAGGCCTAGTAGAAACTTACTGTCTGTTGTGGTGATAATATTTATATTTATGTATTTTTATTTTCTGTATCCTTAGGTGATGTTACAGCTCAGGTGTCACTTCAGCCTGCACTGAAATTCAATGGTGGGGGTCATATCAATCACACCATCTTCTGGACAAACCTTTCCCCTAATGGAGGAGGGGAGCCTAAAGGTTAGTGCCTGTTACAGTGGTTTATTGTATCAGCTTTAATTAACAGGTAGAATTGATGATCTTTTCTCTCTTTGAAGGAGTCTAAAGGATCTTTATTTTTCAGAGTTAATGCACCTTTCTATGTGACAGTTACCAAAATTGTGAGGTGTTTGGGGGGTTTTTGGATGTAAGCCAAAAGTATAAAAACTAGTCATTTACAAGTACTTTTAATTTCTAGAGCTGATTATGTATACACTGCAAAATACGTGGCTACTGCTATCTTTTCCACCTTCATAACAAAATAGTTGTACAAAGCTGTGCTAATTAAATTGCTGTATGTACTCAGTTCACAGAAAGGGAAGAAATGTGCGGTGTAGCCACCCAACCTAGTGGCTGGAATTATGCTCCAGTTTGGATAGGGGTAGTTTAGCAGTTAAAGCCTGAAGGAGGGAATCCCCTTGGGGAGGATAGAGTACTGATTACCTAAAGTGACCTGCAATTAAAGGTGAAGGCCCTTTAGTACAGATCTCACAAAAGCTGTTGTGATAAACTTGAGAGGTTTTGATTGAGGTTTATATTCCTGTGATCTTTCTGTGCTTTTTTTTCTCTTAAAGGAGAATTGATGGAAGCCATCAAGCGTGACTTTGGTTCCTTTGCGAAGTTCAAGGAGAAGCTGACAGCTGTATCAGTTGGTGTTCAAGGATCAGGCTGGGGGTGGCTTGGCTATAACAAGGAGCAGGGGCGCCTACAGATAGCAGCTTGTGCAAATCAAGACCCTTTGCAAGGAACAACAGGTCAGGTTTCTTTCCTTCCCCTCTGCTCCTGTAGATTTGATAGGCAAGTGTATGATATCTGAAAAGTGGTTTGTGGACAGTGTTGAGAAGAAACTGATGGATAAATAGATCTGAAAAATCAAATGTCTCTTCTGGCAGAAGTGAAAACAGTTTTTAGAGCAGTGTTTGTAAAGCAGGACTTAAAAACTGTTAAGAGCAGAAGGATTTAAGTGTCCTAGTCTAAAGGAAAATAGATGGGCCATATTGTGAAAGTGCTTTTTGTTTGGCAAATATTTTAGCTTCAGCTTCCTTGGATAACTTGCACATACCAAGCAACATTAAGCCTCTTACCTTCAGATTTTTTCTTTCTCTGACAGAGGAGCTATTCACAGCACTGTCAATTGAGGCCAGACAACAGGAGAGGGGAAGATGAACATAATGACTCATGTTCCTATCTAAACTGGGTTTAAAATGGAGCCTTATAATTTGCTTCCTTTATGTTTACAAAGGGTAATGAGTGTCAACCAAATTAGTCTATGATGTGGTTAAATGTTACAGCTGGACAAGCAGCACATTACTGGCAATGATCTCTTTCCAAAATATTCTTACTTCCTTACAGACACATGGAAGTGGTAATGACAGGCTGGACACCCTTAACAGAGAGAGGAGGTTATGACCAGTGAGAATCTGCCTCCAGTGTCAGTTTGTCCAAATCATTTTGTGGATATCTTTAAAACATGTTCTTCAGAATTCATAGAGAATGGCAAGGAATTTCATGTATTGCCAGGAGTCTATATATTCACTCTCAGTAGAGTGAAAAGAAATTATAGATTTAATATAGAGTAAAATGGGGAGAAATTTCACCCTTTTTACCATTAAATTTCACCCCTTTTACCATTAAAAATTCAGTGACAAGGGTATTTTAGCACAAAAGCATGGAAATCATTAGACACTTAACAAATAGCCTGTAATTAAAGTATTGGAAGCAATCTGGCCTAGCAAGAAACCTTCATAATTTTTCATGAAGGTGTTTGCATAACTGTGCAAAAGATAGAAACCTTTCAAAAGTTACTTCATCTGTTTTCGGTTATGTCTTCAAGGCAATTCCAGAATATTTATAGATGCATTTACCCAAATCAGCTCTTTGAGTTTATGCTCTGTGTGTGTGTGTGTGTGTGAGCACCGTTTTGCAAAATATTGCAGTAGGGACCAGAGCTCTTTGTCTTCCTGCAGATTAAGACTCAGAAACTGGGCACAACTTGGGGATGCAATATAAGACTTCACATGTAAAGTGTGTTTTCATTCATTTACAATATTTATCCTCTTTTTTCACAGGTCTCATCCCTTTGCTAGGCATTGACGTATGGGAACATGCTTATTATCTTCAATATAAAAATGTTCGACCTGATTATTTGAAAGCCATCTGGAATGTGATCAACTGGGAGAATGTATCCTCAAGATATGCATCTTGCAAAAAGTAGAGTGGGATTCTTGCACAGACTACTAAAATGTCACCAGTTCTACTCTGATACCACTCTTGTAGTAGTGCCTGTGGCTTACAAATGAATTGTTCTACTGCAGAAAGCACTTCACTCGTCCAACAAAAGCATTTCATAATCAAGCAAAGTGTCTGGTTGTTTAATTCCGTGAAAGGTATTTACTTAGAGTTCTGAAGCTTTAAACTGTTGTGCAACAAAGGGAGACTTTAATCTGTTCCATTGCATATAGAAACATAGGTCACCTTGCTGAAGCTTAATGGATTTCCTTGTTGCACTAAAATACCTAAGTGGAAATAATGTGCTACTGTTACTATAAACAAATAAAACTCAAAAGAAGAATCTTCTAAAACTGTCTACAGGAGACTCATTTTTAGTAATAGATGGTCCAGTTACTTGATCTTAAAACAATTGGAAGAGAAAAATGCCTTTTGTAATTTGTTGTGTTACAGGTTGCAGAGCTTTCATAAAGGTTGAAGAGGTAAATGAAAGGGGAAATAGGTGTTGCTGTGCCTGCTTGAATTGACTGTCTTCAGTCATCCCTACCCCTTCCTGCATACCTTACCTGACATCTTCGTGTATCACACTGATGCACAAGTGTAGGAAGCCTTGGGCAAGAGATTACAGTGCTGCTGAGGCACGTTGTTGCCTGAATGACAGCATGTGACACTCATTTCATAGTAACTATTCAGGTATGTCTTAGACCATCCTTTAATAAAGGGACTGACTCCATGTGTCTGTCAAGTATGAGTTGTCTGCACAGCCCTGTTGCTGAAGCATTAGGGTCAAATTAAACTTGATGCTTGATGGGATGAAGTAACTTGTGTGGTGTAACAGCATGCCCATGGTCTTGAAAAAGAAATGGTTGGCATGTTCTGCTTACTATGGTGTCTGCTCAAAGGTGGAGGAAACTGGAGTTTTTTACTGTTCCTTGTTACATAGTGAAGTACCACACAGCAGAGGTGAAAAACAAGCTGCTGGAGTGCTCCTCAATAGGAGTGACTGCTAAGGCAGGGCTTTGTTGGCAAGTGCTGTAGTGTGTGTGCCAGATATCCTGGCACTTTACACTCCAAAGGAGCAAGAGGTAAATATGCCAGTAAGCTAGTGCTCTGGAAAGGAGTGCTTAAGCTATGGAGGTTGAGTTAGCTCCAGGTGGTGAGGCTTTAAACCATGGAGAGCTCCTCACACACAGCCAACATTTGCTGAGGCTCTAAAGGCAATAGTGTGAGACCCACCACATGCTGGTAAGACTCAGTTTCTACTGTGCACCAGGTTAAAGAAAAAGTTGCACTGGTTCCCTGCTTCTTGTCAGCTGGTGAGTCAGTCCTGCTACCTTGTGTCCTGTCTTAAGGTCTGAATGTGGGAAGTCCTCAGCTCTATACAAAAAACAATGTGGAACAGGAAGATGAGAACTTACTAACTGTTGAAGGCAAATAGTAGGGACAATGAAGCAGTGAAAATTATTAATGCTTGTTCTGGTGGACAGCTGTAAAGGACAAAGGTTTCTTATGTGGTTCATTTGAAGTAAGGGCATGGTTAAACTCTCCTAATTCCATACTGCTGTGAAATCTGGAAAAAGTGGTTCTTGTGGCACTGTGAGGTGGAGTATGTGCCTGTAATTTAGCAAGTGTGCCAGCAAAGCTGTTGACTGTGCAGTGAAAGTGTGTAAACCTCTTACTAATCTGTGTTAGGCAGTAAACTCAGAATTGCTGCTGAGAACTAGCACTTTGTGTTACAGTGATTGCCGTGGAGGTGGGCAGGTCTGTCTCTCCCTACCTGAATTGAGAGACAGGAAGGGATGGCCTTACAACTGATCTCAAATGCCGTGTCTGGATGAGTCTGAGGCCCATTAGTTTGTTCTACCTAGACCTCCCTAACCCCAGTGGTAAAAATAACTCTGTGTAAAGTCATCTCCAACCTGAACTGTACGGAGTATCATCAATGAACATGGAGTTAGTTGCAGACTTGATCTGCATGACAGGAGCAATGAATTTGCGTATTTCAGTGCTGGATTAGTCTTTGACCTGGACCAAACATCCTGAGAGACCCTATGGTTTAACCATGTAGCTGATGAAGATGCCATGTTTCTAGACACAGTTAATTTGTATGTAGGCCACATTATGTTAAAAATTAAAACTTGGAATCATTTTCAGGAGGGGAACAACCCCCCCTACCTAACCCAAAACCTGGGAAATGATAGTGTGTCATGGGCTGAAGGAACAGGGTGCATCAGAATGATCTCATAATAAATACTTGCAGGTGGCAAAGCTGCTGCAGACAGAGACTTTGGTTTGTGCATTGCAAATTTTGGTGGCTGAATGTTTTTCAGAAACATGCAGTTGGGTCCAAAAGGACAGTACACTGCTGGGATATGCAAGTGCACGTTTGTGACTTTTTACTGACCCATAAAAAGACAACGGAATGCTAATGTGAATCACAAAGTCTGTGTGTATCTCGTGTACCAGAATAGATTAAAGTAATTCAAGGCCAGCCAAACCAAGCTTTTGCAGCTTTTATGCCACTTCCTGTGGCAGGCCATGGGGGAGATGCCATGGCCAGCCCCAGTGAGCCCTCAGGATGGCACCTTCATCCTACTGGAAAACAGGAGGGGTCTTGTGGGTGTCTTAACTGAGCCTGCAGAAATGGAAAAAGATCAAAGAGGCTTTTCCCCTCCAGCTTCTAATTGCCACCTTAAAATTTTTCTATTTTACCTTTAACTACAGCATGTAGTAAACCACCCCCCCCAAAATAGTAAACCCCTAAATCGTCTCCAGAAAAAACTGACAGTAACAGCTTGCGAGCTGGTATGCTGTCCTAGATATTAAAGCCTCTTTATTTAGTGAAGACTTACTTGTCTTTATTTTGCAGTCAAGAAATTAGTTCTCTCTAAGGCAGCAAATTAGGTTTAAAATGCCACTGTGCCATTCTGCTAATATTTTACATGCCTGTTGCATTGACCTTGCAGAAGTTAATCATTACACTACTATAAAGTGAAAGAATTGTGTTTGCAGTCATGTCTAATTCTGAGGAGATAAAAATACTGGTAACTTGGTAGGCTTAACCTGCCTTTTTCTTCTGTGTAATAATTAAAGTGAGGCTCTCAGGTTTCATCATAGCTGTTACTCTTGTTGATTCAAAAAGCAAGGGTTTCTGTGGGTAGGAGTGTGTGAGTCTGCAGGGCTGAAGCAGCTCCAGTCCCACAGACCCAGAGCTTTGCCTTCCCCACTAGGTGGGAGTGTCCGTCTGTCTTACTCTGTTGACTTCGGGATTCCGAGTTGAATTTCCAAGAGTCAGGTTAGGAACCTGGCTGGGTGTTCTCACTGCTCAGGAGGGGATCTGTTTGGATTTTCACTTTCTAAATAATCAAGGTCACCCTCTTCAGTGAACACTATGTGGGGAGGAGACAATGCTGCTGGGAAGAAGGCAGTTTATGGTAACACATACAGTCAAGTATAGGATCTACCATAACCAGAGCCAGGCAGGTGGAGGCTAGAGGGAGGTACTTCTAAGTAAAATGAAGATGCTTCTGTGGTTCCCATCTGCCTCATCGGGCTCTGTGTCTGTGTAGGGACACATGACATCCTGAATGATCTTTCAAGTCCAGAGATCACAGATTTAACTGCAGGGGATGAAGCCTGTCACATTGGTGTAATTAAGCCAAGTCTGCAGGGAGTGCACAACCTGAGGTACAGAGCTTTGCAGTTACAACTGTGCTGCTTTATAGGGCTGCTGCAGCAGCAGCTTTTCTCACTTAAAGAGATGGATAAACCAATTAGCACAAATTGGTAAACCTGCTGACGAAGCTGATGGTGGACCCACACAGCCTTGTGACCACAGAAACAGCCCTGACAGGTGTCCTACAGGAGTGTTTTAAAGCATGTCTGGATTGATGGGATATCCCTGGAGCTCAGAGAACACCCTACAGCACAGTACTTGGGAAGTCTTGACGTCAGGGCTATGTGAAGTGAATGACAGTCCCCATAGCTGTGGGCTCCTGTTGCATATAAATTTGAAGAGGAAACGACAGTTTCCTGTGGAATTTCTTACTAATTTCTGTGGAACTCTGCGGAAACATACAAAGGTTGCTGGTTATTGTACATGTTATTTGCAGCGAGTTGGAGGCTTTCAGAATCTGACTTCCTGTGAGGGAGTTTTGTCCCAGTTGGAAAGGTAAAAGCTTTGGAAAGTCCAGGTTTGTCTTCAGTTAGACTATGATTCCTTAGTCCGTTCTTGTTTTCATCACCTTTTTTCTGAGGAGGAATCAAGTCTATACTTCTCTGGCTTCTCCCTACCTCTCCTGAGGTCCCTTGTTGAGCTCCATTTCCTTTGGAGTGTGCTCTGTGGTTCTGTTCCTGGCAGCTGTTTTCCTTCTGACCAGCTGCTCCAGGGCTGCATCTTAAAGACTTGTCCTTTATGCTACTGGCACTAGGACTGTAGCTCTAGAAGGTCAGATCAAGGAGCAAGCAGCATGGTAATGCAGTTACTTTTATCCATAACCTTTACAACACTCAAAAGATCACTGCACAGGAATTTCAGTTTTGCCTTGTTTTCGTAAGAGAAAGTTAAAAGTTTTTATGTAGTTATTACAAAGAATACCACTGACACATCAGAGGTCTATAAATCAGGAGGCAAGAGAAAAGAACATCTGTTCATTTAAGTGTCATGATTTGAAGGTAATCTCACAATTCTGAGAAGGACTAATTTGTACTATTTCAATATTTGAACTTGACAGGAAATGGTGATGTTGCAACCCTTGCTTTGCCTCTAGAAAGTCAGACCTGAGGTAGCTAAAAGCAAGGGCTCCCAGTTTTCAGGAATTTTGAAATTTGGCTGTGGTTAAAACTGGATAGAATTGAGAACTTGTCTGTTTCCAGGAATCCAGAAGCTCCCCAGGCCCTACAGCTGTCAGGGAAGTCTGGTGTCTTGTCAGGGCAGCTGTTGCGGTCTTCAAGGCTTCTCTGAAGGTCATTCACTAGAGCTGTTTCAAACAAAACATTTCAGGCTCGTAAAGGTGTTGTTTAAGAAAGATCTCTGTCTCTCTATGTATCTGCCTTCTGACTAAATGCTTCACTGGGATATTTCCAGCCACTCTTCTCCCTCTAGCAGAATTGTGTTAAGAGGCTGTAGGGAGGAGAGGAAATGCAGTCTTTCAAAGGATGCATCATCAAGCTGTCTTTGATGTCTTCCTCCTGTAAAAGATGCACACATGCCTAGCCAGCCTGCCAGGAGAAGAGCTTTACTCATGGGTCCCTTGAGTGTTTGAGTTTGTTTCCCAAGTCACTGGGGGCAACTTGTGTCAGAAGGACTTTAACTTTTTCTTCCATCTGGGCTCCCCCACCTCTTCCTGGGCTTAATTACGACAGGTTCTGTTGGTATTTACAAGGAAATGTATTCATTAATTTCTGCTTATTTATTTTCCTCATGAAAGAATAAGGGTCACAAAACTAAAGCTCTCACCTGGGCTTTTTGGGGATGAAGGGATATAATTTATAAAAGCTTAAGTGTAGGACTTGGTGCTTGTTTGCATAACTAAATAAAATGGGAACAATCAACTGGAATTACCCTGTCTTAGGGTCAAATGCTCCAATGGGAGTTTTCACTTGCCTTCATGAGATCCAGTCATTTAAAAGCAACTCAGGGCCAGAATTACTGTTTTTCTGTATTATCTAGCTGGGAATTAGAGTTGTTCCTGGATTTTGTTTTATTAGAATGTAAGTCATAGCAGTTAAGTGTTGGTTGTTGTCCATCTGCTGATATTCCTTACTGTCCCAAATGTATTCTCTCCAGCTTGTGTGAGACTGTGCAGTGCACATGCAGTATGTGAGTGGCAAACCCATGCCTTGTATAGGGAAAAGCACAGGATATTAAGTGGAATGAAATGCTTGTTCCAGATGTGGCTGTCTGGCTTAGACACTGTGGAACAGATAGAGGGTTCAGCCTTGAAACTGATCCTTGAAATTAACATCTGCATCTACTGATTCTGAACTGACCTGCCCAGATTTCTCTCCAGTGGGCTCTGATGTCAGCTTCATTAGAAAGTAGCATGTTTCTGTGGCCTCAGAGAACTATCCAACAGCTAGATCATGTTGGGATGTACGACTATCCCATCAAAACCTTCTTTTGTTTGCCTGAGCATTTTGCATCAGCAGCCAGTATGTCACAACAATGCAGTATTTTTTCATTCCAAATCCCAAGCAGTTCACTGTAAGGCAGTTTTGCATGGGTAGAAAAAAGCAAAGCTGCCCATGTCCAGCTGGTGAGTTGTCCCCATGTACTACACCCAGGAGCATTTTTTTTTTTTAAGTGGTTGCAGAGGGATTCTCTGGATCGCACCCTTGGGCTGATCCTGACATCAGGGCAGCAATATGGAGAAGTCCTAATGTAGCTGTTACTCACTTGGAGCTTCTTGCAGAGTCTGAACTGGACCTGATGTCTGAAAATCCTAGTTTTGCCTGTAATCTTTAGGGATTACAGTTTTGAGGGGGCACATGTGTAGACACATGTGTATGTGTCTAAATATACAAATATGATAACGAACTTATCTCTACGTGTGTCATTCTGTTAACTTCTTCTGAATGTTTGGAGAAAAAAATGGCAGAGAAACCATCTGGTTGTGCTCACTCTTGCAAGCCAACATCTGGCTGCCAGATTTGAGAGGCTGTGTAATCTCTGCTCATGTGGTTTCCATGCTTTGATTCCCTGCTACGACTGAGTGCTGCAGAGGAACTCGTCCCTCGTGGCAGAGTGTGATCTGACAATGTGTTGGAAGGACAGAAGGTGTCCACCATTAGACTTTGTTTACATGGAAGTGTTTCCAGGGTAATCCAAGTGGCACTATATGTGTATGGTTCTCATAGTTCATCACTAAAACCTTGGCCTTAAAAAGCTCTTGCTTGGGCTGGAACTGTGCTTGCAGTTACCCAGATATATTGTAGAGGTGAAATGTCAGTCCTACACTATGAATGCCATAAAAGTGAATGCTTCCATTTGGCCTCTGAACTGAAATTCAGAAAAAAATATTTCTTTCCTTACACACCACACACACACATGCAAGGAAATGAGACCTTGTGTCTTGCCTCTTTGATTTATTTATGGATCAATGAAAGGGTGGGACGACAGTGCAGTTCATGCAAAGAAGGAGGACATGGGTACTGGAGCGTTGCCTCTGCTGTCTGGATAGGCACTTCAGGCACTCCAAAATTCAGGAGAGCTGACATGGGCCTGAACATGTATCTCCCAGTGGTGTGGTCTGTCTGCCATGGCAGGAGCATTTCAGAGGTGATGTATTTTGAGTTCCTGCAGCCCAAATGACTGAAGTGCTCATTAGCTGAGGTAGTCAGGCAAAGGTGACCCCCCCCTCCAGACCAGTGCCCAAGGTACTCCCCTAACAAGGAGAATCTGGATATCAAAAAAATACTGTGGGGACTGCTCAAGGGGAACCATCTGCCCTCAGCATGATCTTGTTCCTCTAACTGAGCCCCACATCCTCTTTCCACCTCCAAGCATTTGGTGACTTTGGATGAATTGGCGAGACATTCTGAATCAGTCAACACCCCATATTCAGTAAATAAGTTATTTGCTTCTCCCAGTCTTGCCCAAAGCATTTTTCAGTTGCATGAAATTATTTTCTATTGGCTTGAAAGGGGAAGAGGAATGAAATAAATTTGTTGACTGAGTCAGAGAACATGTAACAGCAGCTAAACAAGAACTCTGCTTTACTGATTTTTTGTCATGATCAAATTTAGACTCCATCTCCCACAGATATTCAGGCTGTGGAATGTTTTTTTCCAAAGGAATTCATAATGAATTTGTTCATCTCAGAATGACTGTCTTGGTGGCAGTTGGCAGTGACATGTGGGTTATGTTAATGACAGCAAAATTAAATATAGTGCAAAATTAAATTTAGCACAAAGTGGGAACCAGTAACATGAAAAATAAGTGAAAAAGAAGAACTACCTGTCAGACTGCAGATCAAAGGGAGAAAATTATTGGAAAGTCCCAACACTATTTTTTTTTGTTTGGGTTTTTTTAAGGGAAAAAAATATATATATGGGCTGAAAACTTAAAAACTGCAATAATTATTTTTCTTTTTGAAGCCACATAACCTCACCTTCTGTTGGAGGAACAATCAGGTTTTATCTTTCACCTTCACCAGAAAAATAAATGCAGTGGAAGAAACAGGGAGAGAAAAAAGGGTCTGTTTTTGTCTTTTGTACTAATTTGCAAATTCTTGACAACGGCGAAAAACTTTTTTGAGACGGTAGAACTTTTCTGAGAAAAAACCCAAACAAAGGAATCAGAAATATAATACAACTGGAAAACAACAAAACAAAACAAAACAATGGTGCTTGTAGAAAGGGAGAGAAAGTTGGTTATCTGTTGCAGGATATTTTTGGTGAAGATTTAAACCTGCCCACAGAAGTTAGTAGTATCACCACCATCCACTCAAAACAACCCATCACCTCCATTGCCATCATCTGTCAAATTCTCAGGTTGCAGTCAAGGATTATCAAGTATGCCCCAGCCTTGTTAGCAGTAATCTTTAAGAAAAATATGCAAATAACAGAGAGGCCCCACTTAGACCAGATGATATCCTATTGCCACATTGTCTTGGTTTAGAAGACAGGTATCCGCTAATGAAAGCTGGAGTTTCCTTAGAATGGAGAGCGTAAACCCCCCTCCCTTCAAATTATTATAATTTTACAATTAAGGGCTTTCAGGCAAAGATATAGGAATAACAGTTCTTTTACTAGGAATGTTAGAAATGCAAATGTAATAGTACAAAAAAGACAAGTAAACAACAAACAAACAAAAAACCCAGAAAACCCTGACAGAGTCAGGGACACAACCTGACACCCAGTTGGTCAGGGTGTTTGGAAGCAGTCCTCCTGGAGAAACAGATGTGGCTCTGTTGGAGTAGATGATCCCGTTGAAGAAGGGTCCAGTGATGCTGAGATGAGTCTGATGAGTCTGCTCTTCCTCTGGAGTCCAGTGGAAAACAGGATTGCCGGGTGCTCTGAGTCTCAGTTTTTATCTAGGCAGGGACTCTGGAGCCCCCAGCCAGTTGGTGGAGCATCTCACAATGGGATGATGTAAATGTGTCATGTCATTGGTGAGCCTTAATGGCCCATGAGCAGAAAATATCCCCCTGGAGGGAGGATGGGTGGTGAAAGAGATAAGAAACAGTACCCCACCTGGTTTTAATAGCTGAACCATTATCAGAAAGGCATCTTCCCCCCTTCCCCCAGAGTAGTAAAAAATAAAGACAAAGCATTTCCCCAACTGCTTTCAGCAGATGAAAATAGAATACAATTTTTTGCTTCCATAACCCAAGACACACATTATTTTCACTCTCAAATTGGACTAACATGAAACTGGGCAGCATGAATATAGGTAGGGACCCTCTGCTCTCTTTAGAGGAAGCTGCTCCTTATCACCAAAGGGAAAGCTCCCAGAAGAGCCTGTAGCTGCTTGTGGGGTTTATTGTCTGATGTGTCGACATTCCAGCTTCCAACATCCACCTTTCCTTAGGGGCAGCAGTTGCATGGCCCAGATCCTCATGACTCATCAGAGTATGCAGCTGGATGAACCCATCAGGCAGCTCTATGTTAAACCATGATCTACACAGGCAGAGAAGAGCACTTCCAGTAGGAGATGGTATTTATTTTCATAGAAACAAAAGAATCCATTTTTTGTCACTTTCCTTGCCATGTGGCAAAAGAGAGAACAGAGAATGGTAACCCCATCTGCTTCTTGAGCTCTCTCAATGTCAGTATGTAGAGGTCTAAATTCTGAACAAATATATTTGTCTCTGATTCATGTTGAATTGTTCACATGTGGTGTTCATAGCCAAGAGTGTCATGGAGTAAAAAACCTGCTGCATTTCACAGACCTTGCTATCAGGCAAGTCTCAACACATCTCTAGAGCTGGAGAAGTCCTTGAGGTCATGCCTGCTGGTTTTGTCCTGCATCCTCAACATGTGAAACTCTCATTCTTAACAAATCCTACAGGAAACTTCAATTGCAATTTTCTTAAGACATAGGACATCAATACATTTTGGAAGGAACATAAGCTGTAGAGACCTGAAAAAATGCTGCTGTTTTCTGAAAACACATCAGATTTGTATGTATTTGGAGAAGGCTTGAGTATCTTGAGAACTGTTTTGTATTTTTCTGTTGGGAACTGAGAGAGTTCTTAGAGGCCCCAGCAGCATGGCAATGGTCTGTGAATGTCTGACTGATAATGCTGGATTAGAACAGCTGTGACTTTGTGGCTTCTCACTCGTCTTTCAATACCATTTAGCAGATTAAGGTTATGAAATTTAATGTGGCATAACAGTCCAAGCAATTATTGCTGGGCCTGTGGTGGTGTCTAGAAGGTCATTGCTTGAACCCTTGGCCTGAGATAAAATTAGTATTAAAAGAACCCTCTGTGTAAGCAGGGTCCAGGAACTGCTGGCTGTGTGTGGGATGGATGAAGCTGTCTGCTTGCTCCCCTGAGGCACAGCCATAAATACTGCCATGATAATGAGAGCTTGCAGAAAAATCTGAGACAGTTCTTCCTCAAAGGAATGCTGACTTAGGAGTAGTTTGCGTAGCAATATATGTTCTCTAGCAAAGAGATTTGGGAAATCCCGTATTCTCCTGGGATTCCCTGGTGAATGTATTAACCATATCTGAGGTGTTTTTGCACAAGTTCACATCCAGCATCTGGAACAGGATATAGGAATATATTCCCAAAATGTGGATGGGTGATGCTGGTAAAATACTCCTATATTAGCATACAAGTGGGTTTTTTCTGCACTTAAATCCCTTATCCACAGGAACATCTTTTCCAGCACTGTAGTGATTTTGCTACTGCTATGAGGATCAAATTCCAGGTGTGTGTCACTTGAGAGGATCAAATTCCAGCCATGTATGTTGCTTGTGACTCTCAGGGGCACAGGATATAGGTGTATATGTACACTTAGACACCCAGGAATGGCAGTCCCTGAATCCAGCTGTGCCGTGGTGTCAACATAGTGCTGGAGAGGAGTGTGCTTGGAAGAAAACTATTTATCAAACAGTATTTTGTTGACTCAAAGCCCTTGAACAGCCAAGCATTTCAGCAGGTATTCGATTATAAACAGAGGAACACTTGCTAGATTAAAGAGCATCCAGACTTGAATTACCTAGATGGGCAGTGCTATTAAAAGGTCAGCAGCTGGCCAGCTGTGCCCTTCAAGAACAACACAGGACTCTTGGTGCAAAATTACCTATTTGGCCAACATTCTGTCATGTATGACACTGCTTCTCTTTGATAGCCAGAGTTGACTGGAAGAAAAACTCAGGAAACCCTAGACAGATGAAATGAGGGGGGAATCTAACAAGTGTAAACCTAAATCTCTACTATTCCTAATTCTGCAATAGTGTGACTGTCACCAATAAACTTTGCATGAAAGCTGAAATTTCATTTTGGATTCATTAGAAGATTCTCGTGCTGCTGAGGAAAAAAAAAAAAACAGAGAAAATTACACTCCCTCATGAATTGCCAAGGGATCACACAATAGCTGCATTTATTTTATTAGCCTTCTGACCTTTCCCTTCTCTGGTGAGGTTTCTTTTTCCTATTAGCTCTATTAGAGCGTCTACTGAGATGGCAACAAAACAAACACTGTTATTGTTGGCTAACTTGCTCTTTTAGCAGGGAACAGGGGTGCACAGCCCATGAGCAGACACTGGCTTTGCACATCCAGCCTGTGGTAGGCGTGGGAGCCACACCATGCCTGTGACACCAGGTCTGGTAGGAAGCCCTCACTGTGGACACCACCATGCTGAGAATGCTGCATCTATTTTCATAAAGTGCTTCAAGTCATGCTTGACTTGTAGCCTGGGAGTGATTTATTTGCCTCCAGTGGAGGAGTGTTATTTTGTTTTGTGCCATTCACTGATTTTTGCACAGATATTGGGGGTTTTCCACACTCTTTTTTATAACTGTCCCCAACACCTCTTCCTCTGGCAGTGATCAGTGTTAGACTACGTGGTGATGGCTGGATGCTTTCTGCCCCCACATTTCTAGGGCAGCTTGGTTTGCAACCAAGAACTGAAGCTTCTGGAGAGATGGATGGGATTATTGTGGCAGCACTTTCCTGATGTACTATGGGGATTTTGTGCCCTTAATTTAACTGGCTGCTCCGCATCAGCGGAACTGAGTGTTGCAAGAATTTATACCAAGCAATAAGGGTCGACTGTCGTGCTGGCACGGAGCAGGACTACGGAATTTTTGGACTTATATGGAAGTTTGAGAAAACTTCAGAAATAATTCTGGAATATGCCCAGCAGACTGCATGGTAACAGAGGAGTTGGATGAGGAATTTATAGCTGTGGGGAGAGAATAATCATCTTTTTTCTAAAGAAATTTTGATCCCAGGAGGGGAAAAAATAACTCAGAAGACTAGTGGAGAATTTGTCAATTATATTTTCCTTCGTGGTTAACTTATCTGGGACCTATATATATAAAAATCATAGAAATAACACAAACACTCCTGAAATTAGCAGCAGCATTTAAGGAGAATTTGGGGATAGGGTCTCACCAGCTTTTCCAGCATGCCAAAATTGTAGTCCTGTGATATTCTAATATTAGTCACTTCCAGCAGATAAGATTGCATAAAAACCTCAGCCCATCTCCAGTTTCAGGAGGGCTGAACCAAGCCAGTTAGGAGCAGTTAAATTGCTAGTTCTTGAACATAAGTGGCAGCATGATAAATGTGACCTGTTAACTCCAGGAAAGTGCAGCCAATTTTTCTTTAGTTTAGCCTTAGGGAAAAAGCATATTAAAACTTCGTGTGTTGGCATTTGAAGTGTTCTATCTTTAGACAAATGGCACCACAACCCTAGAGTTTAAGGAGCCTTCTGCATCAGTTGCTCTTATACATTTACTCCATATATTACTTTGTTCTCCTAATTCATTTCCTTTTAATATTTTATAGGAGACTTAGGTACTTGCTATAATCCATGGTACTAGACACTCTTTAAACACACACCACTAACAAAAAACTCCCACCTTTCTCTCTTTCTGTGGCTGTCTAGGTACTGGGAAAATGTTTACAGTAGCTGTATTTCTTGTTGCACACCAGGGGTGTTTGAAGCATTGCATCAGCCTGGCAAAGAGGCATCTGGAAGCAACCCTGATACCCCACCATTGGTTGTGCTTGTCTTTAGCAAAAAAGGGAGTAATTGCTGACTCTCTCAGGGAAGCTGTGCATCTAAAAGTGAACAAATGACTAACTGTGCTATTAGAGGAGATGTGATAAGAAGGAGACACCTCAGACAGTGGGGAGAATAGAGAGGAATAGGATTAGGGCCCATCCAGTTATGGGATAGGTGCTCATGGTATACTTTGAGATCACCACCTCTAGGTAAAGTTATACCAGCCCTTTGCTGACAGTCATCAGGAGATGATCTGGTACTCTAGATTCCCAACACAAACAGTCAGGAATTGGGACTGTGGTATTGCAGTTCAAGTAGTAGCAGCAGCGTCACAGGGGCTTGCTTGTGGCATGAACAAGTGATATTCACCTCTCTGTGGTTTCACACTGATCCGCCTCACCAGCCATTTGAGCATCCTGTGATTTTCCACAAAGCTACTCACAACAGGCAGAACAGCAGACTGTGAGGGTCTTCTGGGCCCCATGGCACAAAGAATTAAGTCAGGACCAGGGTGAACTAGGTATGAACTAGAAACTATCTTCTAGATTAGCACCTTCCCATATTTTTCACCTTTTTTTGGGCCACGGATGTGCTTGCAAAATTCCAGTTAAAATACAGAAAGGATTAACAATGCCTGCTTCCAGGACCTCACTGAGACCCAGGCAATGCCTCTAGTTACCCAGTCTGAGCCACAGAATATGTCAAGAATGTATGTACCATTATGGACTGGGAAGATGTGTGCTCCATAAACTCTGAAGCCTTAATTGGCTCAGCTAGAAATATCTAAATGAATATTGCCAAACAGTTTTCAACTGGCAGTTATTATTTTAATATTTTTTTGATCAGGACTAGTCAAAGAAATTCCAACCCAATGCATTCCTGGCATCATGTTTAATTGCAATGAACTGAATTGTGCAAATCACCCTAATGATCACTTTCAATGTAATTGCTGGGCTACTTCTGTATTTTTCAAATAACTGAGGTTGTAAAGTTTTCTATTTCTTAACTAAGTTGCTTTTTGGTGTCAGTTAATGTTATGCCTTATTAAGTCAATATGGTGGTTTCCTGCCAGTTTTATTTCATGTTTAAGAGACAAGTCATCTCTATAGGGTACTGTTAGAAATTATGTTATAACATTTCATGTCTATTTGCTAACCACAAACAGTCTCTCTGGTGAAACAAAATGCATTCAACTATCTTTTTTTTTTCTAATTTCACTTTTCTGTGAAAAGTCCCTTCTGATGTGGAGAGCACAGCTGCACAGGATGAAGCCAAGAGGAACCCAGAGAGAAAACAGCAGTGCTGGCAGGAGCCACTGGATGGGGACCACACTGCTCCCAGAAACCCAACCTGTGGGAAAGGGACTCCCAAGCTGTTCTCCCTTCTCTCTGCACCCGGGTCAGGGACACAGCTCTGCCTCCACAAGCTTCTGCTCCTACTGCTCTAGAGCTGCAGCTTGGGGGAGGTCAAGGCAGCTCTCCCACCTGCAGGTGACAAGGGCATGGATGGATCTGTGCCACCAATGGGCAAAAGCACCAGCCCACAGAGGTTGTGCTCCGCTCTGCAGCAGCATGCACTGAGCAGTGAGTTACACAAAGTGGTGCCAACAAAAACTGTGCTCTTGCTCCACCTCTTTGATGGTGTGGATTGGTGCAGTCCTGCTCTTTGTGATGAGCCCAGGAGGCTTTCAATGCTTTCTTTTCTTGAGCACAAGGGTGGCTTCAATGTGTTGACCTGGTAATGCTGGTTACTTTGACCCTAAGGTATATATTGCTTGTGGTGTTAGGAGGCTGGTTAACATCAAACTGGGATTATGAAGGGAGTTGTCTTCTGTTTGGAGATTTGTTTGGGATATGAGTCTTTACCAACTTCTTCTACACTGTCCTTCAATGGAAGTCAGATGCTTTAAATACTGTATTTTTGAAGCTTTAAGATTCCTAATATGGTTCTTTGCAATATATTTTCCATATGATTTAGTTTTAAACATCAAGTACGACCTTGTGGCCAGAAGAGTTTCGCATCTCTGCAAACATGTGCACATAAAATAACCCCTGCAAGGTTCAAGGTCTGAGTTGTGTGCAAGGTTGAATCATTTTACTGGAAGCAGGGACAGACAAATGGAAAGAACAATTTTAAGCACATTCTGTCACTGCAAGGAGTGAAGTATGTGTTGGTATAATTCCTATTTATACTTGTATTCTGAAACAGTCCAAAATCCAAGGTTTGCTCTCCTTACTGCAGTGGAACAAAGTGCTCATCCCATATGGGGACTGGATGCCTCGAAGGCATTCTGTTACTCCAAGCAGCCTTTCCAGGGACAAAGATGTCTCTCCACCTCCTCAAATCTGAGGCATGAGTGCAGAGTGTCAGTGCTGCAGTATTTCACCCCCCAACAACCAGGGCCTGTGGCATGCAGTGACATTCTAGATAGACCCTAACATTGTATCACCTCTATGTAGTCTCTCAAGAATTTCTGTCCACAGATGCAGCTGTGGTTTCATGGTGCTGAACACAGCATCCTTAAGGAACTGCAAGAAAGGCCTGTTCTCCATGCAAAATATCAGGGATTAATTAACACTGCATATTTTAGCTGGTGTGGCTATATAGGACAGCATAGGTGTAGGCTACTGGGGGTAAAGAGTGGCTTATTCTGATTTCTTTCCATCTGATGAAAAACAAAAAAAAAAGTTCAGCGTTAAAATAGAGTATTACAGCTCTTTGTGCCTTTGTACAGGCTTTCATTGGCTCAATCAGACTTGTTAAAATACTTAATAGCTACTACACTGATGGAAACTACTGGGTAGGTGACATCTGATATGCTCTTTCATGGAAGGAAGGTCTTAGAGGAGGGGTGGAAATGATCTACCAATAATTGACCAGATTTTCCATAAAATGCATCTTACAGGAACATAAGACCAACCAAGTGGTCAGAACAGATCTTCACCCAGCCCAGCAAGATGAGCCCTGCCATTGCTCATACTCAAAGCCAGGGAATGGTGTGAGACTGGGGCAAATGCACAAGGATGCTTCCTGTCCTCCAGAAATTTGTGTATAAGCTAGGAGTATGTAATAGCTGGCTCATGAATGTGTAAAGTTGTCACTTGAACTCAAGTAGACTTTCATACCTGCAGCATTCCATGCCAAGCTTGTTTGGGGTGGAAAGATATTGATGGTGGAATCCTCATGTCATGAACAGAATTAAAGGTTTTATCTGCCTTTCTACAGTTGTCAGCAGTGAGATCTGGAGAGCTGCTCAGGCTTCTTGCAAACATTTTCTGTAACCAGATGTTCCAAGTGACCTGTGATGAAATAGTTAGTAATAGTAATAGTATATGCCAAGCTTCTGACACACGGTGCCTGCAACTATGTCTGCCATTGGTGGTCCAGGTATACCAGAAGAGCTGTAGTGATTCACTCTGCATTTCTGTGCTGAGATTTTCCCATCTGGCATCCTTTGTTCATAGCAGCAGCTCTTCTTCTTTTCCAAGATTCTGTTTGCTTTTACTTTGTTCTTTTTCCTTTGAGGTTTCTCACCAGTTTGGGAAAGATAAATAGATGTGGAGATCGTGTTGAAGAGGGTGAGAGGGAGCAAGCATCTGTTGTCATCAGATTTTCTGATTTCATTGGAGCTCTTGTGCTTTTCTTTAGCTGCCTTCGTGCAACATAAACCCTAAAAAACAACAGAGCCTAAGGCTCATCGGCTGTACACAGGTGCTGCCACAGTGCTGATGCTGGGCTGTGCAGTCTCAGACATTTTATGCAGGATGCAATATTTTCAGGCACTGGAGGGAAAAATCTATGTGTTATTTCCTAAATAATCTTTTACGTGCTGCAGCCACCATCTGCCTACAGCTCATAAATTAAAACCAATTAACTGTACAAGACACGTCGAGTCAGTGCTTCCCGCTGGCATGCCTCCTCCTTATTGCCTGGTACAGGCAAGCCATGTGGAGGCAGCTCCTCTGGCAGCAAAAAACCCGAACCAGCAACAAAACCCAAACTCTAACTACCCAAAAGTGAAAGAGAGAAAAAAAAAAACCACATTAGGGAAACAAACAGAAACACAGGAAGACAAGTCTTGTGACCTACTAGCTCTCTCATCTGCAGCATAAATCATTCTGTTATAATCACAAATTTTAGGACATAATTGGACTACATGTCTAAATCCATTGCCAGTGATTACAGGCAAAGTGCCCTGAGTGGTGAGGCCTGCAATCCAGCCCTGTGTGGTTTGGGGGGAGGCTTTGGGGAGGGGGAAGGGAGTCTATGCCATCACCAGAGTATTTTCCATGACCAGTTTTGTAGCTGGAAACAGATGCTCCATGCTGCTGTCCAGCCAGCAGAGTAATGTAAAAAACATTACAAAGCTACCCTTCAAAGCAGTCTTCACTTTGCTCGTTGTCCAGCAGCGGTTTGACCTCCTCCTTGCTCCTCACCAAAAGCCCATGTGGGTATCCTGAGGCTGTCTCTGCCCCATCCCTGTTAGAAGGGGAGAATGGCCCCCAAAGCTGCAGCAGCTCTCCCTTTTGTGGTTGAAGATGGATAGCATTACTGTTTCCTAGTCTCAAGTCCTGGCTGACCACGAGAACCACTGAAGGGCTTTTGGATCCCCTTGGCAATTTTTCCTGAGCATTCCTGTGGCTTCAGGAATGAAAGGTTAAACTAATTTCCTGCCCAGCCATCTTCCTGGGCACCAATCTCTGCAGCCCCAGGGTGTGTTTGCCCTATACTGCACTCAGTTCGTGTTGTTAGCCATGTTGTGAGGAACCTGGGAGTGTAGTCCTGTCATCATTTTGATTCATGACCTTTCCCCAGATGGAAAAGACTGGTCATGCAGAGCAGCATGGGCTATCATTGTGCCAGCCTTTTTTATTCCAGGCCCAACATCTGCTGCATCCCTCAGCGGTGCAGTTGTCCTTCAGAGGGAGGATGTCTCACCAAGACCCTGCTACAGCTGGGGTGTTGGAGCTCTGCATTTACAAACTCTGTTTCAAGCCTGTGAAAAGCATACTGATGATTAAGGGTGAATTTTTCACTGCTCTTGACGCTTCTCCATTGTGTGTGTTCCTGCACATTCTGCCCATAAATGTGTTGATTCCCAAGGGCATTCCCCATGTGCTGGACACATGGCAGCTTGGAAGCAAACTTACATGGACAGAGATTGTTTACTGCTGGCTCCAACACAGGTACTCTGTAATGTAACTTATAAGTCTGCATGTGACCTTAGGAGCATGTTTCTGCCTCTGCTCTTCTACAACCAAAGTAGCCAAGATGAGGTAATGCTGCTGTGGAGATGCCAAGTGAGAGGTAAGACTGAACAATGATAGGCTGTTGCTCCACTGGGGTAGGGTTGTGTTTGCTTTTTTGGTACCAATTTCTGACTTGGAAAAAAATCTTCCTCTTATTCCTAGCCTTGCATGCTTTCTGCAGCAGATCCTTAATGGTGTTTCAGATGCTGCACCCCAAAACCAGTGCAGCTGATATTCCAACTCCCAAAGAGCTGGGTTCACCTTCCAGTTCTGGTGTCCAGACACACCTGCTACCTGCATTGTGATGACATTTTTCTTGTTCCTTATGTTTTCTTTAAATGCAGTATTTTGAGCATCTAGGGTTTTCATGAAACAGATTTTTTGGTCTATAGGGAGGCATTCCCTATGTTGATAAGGTCTTGAGCTTCAAACTGTGAAATTACTCTGTTCTTCCTCCCCCAAGGAAGGGAAGCACACCCTGTACCTGGGACTTGCTCCAACACTGCTGTGCCTCCTGAGGAAAAGATTTTTCCTAATATTAAGAAAAAGCTCCCAAGTCACAATGGGAGACCTGTGGTTCTTGTCTTCTTCTATATGATTTGGCACCCAGCACTATATGATTTGAGACCAGTTTGGCTCACAGCTCCCTTGGCTCTATTTTCTTACAGCTTCCTGCCGGGACAGCTGATGGTTTTTGTGGCCCAGGCGACACCCAGCACCATTTGAGGGTTCAAGCCAAGGCCATTGTTTGGAGAGGGAATGCTGGTGATGGTTGGGCCACACAGCCACATGGATTTGTTCCTTGTTTCAACTGCTGGATTTCCTTTGAAATCAAGTTATTGGGGGCTGAATCAAGTTGCTGGGGGGGCAATGCAGAAAGTGTGAGCACAGGGGAGGAGAAGGAGCCCTGTTCTTTCTACCTCCTTGAGCTCAGGCTCACTTTGAGCTGTCAGTGAGCAGAGAGGGCAGGATAATCCGTGGAAGTACCACTCTCTTTCATGGACTGTAGAGTGGAGTAGGTGACCTGCTTGTATGAGGTGTCTAACTTACAGACAGTATGTTCAGATGAGATAACACCCATGTTTTGCCAAGCTTTTCTAACCATGTGGCTTAGAAAGACAGGGTGTTTATAACAAATGAAAGTTTAGATCTTCATCTAATCCAGATGCTTTCAGGAGTGGGGACTTCATAAAAAAGGTCAGTATTAGGAACTATGATACAATTGCAAAAGTTGGCGGTGTCGTATTTCTGTTTGCCAGTGTTTTTAGAAGCCAAGTTGTGCAATGAACAGTGGCAGGAACTGCATCATTTTCCCCATTTTAGAAATGGTTATAACTCTCTGTAATGTCCATTACAAACATTCTTCAGGAACCTCTTCTGATAGATTACTTTACACAAGCTCTCTCTGGATGAGTTCTGGTTTATTGATGACAAATTCAGAGCAGAAAACAGCTATCAATGCCCACAAAAGAAAAACAAAGAAGCAAAATTATATGCAATTTACAATAAGATGAAATATTTAGCTCTGCTGAACATAGTTGAACATGTTAGTGATGAGGGAATGGATGTTAGATTTAATTGGATCCAGAAAAATGATGACTATTAGTCCCTCTGGAATTATTCCTGGTGAATCTCCAGGAAAATTCACAAGCATTTTAATAAATTAAAAGCAAATGGAAAAAATAGGAAAGGAAAAAATCAACCAATTTCTTCTTTTCATCTCAAAGATTCCAGTCTCAAATCCTCACAATAACACAGATAATGCTCTAAAATGCTGCATTCAAACAAACAAAAATAATGTCCAATGACAGCAGTGACATCCTCTCGGTCTCCAAGATGCTAGAATTTATCTCCAGCATTCTGCAATGTTTTGGTTAACCAGGACCAGCTGGGTTGCTGGTGTAGGAGAGCTCAGCTCTCAGATGCAGAAAGACAACACCTGCCACAAATTAGCTCCAGGCTCTGCTGAGGGGTGCCAAAGGGGCTGTGTAGCCACAGCTGTTAGAGGAGTTCTCCCCTTTGGAGAGCCAAGGAGACTCTTCTCTGCATGTCTTGTTCTTCATCCTCATCTAGCCCAGGGATTTCTCCCAGTTTGCAAGCTAATGATATTAAGTCCAGTTTGTCACCCTTTTGTTGGTGTCAGTGACATCCTTCTCTTTGGGCAGTTCTTCCTCCCTCTTTTCTGCCCAGGATATGTTCTTACAGAACTGTTTTATCCTTTCCATGCTTCACATTTTCAAATTAGCTAAGTCAATTGCCTTTAGTATATAAACTCACTTGAGGAAATCAATGTCTGTTTTTCTGACCTTCCTGTATTTGCATGCAAACCAAATCATTTAGCACTTCTTCAAGTATGTGTTTTGACAGATGCAAGGGAAGGTTTACTTCTTGTGCTCTGTTTCAAGACAGATTAACAAGACAGATTTTCATGCCTCTCAAATCTTTGGAAAAAGAGGTTGTGTTTCTTTATACTGGTAGTCTGGAGCTAAAACACAAACAGTTTGCCTAGCAGTTGTGACTATCCTGGTGGCTTTCTTTGTGAAACATGAGAAAATTCCAGCTAAAAGCTGAGCTGTGGAGAAGACCTGAGGATAATTTTTTCATCTTAAAGAAGATATTAACTGTTCTTATCAGGAACCTGCTGTAAAAATAACAGTTACATGGGGGGAACCATGCCGATTGGGCATGAGAATACAGCTTTTGGGCTCTCACAATTTTTGTAGTTTTTTTCTCTTTAGAATAGGGAATTGAACACCCACTCTGTTCACTCAACAGGGTGTGTAAAAAATCAGCCACTCTGTGAAGTCCAAAGGACATGGCATGCAGTGCATTTTGGCATTTACTGTTTGAGAAAAATGAGCCTGCAAATAGGTAAAGTGAATGGAGACAGCACATGGTGGGCTGTTAGAGGCAGCAGCAAAAGATTGTGGCATGTACACAGCAGAGGAGAAACAAGGTGATAAGGGGAAGAGCAGGCACTGAAGATTCCAGAGTGGTCATGTGTGGTGTGTGGTGCAGATGGGTTTTGGGGCAGTGGAAAAAATGGTTTGTTACAATACAAGAACCAAAGGAATTTCTGCCTGGAGCTGGGCTGCTTCAGGGGAAGATGGGGTGGATGTCTTCTTTCTGACATTGCACCAATGCCAAGAAGCAGAGAAGCCAACAACAATCAAGAGAAGAGGCATTTGCTAAAGAAGAGGCTATGCACTGCACAAACCAGTGGAACAGAACCTGACAGAGAGTATTGCAGGTTGTGAAGCAAAGAAATGAATGCTCCTGCTCAAGCACCTTGCTATGAAATGGGAGGTCACTGAGGGGCCAGTTACTTGTGGTGGGATAAAGGAAGAGATTTTCAGAGTGAGCAGATGGTGACATATTTTAAAGATATTATAAAAGGGGGATCCTCAGGGCATATGTTTTCTCAAAGACACCGGAACGCAGCACTGCAATGACAAGAAAATATGCAGAAAATGTGTGGCTGTTAGAGGATGGCAGCAGCCAGATGGTTCAGATTAACTCAGCAATGACTGCTAACACAAAGTGCAGCAGCAGGTGGGTCAGGCCTCAATGGAGCTGCAGCTGTGCAACAAGCTGTGTATCCTCCATCCTCTTTACAACAGTGGAAACATCTGGCCATGGGACTTCATAGAATGGTTTGGGTTGGAAGGAACCTTAAGGATCATCTAGTTCCAATCTCTATGCCATGGGCAGGGACCCCTTCCACTAGTCCAGGTTTCTTAATGTGCCATCCATCCTGACCTCCCTAAGACTTCAAGGGATAGGGCATCTCCAACTCCACTGGGCAACCTAATCCAGTGCCTCAACACCCTCACAGGAAAAAATTTCTGGCCTATATCTGATGCAAACCTGCCTATTTTCAGTTTAAAGCTATTCCCCCTTGTCCTGTCACTACACACCCTTGTAAAAAGTCCCTCTCCAACCCTCCTGTAGGCCCCCTTCAGGTACAAGAAGCCTTCTCAAGAGTCACCCTAGAGGCTTCTCTTCTCCAGAATGAACAACCCCGAATCTGTCAGCCTGTCTTGAAAGGAGAAGTGATCCAGCCCTCTAATCTGGACTCATTCCAGCCCTCCTCTGGACTCATTCCAATAGATCCATGTCTTTCCTTTGGCAGGGACCCCAGAGCTGGATGCAGCACTGCAGGTGGGGTCTCACAAGAGCAGGGTGCAGGTGGAGAATCCCCTCCCTCACCCTGCTGATCACATTTCTTTTGATGTGACCTCACACTTTTCACTATATTATGCTGAACTCTTTAAGAAGCTCTGCTTTGAATACTTAGGATAAATGTAAGCCTTGTTGTGAGAGAAATTGGTTCTGGTTGCATGAGAAAACTTGCAGTTTCAGCTGGTTCATGAAAGCAGATGCACCTTGGCAGATTTGACATGTGCCACCCAGCAAAAAGAACAGGATGACATAAGCTTGTCAGCAGCCAGACAAAGGATAATGCATAATGAAGGTTTTGATGGAGCAGCTGGATAGTGTTTGAGCTCATACAGTCACAGGCACAGTGGGCAGGAGGCCTGTGAAAGAAGGAAAAAGAGAAGGTGTAGAGAGAAGTAGGAAGGAGGATAAACTTGAAGATATTTTTTTATCTGAAGACCCCTAAGGATGATAGGGAAGAACTTGTTCAGGGAAAGGATTTGAGAGATTTTAGAAATAAACAAATATTATGAGCCTGGAGACATATAGAAGTACTGCTTTCCAGGCAAAGCCATGTGATGGGGGCAGCCTCTGGCCCTGTCACAGAAGAGATGATGGTGTGTCTGGAGGGAGTGCAGACTCTTTAAGATCCCCAGGTCAACAGCGTAGGCATTCCGGGCTTTGCCAAGCCCAGCACTGCCCTGTGGTTTGGGAGCTGAAGCAGAACAGGTTCCTGAAGACTGCTAGACACGTTTAGCTTGGCTCCTCTCAGGAAGGTCTGTTTTATAAGTTTTCCTCTTGTACAGTGCAATTTTATCTTTCCTTTTTACTGTATAGGAACTATCTGCACATTTTGGAGAGAATGCTTGCCAAGAACAATTATTCCTGCTGCTTCAAAACATAAGAGACTTAGAAAAGCCTAAGAAGTTTCTTAGCTCTAGTGCTGAAAACGTGGCACTTCTGCAGAGATGATGTCCTCTCTGGAGACACAGCAGTGTGGGGATGTGAACACTTCAGCAAGCAACTGGACTTCTAGGGCTTTCTCTTTGCAAGATCATCAATGGGACCTGCTTTGCCTGAAATATTTCCTATCAACAGCATACTATTAATCATTAGTGGCTGGCCAATAACTTCTTTTATTGGGTTGGCTGAGGATTAGCTGAAAGTTCAGTCAGGCAATGGACTTACGAATGCGTTTCTAGGAAAAGGTTTATTGTAGAGGTTTAAAAGTGCTCACACTCTAATCCCTGTTTGAGGGTGAAAAGTGAACTTTAGATGAAATGAAACATTTGAACATGAATGAGTGTCACTGACACAATAAACTTGTTTGTGACTTGCTGCCAAACTGTTGGAATGAGATGTATTTTTTGACTTAGAGCATCTGCTGACTGATATTTTACAACTCAGTGCTCAGTGGCTGAAGTAGGAATTCAGAAACTTTAATATGGATATTTTGAAGTCCTGTTATTAGCCTCTTCCACCTGCCTCCCCTTGGAAACTGTGTGAGTGCTGTCCTTTCCACCACTGCTCACCTTGCAATTTATTTTCCTTTAACATGCACCTTTGTGGTATGTGTCCTGAAGCAAATTCTCTACATCCCTCTGCATTTACCCTTTGGGTCTTTTCTGGTAAAATCTCACAGTGTGTCCATTGGTTCTCAGCACCTTCAACTTTTTTTTTTCTTTTCTGTTTAGAGAATTATACTGCAGCAATCTCACAGCATGGGATTGATCGTCAATTCCAATGATGATGTTTTTTGAGGGGAATTTTGTCCCCACCTTTTTTTAAGAGTCCCAGTTGAAGATTTGGACTGTAACTGTCTCACGGGTTAAAAATTTCACTGATGCTCTAGGCTGTATCATCTTGAATTACCAAAGGCAAAATGGGGGTTTGTCATCTTTCATTGTTACCAAAACCAAACCAAACTCTTCCCTGACTCACAGAGAAAACATTCTCCTGTTTGATAAGCTGCAGTGGACAGATAATAAGAAGAATTGAAGTAATTGCACTGAAAACAGGGTATTTAGGAGCATGGTTGGAAGTCTCTGCCTGTCATTTTAATTCAGAGAGCTGGCTGTCATCTCCATGTAGCCTGATGGTGGCTTGCAGGAAAAAGCAAAAGCTTTGTTGGTGTACTCCCAAGGAGTGTGGGGCATGAGGAAAGGAAGACCTGAACTTGAAGCAACAACTCTCAAGGTGTTTCTCCATTTTTACCTGCCAGGTTTGTGCTTGCTGAAAGTAAACTGAACAGCTGGAAGGTTTTGGCTGGTCCAGGCCACAGCAAAGAGACCTTTAGTTTTGTTGCTGGGCTCTTTTGGATTCATTAGATTCCTGTCTTTGCTGGTCTCTCATGTAGCTTTCTGTGGGAGGAGGAAGGGACAAAATTCTTCTTACAGATACTTCTGTTTATCCCATTAGGGAAAAATTCACCTCTGGACAAATGTGTTTTCATGGTGATGCTGTGACAATGATTAAGGAAGTTAATGGAATCAGCATATTTACCCTTCACGTGGGACCTCTGAATATTTCAGTATTCTTCAACTGAAGGAGGAAAACCCTGTCACCTCAGCCTACAGGTTGGAAAAATAATGTTCTACTTTATAGATAGTGTGATCTGAGCCAAGGTCTTAGCATGCTCAAATAGTAGGACAGCTCACTGATGGGTTTGCCATGTATAGAGATCTCTTCTATATACACACGGATATAGTTATGAATATATATATATATGGTTTCTGTATAATCAAGTGTATCTGCCCATGCTTATAACTCTATACCTGACTAGGAGGTCCTGAAGATAACTCATGCCATCCTCCTCACTGTCATCTTCCACCCCAAAACCAGGTGTTGATAAGCTGGAGAGCCATGAACAAGATATTTGTCTTCAGGTCTAGCTTTGTTGCCTGAGCCTGTCACCTCTGCAGCTGTAAGACAAACACCTCCTGCCTCAGCTGCACTTTCCCCAGATGCTGCCTTGCTGCAGGACCAGGCGAAGAGAAGGAGAGGAGATGTTTGGAATTGCTATTTGGGTAAACCAGAGTGACTTTGCAAAGAGGACTGGAGCACTGATGTACCACAAGCCAAGCAATGCTGATCTCTGTGGGCAGCCACAGCAGGGTGCTGGAGGGGTCACTGCTGGAACAGCCTGGATAATGCTCTGTAATGGCATAATGGCATAGCTGTGGTTTCTAGTGTAAGACAAAGGTTTTCCATGGCTCATTTCCGTGGTGGTCTCAAGTTTGTGATGTTCCCCTTGAGGGCTGGAGCTCAGCACTGGTCATTTGCTGTACTGCCCTGCCACCACATTCCCAGGCTGGAGGCTGGGATGTCTATCAGGACATCCCCTGGACAAAGTAGTGCTGCATGGTGAGGAATGGCAGGGGAAATTCCTTGCTGATCCCTGCAGGAAGACATCTCCTTTTCCAGGCTCCTGGGATAGCGTTAACCTCCTAATAACAGTGATCTCTGTAATTACTGGGGATTGCCTCAGCCAAACCATTTGCCCTTCTAGCCACAAGCATTTGATTTACTGACTCTTCCTCTTCAGTATCAATTACACACCCTCTACCAAAATCCCAAGCACTCAGACCCGGAGACAGGCATTTTGGGGAGATTTCCTCTGGAGAGAAAAGACTGGCTACTGCCATGGAAATTGCTTTTGCTCTTTATGAGGTGCCTGCACTTAAGCACAGGCTACAAGGCTGTGTTGCTCCTGAGCAGCCTGGAGGAGACTGGCTGAGGTGGTTGTAGTGATGCTTGTGCAGCACAAGAGAGGAAGCTGATGTTTTACTGCTGGGGGAAGTTACTCTCCTTTCTGCCCACATCAGGGCACCTGTGCCAGGGCAGGGGCACCCACAAGGTAATTGCTGCCACTGTGCGTCCTCCTGCTCGTTGTGGAGACTCTTCTGCTTGCAGACTGGGGTGGCTGGAGCTCCTGAGGGCATTGGGACACAGACACCTGCTGAGCAGCAAGTAATGCTGCTGGGTATTTTTGTGAGATGTATCTTCCTCATCAAAGCACCAGAGAAACATCCTTGTAGTTTGAGATGGATGTGTTTCACTTGTAAGGGAGAAACAGCTAGTGACGGGTATAAATGCCAAGGTACAGAAATGATGGAGGGCAGCTATGTGAGATGTAAGAAACTCAGTAACTACTACCAATATCCTCTTTATTACAGTCAGTATGCCAGATTTTGTTTTGGTCTCTGGCATATCTGAAAAGAGATGGTCTTTCAAGTCATTGTCTCATCCCAGTTGCCCATGAGTTGTCAGACACGACAGGTTTATCATGGAATAAAGGGTGAGGCAAGCCCAAGTCAAACAGCATTTGGAACAACAGTCCTTGCTATAAATTTGGGGACCAGGAGAGATTTTGTCCACTCTTGTCACTTCTTCAAAGACAGGAGGAGTCAAGAGGGTTGTGCTCATCTTCTGCCTCTCCCCTTGCATTTGAATGGTTGGTGGTGTGGGGCATGTCTGTGCTTTTTGTTATCCATGAGGCTTTGTGAAGCCAGATGAAGGGGAAAAAATTATTAGGCTTTGGATTGAAGTAGTGTAAAAAAGGAAGTCTGGTTTCTCACCCAGTGAAGCAGAATCAAACTAAGTCTACATAATTTGGCAGGAAATACCCCTTCTGACTCCAGATTAAATGTGTTCTTCCAATAACTTGAAAGAAAAGAAAGGAAATTAACAACTACAAGCAAAATGCCTGAGAGGAAGGCAATGGACCCCTACTTTTTCCAGCTCTCAGGGGGTGAGGATGCCATATTCAAATCATTTCCATCCCTGGAGCCACCCACCTGCATCTGCTGAGTGGGTGACCAGGTGACAGATGTTTTGCACCTGTAAAGTGCTCTTACACTCTCCTCCAACACTGCTCACTTTGTATAAATGTCTTTATTAAATCCCATTAACTTCAGCTGCATTGCAAACTATCACAGAAAGAAGAATTTTTGCTCAGATGTCTCAGACTGATGATCTTACAGTATGTTTTAGTATTACTCATAACTGCAGGTGAGTGGAAAGATTTTTCAAATAAATCATTACTGTGAGTATCAGATTTTCCTGTTATTCAAGAAAAGGGAACACTATCGTCATTTTGAAGAAGCTCCATTAACTTTTGAAACCCATTGGGAGGGCAAGAAATAGTAATGGAAAACTAAGAACAACAGTTGGATTCATCTTTGAAAGAGTAGCTGATGTGTAGGCACATCAGAAACGCACACCTGCATCTCATTTTCATGAGCAGCTTTCTGGAAGTGAAGCAGTGTTACAGAAATTGCATTTCTTCTACTACATTTCAATTTTCTTGTTAAAGTTAATGAGACAAAAGATGGATGCAAGATGTTTCTGAGCAAAAGGAAGGAAGGCAGGAAGGAAGGCAGGAAGGAAGGAAGGATTTTTTTTCAGAGCAGTTGTGTAAATCAGTAACTTCTCTGCATTCTTCTGTGACTGTTTTAAGCCACCATCACCAGACTGTGATGTATACAGCTTGTATAAAATACACTGGTCAAACTTGGGCTTTGTTGCAGTCACTCATGTCAGAGGAAATTCCCAAGTTGGGAGTTGTGTGTGGATCTGAACTACTTCTGGGATTGGTGTTTAAGTCACAATGCACTTTTTCTGAACGTGGAGTTCTAGGCAAGGAAGATAGATGGAGATGTGCAGTCATTCTTGCATGAGCAGCCATTGCCACAGAAAAGTCCAGCAAAGGTATCAGCCCTGGACTTGGAAAAGCAGAGAGACCATGCATAATGGTGAGGAATTGAGAAGGAGCACAGCAGCCTATTCTGACCCAGCACAACCATTATATATAATTCTGATGTTTCATTCAAAATTACATTCACCATCTTTAATCAATCAAACCCAGCAAGTCTTACAGTAAACATTTGTCATGCATGGATATGTTGCTTCCTTATGCTCCGTGTGCCTGCTCTGTTTTTCTCTTTTGTTTTGATCATGGACTTGAAGTGGGATGAATTATTATATGTTTGAATAACACCCTACCAAGTTGTGCATTGATCCATCCTAGAATTTCTGGGCAGCGCCTTGATATAAATAAATATAAATAATCTATATTTCTCAAAAAGCAAGTTTGATGTTCCTGTAAACAGCCTAAGAAGAAACAGAAGAGCTCCAGCCTCACAGGCTGTGAGAATTATCCAGCTGCACTGTTTAAGAAGTATCAACAGGTAACAGCCTAAACAGTTACAGATTGTGTGATGCAGATTTTAAATCCCATTTGCCTATCCAGAACATGGCTCTGGATAGCCACTGACACGAGGTGAGATGAGAGGTGAGGTACAGGGGAAGAGGCTGCTGTGACCAAACACAAGTAAAGATCTAAGCAGTGTCAGCACCTGCATCCAACACATGCTTGTGCCCTTCTCCTACATCAGCACTGTATTTAATCCAGCATGACCTGCTAATGGCTGCAGGACACAAGGACAGGCATCTCCCACTCCACATCCCCATGAGACAGCACCTTTGTGTTGTGCTCACTGAGCTCTGACCAGAATCATTCTCTGTCCATGGTGGCACAGTGTTGTTGCACACTCTTCCTCCACAGAACAGTCTCCCTTTAAAATTACTTTACACGTACTGGTAAGGACTGTATGTTGGCAAAATACATCGGGCATGGGAATGCTGGTGGATCACAGAATGCTCGAGTTTAGTCTTAAGTGTTTTCCCTGCAGCCCCCACAGGGGGAATTCGCCTTTTCATGCAACAACACAGGTATCTCCCGTTCCATTCTATCTGCAGGAAAAGAAAGGTTGATACACACATCCTGTTGAGGACTGAGTTGTCCATGGTATGTTACTTTTCAAAGAAAAGCCTGGTTTTAATGTTCAAGAGGCAGAACTACTGTGAGATCATGTGGGGAACTGGAGGATGATCTTTGCCTTGATTGAAAAATGTTTTGCACAGCTCTTCGGAAAAAAATACCTAAATGCCTTTCCTGCGAAGACTGAATAAACACTATAGATTTTCCTTCTGATTTTAAACACGACAGGAATCAAAGATATCTGTCCCTGAATGAAGGGAAGAGCACTAAGCCAGACTGAAGTGAGGAAGGGAATGTGATTTTGCTAATACCCTACACATATTGATGTCCGTCCATACCAATGTACAAATCTCTTGGCTCAAAGGCAAGCATGTTTGTGCATATGAGAATCCAGCTGAGGATGGATGTGAGGAACCCAGCAAGAGCCAAGCAATACACCTGTTCTTTCCAATGTTTGCCTCATCTGTGCTCCTGTCACTCTGCTGATTTTGCAGGATGGAAAGCTGGTTATGTGCTGTGCCTGGCAACAGTGACAGGCAAGGGTGAGGCTACCCAATGAGTCAGAAAATACTTGCAGGAGTTAGTTCTGGCAGCCAGTCTTGCTGCAAAGTCACATTTCTTTCATGCATCCACCATTTATGTTTTTGGTAACCATAATTTTAGCAGTCCCTTAGGGGTATTAGTTTTATAAGTATGAGTAGTTCTTCAAGGATTTCTAAAACATACAAGAGCACCTTGAGGCTCAGGTCCATTGGCACCTTTCTGTGTGGCTGAGTTCACACATATTGTGAAGAAGAACAATAAACCTGAATTTATTCTTTATTTGGTGAGTGCAGGTGTAAAAGTGGTGGGGTGAGCCCAGTCCACAAGACCAGCAGTAGGGAACAGACTTCAGTCTGGAAATATTTCTTTTAATTTGCCAGTCAAACTGAAGTAATATATTGCAACAGAGGTGAACATGTTCCTTAGTGTTCCTTTTTCATGTACTGGTCAACTGCTCTTTGACCTTGGCTAAACATGGATTTTTGCTATGTCCTACGAGATTTAAATAATTAGATACTGACAGCAGCTTCTTAGATAAAAAGATACTTATGTAAAAAGATACTTATTTGGGGACACACCTTATCTTTGTCCTCCTACATGTCTCCCAAACCATTCTATTTCAATCTGCTCTACAGTGCTGCATTTACATGAAACCAGTCCTAAAATTCAGGGTGAGACCTCCTCCCCCATAATGCTTATCTGGATAAGAGGGACACTTACCTGTCTGATGGTTTCAGCAGAGCTAAAGGCTCAAGACTTTAGTGAGTGTATTTATATGAATCGAAGGAGATATTCTGTGGCACTGTTTCTCAAAACTTGCAAGTGGCATCCCTTCAGGGTAACAATATTTCTCTTACAGCGTATGTTATGGAGTTGCACTGAAACTACATCCTAATCCCTATGTTAAGTCTCACAAGATCTAGAGATTTGGATAAACAGTGTTTGATATCCCTTTGTAGCAGATCCACAGGGTATTTCATAAGAAATAACAAGTGGGCTCCTATTCCTTCTCTAGAAAACTTTGATCCATGTCATAGAGTTGGCTAGGAGAACAGAAAGCAGGAGATTTATGGTTGATAAAAAGGATGACATCATGTTTCTGGACTGCTCTCCATGTCACTGCTGTCTGTAAAGACGTGTGTTTTAGGCAGAACTGCTTTTCCACCTATTTCAGTGCCCTTGCCTGCACCCAACGTAAGGATGGATCACAACCAAATCCAAGCCCTGGGACACCTTATTCCCCTTGTGCACAGCTTTTCCCTCTGTGCTGGCAGGGCCGGGCAGGACAGCCTGGAATGGCCACTCCTCCATCTGTAAGCTGACAGTGTTTGGGAAGGGGGTCAGGTTTTAAGTGTTTGCTGAGATAGCTGTCACCTAGTGCTTGCCAAGTTCTAGTTAACCTTCCTGCAGCTGGGCTTTGCCTTCCAGCTTTGCTGACGTGGCCAGTGACTTAAGGGTATTTGTGAACACAGCGAGTAGCACTCGGATCTTTCCAGGATTGTGAGTTTGCCTTCGGCTGGCTGAGGGGGCCAAGGTGTGAAGGAGGAGGAGGGAGGAGAAATGATGCTCTTCTGATGCTCTTGGACCTCACAGCAAGGCTTCCACAAAGCTTTGCATGCAGAATTGCCATTGCAAGGCCCCTGTCCCCAAGGTGGCATCAACTTAGTGTCATGCATTGCACAGGAAACAAGACCCTGTCTTGCACCGTCACTGTGCATTTAGCAATTTCTTGCTGCCAGATCTCACCAACACTTGCAGTAACCACTGATAAGTAGTAATAGGTTTTACAAGCAACCATAGAACTTGTGGATCACAAGTCAAGCAAGTCACTGCAGAGTTCCAGTTCTCAGCCCCTGCTCTACTGGTGTGTAGGGGAGAATGTGTGTCAAAACCCAGTTTTGATCTAAATAACTCTGTGTGCCAGGCTTATGACATAGGGCACTTGCTGCTTGTGCTCACAGGGAACTCCTCCTCTGCCTGTTGGGGTTGTCAGAAAATGTGAAAATTGTCAATATGCTCAAAAACTGCATGTCTGCTCTCCTGACAGAGAGGGTGTTTCTGGTGTCAGAAGGAGTGTCACACCTTCAGAAACCTTGAAACCAGTGGTAGCTGGTGGTCACTGAGTGTTGGGATTTTCAAGCTCCAGCAAAAAAAATTGCTAGTCAGCTCCTATTAACCCTCCTTTCTAAATTAATGGCCAGCTTGTGCAGACTTCTCTGAGTGTGTCAGCCTTTGGGAGATGATGATACTCTTACTTCACCCTTCTATCATCTAACACTTCTCCTCTTCCAGTGTTTTTCCTGTCATGATGCCTGCTTTAAAGTATTTGTGGTAGCAAAAAAAAAAAAGTCTCACAGAGAACACATTTAGAAACTTGAATGTCATATATATTAAACTCAGACAGTGAAACTCATGGAATGCAGGGCTTTCCAAGAGAAAAATGTGGCCTGAGCTATGGAAAATGAGTTTCCTTCCAGCTCTTATAAGTTCTGCTGCAACCCTTGTAAATCTGCAGACTGCTCAGTGGATGTCCAGCTATCTGCAGAAAGTCCCAAGAAGGCTTGCCATGGAAATTCCAGGCATTTCTGAGAGAACTGAATAAAAAGCATCTGTCTGAGCTAGTGCATAATCTCTTTTGATCTAAGTTCAGATATGAGGTTTTGTAGTGGTTTATGTCAATCAGGGTATGAAACTATCATAAAACATGTCAGTAGATAATAGTAAATTTATTACATCAAAGTCAATAGCATATAATGACTTAACTCTGTGGGACTGCATCAAGACCTACTCAAATATTTTTAGCACTTATAAAGGAAACAAACTTCAGTGTGGATCCCTTCTCTGCTAATTTATGTCTGCTTTTATGTTTTTGAGGCAAAAGTGATGAACTTTGGCATCTTGCAAAACATTTATAATATCAATAGGACTAGATAAGAAATCTCCAGTCAAGTATTGATGTATCAGTGTGACATATCAAAAATATTAACATCACCCTGAAAAAGGACATGCAGGCTTTGTCTGTCAATGTTTTTGATCACTCTGAATTGGAGCTGCTTCAAAGACAAAACAAAAGTGTAGATGTAGGTCAGCACGTCTCTATCAGCATCACGGAGCTGCTAGGATCTTAATGGAGGGATGTCAGGTGGTGAACTGTATCATGTCTCATTGCATCTGCTCAGGTGTTTCTTCTAGAGGTGTCTCATATTATGGAAATGACTTGGTGAACCTCAGTCATCATAAATGTATCCTCTCCTGGTCCCCCTCTCTGCAGCTGTGATGGTGCCACCTGTACAGACCTCCTCTGCAGGGGTGGCCTTGCTCCCATTCCCACATCAGGGGCTGGCACCACTTCTTTTTCATCCCAGGATGCCTGAGCATATTGGAGTGGGAGCTGGTGTGAGAGAGGAAGATCAGGACAAAACACATCCTGCCCCACCAGTGCTGCAGCCACCTCTGTAGAGGAAGGTTTGCCCATACTGTTTCCAAGCCTCATATTCCCTCAAAAAAGGGACTTAAAGATTGGAGAATCACCTACTATGGTGTGGATGCTTGGCCATAGTTATGTGTGAAAGAAAAGAGAACTAATCATTGTCTAAAGGCTTAGTGGTTTCATCTCACTTAAAAAGTTTGTTCACAGGAGGGAAGCTGCTCTGTGCTAAGGACAGACACAGAGCAGAATGGGCAGAGATGTGCATTGCCTGGATTTCTGTGTTCATCTCTAGGGTGGGTTATGCTTAAACAAGCCTGATGCACATTGCAGAAGTGTCTTGAAATAGTTTCCACTGCTGCAACTTTTTCCCCTACTGTTAGCCTAGTGAAACACAAGTCAATGTGCTCAATTGTTTGTCAGGGTAAACAGCTCATAACATTTCCTACAGGAAGTCCTTTTTTATTAGATTTAGTTTTATTTATCTGTTACTTGTAAAGATGTAATTTGTTTTTCTATAGTTTATAAGATTTCTCATTAAGAAGGAAAAGGTTTTTATTCTCACATTTGCTTATTTGACTGAATGCCAAGGGAAGGCACGAGGAACTTCCTAGCAACTATGATGCAGTATAATTTCAGCAAGCTGCAGGTCTTTCTAACAGACAATTCAAGCAGACCAGCAAATGAAATAGATACTGGGTGCAAAGCCTCATGGTTCAAGACTTTAGGAGGAGAAGCAACTTGCATTACAGAAAGTTAACTCTCTGCTTGGGTCTGAAGTAACTTGCCATTTAGGAAAGGACATGCTTTTATCCATTTCTGAAGATTATATAAATTTCAGGTTTTCAAATAATATGACATGTAGGCTAAGAAATGCACTTTCTGGGGAAATTTCTCTAGGCATGATTCCTTTGGCAGCTGGATTCATGTCTTTCATCTGCAGGAGCCTCCTTTCTAGTTAGCAGCAATGCTTTTTGATAGAATGTGTGTGATAGAGTCACACTTGGCCAGATGTGATAGAAGTACAATAGTGGTGGTAGATCCAGAGGTGTGAGTCTGATGTAGGCTTGAGGTAGAGACTCCCTTTAATGACTTGACTGCAGGTGAATATTTGATCATTTGAGCAGCTGATAAAGGATGGGAGATACTGATTGAGATAGGTACAATGATTGATTTATTGACTTGTCTGTCTTGCTGTAGACACAAAAGATAGTGTTTGCAGACACAATCTGTAGATTTATTTTGGAAGAGATGCCCCAGGATATTGGACCTATTCCTGCTGCATGAAATCCTGTTCTGACTGGTGCAGGGAATGTGACAAGATGGGATGTTAAGCTCAGGTTTCTGCACAGAGGAGCTCTGCCAGCACAGCCACTCTTGGGGATTCTGAAGCAGAGTGCCACCAAGGCAGCCCAGTGCTCCATCCGAGGTGCAGAGTCCAGCTGTCCCAACAACAGGTACTGTTGTTCTTGCATCAGCAGCACCTGACATCCTTGCAGTGGCATACATTCCCAGGGCAGGTCTGTTTGGAAAAGGCAATTTTTTATGCTGCTGAAATTATCTGGGACCCTCTGACTAAAGAAGTCTTTTGAGGAGAAGTACAGAGGAAAGAATACAAGTACTGATTTACATACTGTAACAAGCATATGGGCCACAGGATGCAGTAGCTCCTGTTGGGTTGTCAGGCTTCACTGCCTTTGCCTCTGCAGGGTCTCCTTTTTCCAACTTCTGTATTTCTCAGTATGCCCACCATTACTGGGTGAGAAGATGTAGGCAAAGTAGAAAAAACATCTCTGAAACCCTAGTAAATTAAAAGGGCAGCTCAAATGGGAATGCTGATGGCTGTATCCAATGAACATCCACTCTGCTGGACACTCACCATGGCTGCTGGATGTTGAGAAACTCTGCAAGGCCACCCAGTGACCATGGTTTGTGCATGTGGAATCCCACTCAAAGACTAACTATGGCTGGGAGCTACGTCTCTTATCCACATATACAGCTCCTGCTACCACTGGCAGTGCTACAGAAACTTCAGGACTTTTCCCATGCATAGTGTATTCATTCTATATTTTTCTTCCCCTGCAACACTGTGGGGAATAGATTATTCCTGTTTTGATTTTGGCTTGCTTTGAACAAATGGAGTGGTTTTGTTTTGGAAGGAATACTGTATCTTCTGTTTTCTTTGATTGCTAACATAAGAATTAAGTCTGCAAGCAGGCTGTTTTTCATTAACCCCAGTGCTTCCTTCCTTGTCTTTTATGTCTGCTGGCGACCCACCCGGAGCAGAGGAATGACAGAGGTGAGTCACAGGATTGTTTGCAAAACATGTGTAGGGGATTCCTAAACACATCCTACCTTTTCCATCCATTTGCAAATGATTAGATGAAATGTAGAGCATTTCCTAACAAAAGAAAATAAAATTGAAATTAATCCCAGATGAGTTGTAAATTTCATTCCCATCAAAAAAAAAAAAGCGCCTTTGAAGGGGTATTCAGGGCTGCCTGTGCTATTTTGCCAGGCACACTTGTTGCATGCCCATTTGCTGCATATTGGCTACCCTTAATTTATCCATTTGATTTTCAGGTACTTCCAGCCATTGCTGGATCTCCATTATTCCACCTCTGAGATGCCCCCTTGCATTCTCCCTGACCAGCACATCATGTGCAGCTTTCTTCTTCCACCCTCCCTGTTCCTTCCAAGAATTCCTTTCAAGCAGTCTTCTGTTCTCTCCTTCAGCCAAAAACAAAGTCACAAGCTTTGGGCTTGGTTTGAAAAACTCTAGCACAGCTGCCTTGGGTGGGGTTGGAACCCAATGACCTTTACAGTGAAGTAAGAGCTGAAGTTCAGAGGAAACTTTTTTCCTACTGCATCTTAATCTCTCCCTCTCCCTCTCCCTCTCCCTCTCNTTGCTTTAAGCCTACATACCTGTCCCAAACCTTTTTCCAAAGCTGACTGCATGAAATCCTGTCACTTAAGGACCATTTTTATTGACTTGGGGCTTTGTCTGGTCATTAACCTTTCTTTTAAAGAAAGGTATTGTCCATCCCAGGTGTGTCACTTCATCCCCCTAGTAACTTTGTTTAGCACTACTCCAATTAAATTTACTCTTTACCAAAAACAAACAAACAAACAAACAAAAAAACCCAAAAACAAAACAAAACAAAAAAACCCACAGCAGTGCAGCAGTAAAAATTGTCACAAGAACTTTGTGTAATCTCCCTTCAGTCTGTCTCCTCCATCATCTCACACAAACAAACTTCTGGGATATAGCAGAGATCCTTCCTACTAGACATTAAGTATGACTTCGTACTTTTAATTTAATTTCTACTGTCTCAGACTTCAAGGTCATCCAGTTTTTTTCCCAAATGACATTGCAGTCTTTGCCTCTTGGCAGTTCCTTTCTATGTTGCATTAGCAAAAATTTCATTAACACATGAAAAACTGTAACAGGTCATTCAGGTCATTGCTGAAAGTGTTGCTATGAGATCCTATACTTTCCACTAGATGAACTTCCAATCCCTTCCAACACAGTCTGTTCTCTGCTTTTAGTCTTCTGTCACTTACAGCTACCCACACAAGAAATGCAGTGGGAAATGTCTTACTCGAGGTAAGAAAGAACAAGTCCTTTGCATTTTGTTCTTCCAGAAAGCATTTATCCTGTACCCCAGAAATCATGTTAGCCCTACTAAATGTGCTTTAGGTTTCATTGCTTTTTCTGCTTGTCACAGTGCTCTTAGTTCCTGTGGCTTCACCCTTTTCCAGTTGTAGGTTCTCCAGGGTTATGGGGAATTTATGTGCCATCAACATTTCATGCATTGTCTTCTTTCAAATTTACTTGCGTCCTAGCTTTGGGAACCTGCTCTCTCCAGCTAGCGTCAACCATTACATCTTTGTTCCCATGTTTGAGATCAGCATCTTTATTAAAAACTCAGGTTGTAGGACTTGTCTAGATTATCCCTCATTTCAACCTTCTCCATTTTGCACATCAGCCACAATTTTCAGTCCTTCTACCTTCTATACATGGCAGAAAAAATATTTCATTTCTTTACAACTATTTGCCTTTTAAATTTCTACACTTGTACTTCCTGAACTTTTAACCATAAGCTTCTCTACTAACTAATTCATCTTTCCCATGCCCCACAGACTGTGCTTGCTTGTGCTTACCCTTTATTATAGTAATACTAATTTTTGTGCTAGCATTTTACTCAGAAGTGCAGTCCTTCTGTGTGTATATGTATATATATATTTTTTTTAAACACAGTCTGAGAGTTGTTGTTGTACCTGTGTCAAGAAACTTTCAAACCTATGCCTAAAATACTTTTCATTTTACTTCATTTTGTAAAAACACATCTTCACCCTTTTTTTGTGGTTTGAGGTTTTCACTGTTACTCACACCAGTTTTGGCTGGTTTCTTATGCAAATGCAATAAACATCAGTTAAGTGCAGCTTAATTGAACTGATCAGCTAACCATTTATAAGTAACTTATGGAGATAAATGTGATTTTATGGAAGGTAATTAGCGTTGCCATACGGCAATTCCTCCTTCTCTCTGGGATGCTGCAGCAGCTTTACTGGTGGTTTTTCCTGCTGGCCAGCCTTAGTGACACCCAGGTTAGCACCTGTGGGAGGGGGCACTCCTTCCTGACACCCCAGCAGTGGGATGAGGTGCAGCAGTCCCATGGGCTGCCCCACTGTAGGACCTGTGTCCAGCAGGGCTCCTCTCTAGCTCATCCAGCTCCCCATGCTGGGCAGCCGAGAAGGGATCTGGTGTTACAGGACTTCCACCAGACTGCCCTGAGACAAGGAATCATGGGGACTCTTGCCAGGTTTTGGCTACAGTAGTCGGAGCTGCCACTTCTATCCATATCTTACATCATTGTGGTTTAGCTCCTGATATTTTCTGTTCATGGTGAGGAGAAATAATAAATGTCTGGCAGGCAATCTTGTAATCTGTCGCACATCAAGGGTGGGATTTCTGTAAGGCAAGAATCCCACAATGGACTTGATTTCTGCATATTTGCTCAGATAGTGCATGCACTTTTTCTTTTATAAGTCCTCTAGATTACAATAACTTTTCATTTACTTCAGATCCCACAGGGGACAAAGTACTTTGAAATACAGGCCGAGTAATACAAAATTAAATTGACTCACTTGGAATAACAAAACTGAAAAATCCAAGGGCCACAGGAGTGTTTTTGTTGAAAGCAATAGGATGCTCCTTCAGCTCTGGCTAGTGTTCTTTGTAATGGCATAAAGGTGGGAAGCTACACCTGAAGGATGGTGCAGAGCCAAGCTGTGGCCTGGTGTAACTGTGTATAGAAATCAGCTCATGATATGAAAGATTAGTGCAAGCTTCCCCCTCCAGACAGCAAAAGGCATGAAGGAATGAGAGACTGGGTCAAACTCCAGCCCTGCTGGAGTGGGTGGGAATTTTGTCTCTGATCATGCAGTACAGGAATCTCCCCTACAGACTCGTAATAAATTTTGCAACTGTGTAGTAACTTGTGCCAGGGAAAAATCAGTGCTTGGCTAAATGAGTATTTGATATTACATCTGTTTACATGCCTTCCACCAAAGCTATACTGTGTCATTTCTCCTTCAGGGACAGAGAAGCCTGGAAAGGCCTCTCTGAAGAGAAGGAGCAGAAAGAGCCCTTTTTCCTGCCCATTTATGTTTGTCACATGCCAAAGAGGTCCTGGTGCCCTGTGACACTTGTGGTTTTCCTTCAAAGGTGCCGGTACAGACAATCCCAGCTGACTGCCCCCAGTGTGCACTTTTGTTTTCTAACATAACCTCATTGGAAAATATGAGGTTACAGCATTGGCCAGACCAGTCAGTCAGTTTGTCACTCATGGTTGGTGTCTCCTGTAGTAACATGATGAACAAGTTGTGGGGTTTTTTTTTGTTTGGGGTTTTTTTGGTTGTGATTTTTGTTTGGTTTTGTGGTTTTGATTGGTTTGTTTGTCTGTTGCCGGGGGGGGAGGTGTTTGGTGAGGGGTTTTTATGTTAGTTTTCCATCAGCTCTCAGAAAAATTAGTCTATGAAATGTTGACTTTCTCCTGAACCTTTGCATCCCATTGGTATGTCCTTTCTGCTGGACCAACTCATCCCACTTCCCAGGCAGTTGCCAGTATCCTCTGCAGAGCTACATCCCTGGGTTTTGTCAGTCTCTTCTCCTTCAGACTGCACAGAATATCAGACTTTCTTACAAACATAAATAGAGTAATTCCACAATAATCCTGTCAGATAAGGAAGAATTATCACACCCAACCA
>VYXD01006147.1:451260-469816 GCA_013397195.1 Hylia prasina
GCCCCCGGCCCTTACACCACAAGCATGGGAGCTTTTCTAATGCCCAGAACTATCCAGCTGCCAAAGACCAGCTGATTTCCCTAGCACACATCATGTTTTTGTCTGGAGGAGATGGATCATTTCTGAGTGGGGTGGAGACGTCTCCACTGACACAGGGTGTGGCAAAAGGATAATGGGGAGAACTGCTAATTTTGGTGATTGACTGGAAGGGACATTCCCTGTCCAACCTTTGGCTAGCAAGTGCAGGATTAGTTTAATAAACTATAAGGTTTGGTTTTTTTTTTTTAAATTAAAAGAAGGGAGAGATGTGTTCAGTTTGTAAACACAAATGCAAACACATTTGGTAACTAAGCAGTTTGGCCAGCATCCTGCTTGTAAAAGCTGAAATTTGCAGTTAGACTTTGAAATAATAGCATATAACAGTACGCTGAGTATTTGTCATGAAGTGATTTCATCTTTTCTGTTAATGCAGTTTACCCAGTGCTGAGACTGATGTTTTTAAAAGTCAGATGTGACAAAGGAAAAAGTTAATCCTTTGGAGAAAGAATAACATGCTGATTAGCTTCATTATTAAGAGCTATATGAATATACATTTATAACACGTTAGAGTGAATATCACAAAGCTTGAGTGCAGGTCGTTGCAAAAATCATCTCCTAAAAATGCATAAAATGCTTTTATTTTAAAAGAAGAGAAACATTTTGTGTGGTTTTTTGACCAAGAGCTTTTAATATTAAAATTTAAAGATAAAAATAATTTTGAAATATAGCAGTTGATACTGTATGTTTATATATTACATTCTTTTTCAGCTTAGACACTGAAAATAGATGAGGTGGTTCCTGACTTTGTTTCTAGAAGATGTCAGCTTCACATTCCTACTAACACATTGCTAAAGCTTTGGCCAGCTATGTCTAAAACAAACAGCTACCATGAGATGTAAAGCTAAAGGAGCACCATCACAGTTTGAGGCATGAAATTGCTGCACTGATGCAGAGTTAGACCTGAAGAGGAGACAACCTGCAAGGTACAGCCAGAGGAAGAAATCCAGAAACAGAGAACCAGCCCCCCTCCTCCCAGAATCTGCTGTCCTGTTCCAGCAGATGAACCTCAGCTGAGCCCAAGGGCACAACCACAGTTAATTAACCAAGCCACAGCATGGATCTGAGAATGATGTGGGTCAGAGGGTCTGTGTGGCTGCAGGGTCAGTCCCCTCACTTGTTACTGAGAGATAAAGTAGGAGTGACTGTAAAGCTGTATCCCAGTGGGCACCATCTCAGAATGGGATGCTGTTTTGCAGGATGGTGTGTGGTGTTGGGAAAGGGAAAGGCTTTGCACGAGGAAGAGCTGAGATGTTAAAGTGTAGCAGCTCCATATCCAGCTTCAAGACATCACACACACTGTGGATCTGAACAAGAAGGGGTATGCTCAAGTGTCATGGTGAAGAAAGATTTCTGAACTGCTGGTACCCTCTTACAGCCGTGCAGCCTGCAATGGCAAGGGAACAATACTGAAACAGCAGAAATGAGAAACACTCTGCTTTCAGGGTCGGGAGGGTCATGACTCTCATTTCTCCAATGGCAGTGAAGAATTATTGGGAGGTCTTTACAACCTTGACTGGGCAACCTTGGAGAAGTACTGCCTAACAGCATCACCCCTCCACACATCCATCCATCAACGACAATGCAACAAACCACACCAGCATCTAACAGAAATTACTTTCCTCAGTGCAAGGTGATTTTTTAAAAGACTAAAAGGATTTAAATGACTTGCTAATCTAAGAAATATACAAAATAAACCAGCAATATAACTGTATGTGTTGTTTTTTACTTGACACAACACTTGTACTTTTTCTTTATCTGTATATGTGTGGGTCTAGAAGGATGTTTTTGTATCTGATGCAATTAAAAAAATCTTCCCTCCTCCATTTTATGCCTATAAATGCCTTTATGCTCTCACTGCTCCACAACAAAATGACCCCAATCCTTACTAATAGTTTAAAAATATTGAACTATTTACTCTACTTACCAAAAGCCTTAATTCAAGTCTAATTTGCATGTTATTGTTGTTTTGTTTCTGGGACAGATTCAAGTAGTGTTTTAAACCATGACTTCCAAAATGGCTTAATGGATCAGAAATAGTGTTTCTATTGTAACTGTCTTAATCTCTTGATAATTTGTCTTTTCATTAATGAAGAGTCTGACTTTGTTTTTCCAGCTCAGCCTTTAATGCTAAAGATGTTTCTGTGCTTTGACATGTAAAGAGTGGGTGCTCAGGGGCAGGGGTTCATTTGGTGTAAATTCCCATTGCTCTCTGAAAGCCATTTCTGAGGAAGCCAGTGCTGATTCCTGCATAGGGATGTCAGTTTACAGAAGCTGTTAACTTTTCCTATCTGCTGTAATTTGAGGATGACGTATTTTTACTTAATATTACAGAATCACAGAATCATGAATGCTGGAAAAGACCTCTAGGATCATCAAGTCCAGCCATTAAGCTGATGCTGACAGGTCCATCCCTAAACCATTGTCCTAAGCACCACATCTACATGGTTTTTGAACACTTCCAGAGATGGTATCCACTACCTCCCTGGGCTGCCTATTCCAGTGCCTGACCACTCTCCCAGTGAAGAAATTTTTCCTATGACTGAGGAAGCTTTTTAGTGCTGAAATACTTCATGGCTACAGAGTCTGCACCGGGAGTGTTTCCAATGCTCATGTCAGGCCAAAACATAAACCACATTTTAAAAAATTGTTTTTATTTTTTCTGAAGGTAGCAACTGGATGGTTGGCAGTAGCTGGAGGCAGTGAGAAGCTGGTTTCTGTCCACAGTTCTGCTCCTGCAGTGACACAGAGGCCAGGATCCCAGTTTGTGTCTCCTCCCCTGTTTTTCTGCTGGCTGTTTACCAAGGATGTACAAGTACAGTTTGGTGAGCATTTTCTGATTTGTGGTGGTGGTGCTTTAGAGCAAGGCAGGCATCTACACTCTGCTGGAAAGCAAGAAGGAGTGCTTTTAAATCTCCTGGGATTTTTTGGAAAAACTTACCCTGAGTCTAGCAGATTAGTAAAATCTCCTTCCAAAAACCTGTGTAATTAGTTACTCTGAGCACAGAGAGCTGAGATTCAAAAGCAAAGAGCCCATGGATGGGCTCCAGTATTTTCTGACCTAGCGAGCCTAGTGTGTGCCAGCAACCATGTGCTTCAGCAGGGTAATTGTCCTCACAGGGACAACAGCAGCAGTGCTCTGAACTCCCTCAGCCTCCTTGTACAACTTCTGTCCCCATAGTCGTGCCTGCAACCTCTCTCCATGTGTGGAACTGCATGGAGGTAATGAAGTCAGAATTCGGTTGGTAGCATGTGTATCCTCAGAAGGTTATAAAGAGAATAAAGGGGGGTTTACTCATTTCCTCTGATTTGTCATTTAATGTATCAATATTTCTTTCTTTTAGTGTTCCTTAAATTGGTAACATGTGGGCTTTCATTGTAAGGTTTTCATCTCAGCAATGAAAAAAATATACTAAGCAGAGTCCAAATAGAGTTTTATTTTGTGAGAGACCAGCTTTATGTTGGATAGCTACATTGGAAGAGAGGACAGATCTCTGCATGCAGCACAGATTGGCCTCACTGTCTCAGGAGGCAGAAAGTTTTCTTGCTGGTGTGTTGTGAACTCTCTGTGCTCCCCAGGCGAGTGCACGGGCACAGAAATATGCTGCTGCCAAACAAACTGAGCATGAGCTTGCAACAGATCAGCTCTCTGATAACTGATTTAATGACCCTTTCCAGCTTGCAGGACAGATTTTGCCTCTGATCCTGTTGCGGTAACTCCCCCAAAAGTCTCTTTGGATGCCTTTGATCCTGCCTGTGACAAATAACTGCCCAGGCCCCACAGAAAGGGCAGCATCTGCTGCCTCCTGACCGAGTATTTACCGTGTGCTAGCCAAAAGGCTTTCTCTTGCATTGTTTATCTTCAAGATGGGGACTGCCTCAGCTACTATTTCCCTTTTTTTACCTCCTCAGTTTCCTATTGCTTTACACTCTTCTCTTTAATTTTTCTTTCCTTCTCTCTGCTTGCTCATCATCTGCCTTCTTTTTCATTTTCTGCCTGTTTTCACTATTATGAGGGATTTTCCCCACAGCTCTCTTCCACTGCCTTCTCTCCCACTTCTTTGCCCCCTATTGTCTTTCTTCTGTCTAGCTCTTTCTCCTCATTAATCACATAATGACAGTGGGGAGCAGCTCACAGAAAAAAGACCAGCTGGGTCATGTCCTGGTAAGAGCACGTGCTGCTGATGACAGGACCCAGAAGACGAAGCAGCGATGCCTCCAAACTGTTTTGGATTTGAACACATGATCCAGATAGGGAGGGAGAGGGGGGTTTTCACTAGCCCTGCTTTGTTTATATTCCTCTGCATACATGGGACAGGATTACACTGCCATGGGCATTGGCATGGTTGGGGAAGGTAGCAGCAACAGGACAAGTTCTGCATGCACGATGAAAGGAAATCACTAGAGGAGTTATAGCTTTGCTATGAAAGGCAACAAGCCAAGGAGAAGCATTTGAGAGGAAGACAGAGTTCTCTGCTGCACATCACTCCCTTCTTGAGGAAAATTTTATATAGGGGAAAGAAGCAAATATTGAGCATGGCCCTGCTCCCAGTTATGCTTTCCAGGAGAAGGCTCCCTGGTTTGCTTCTCATCATGTCTCTGCCATGGGCCTCTCAACCAGGACAGGCAGTGGGCACCCATGCTCTCCATGCAGGAGTGTGGGACAGCCTGTGTGTGGTCAGGCAAAGGACTGCATCCAAGGAACTCACAGAGGTGCTGCTGGGACTTAGTTAAAGGACAGCATTAATGGAATCACCTGCCAGTGTAAGGTTGTTATGAATTAGCAACACCAGCAGCAGCTGTGCCAGTCATGACAGGCACTGTTGGCTCAGACCATTTTTGAATGTCCACAAGCCATCAGAACTGTGACATGGTTTGTGTGCTGCTGGTGGTAATGGCATCGATTTAGAAACCCTTGCGCTGACTTTCTTCTTCCTCTCATTCTAAGATGTGGAAGAGCCTGTGATATCCTGGGGTGAAAAGTCAGACTGAGGTATATTTGGTGCTTGATATTGCATTACTTAGTGTGGGAAAGCAACAAGAAGTGCTGGGACTTGGCTCACAGGCTCCATTGAGCAGGATGGAGCAGCACAGGGAGGCTGCTGGAGAGAGGCCACTGAGGATGCTGAACTCCAGGGAGGCTTTTAGCATGTGTGAGTAAGGGACAGCATGTGCACATCCACAGGTCTGCAATGCAATGGCATGCTTAGGCTAACCTCTTGTTGCTAAGGAGCCCTGCACATGTTTGGTGTTGGCTTGAGTTACCCTTCCTGAGGTGGCCTCCCCCTTCTCCTAGTGAAGTCCATCTGTTTGGCCTCACTCACTGAGTTTTGGCTCTGAGGCCCATCATGAAGGCCCAGCTTGTGCCTTTCACAGCCTGGGGGAGGCTCTGCCCCCAGCACCCCAGCACTGCCAGCTGTCTCCTGACGGGAGACTCCTGCGTGAGTCAGATCCCTTCACTGGCTCTGTCTCATGGAGATGGGCAGGGAGATGTCTCTGGCTCCTGCAAAGTCATTGCTCTGCTGGAAGAAGCTGTAAGACGCTGCTAAAACAGCAGCAGTGGGTGAGGCTGGGGGTAGGTGTGCCTCAGGGTCTGCTCCATGCTCATGGCTTTCTGGTAGCACAGCCTCTGGCTGGTTAAAAGGGCTAAATGCACACTACGTGCTGTTAAACCAGGTTTGTATGAGCAGTGGGAAAAGTTAGATACCTGGCCTTGGCCTTTCCCAGCTGAGGCTACATTCTAGTCTCAGAGAAGGGTGCACTGCAGTGGTGATCCACACAAGTATCTCCTACCTGGTGCACTGGTGGGGAGGCACCATGAGGAGCTGCTTGTTCAGCTGTGGGCATCAGCAAGCTGCACAGATGTCCATCCTTTCTTCCACCTCGGTCAAGGAAGCTAGTTCCTGGCCCATAACTGATCTGAATGCAGCTGTTTGCAGGAAGAAAGTTAGCCTGGAGTCCCTGAGAAGCTGTGGCCACATGGATTGAATGATAACCTTGGTGCCACTGCCTGATCATTTGGGTTCTTCATACCATCCATGCTGGCCCATTTGTGTACACTCCTAGCCCCACAAGGGCCCTCAGGTGCCACCATGAGATGTGCAAGACCTCTCTTAAGGATGGTACATGGCTGGATGCAGTCCTTCCAGCTGCTGAGGAAGACATGAGGCTACTCTACTTTTGGGTTCTTTCAGCCCAAGAAAGGAAAATAATCTATGGAGGCAAAGGATATCCCATACCCATCCTGCCTCAGTGGGGACCATGGCTCAGTGCAATTCGGCTGGTGGCTTTGCAAGCAGGTGCCAGGCTGCAGGCAGTGCAGAGAGACACAGAGAGTGTAATCACTCCTCATCAGGCTCTGGCAGAAAGGCCAGCTGGCCACCAGGCAAACAGTTTGGTCTTAGTTACTAGAATGAGAAGCAGCACGTTCTGGGCGTTGTCCTAGTGGTGGGGAAAGACTCCTTTGAGCCTGCAGATCCATGATGAGGTTTCTGATACAAGAAAGCAATTTGCTGCCTGCCCAGCCTTCCTGCATGCATGCTCCCTGTCCTCTCTGCCAGGCTCTGGAGACCAACACCCAACGTGGCACTGCAGCCCCTGGGCCATCCCTTTGTCTGCAGGTAGAAAGGGAACAGCAGTAGATGACAGCGCTCCTGCTGCTGTGCTCCTGGAGGGGTGGTTGCTGTGGGGGTGCCCTCCTGGGAGGCAGATCTTCAGCATCACAGAAGAGACACAGGTGTCTGGGTGGGCTGAGGAGGGCTTTGTTCCTGTCCTTGGGGCTCCATTCCTGACTGGCATGTACCTGCCAAAAGTACTTAGCTGAGATGGCCTGCTATCCTGGTGGCTTGTCCACCTCAAAAGTCACAGCACCCGGACATGGATGTCAGCCCTTGTGCAGTCATTGTATGTGAAGTCTTCTCTAAAACAGCACAGATTGAAAGCCAAGCATGCAGGACTTAGAAAAAGCCAGGTTTAAGGTTTCCTGTGCCACACCAGCTAGATGTGAGGTTTTGATAGCATCATCTCTCTCTTAGGAGCTTGTCACTGACTTCAACCTCCTGTTTCTCTTAGTCTGAGCTTCTACCTCTGTCCTGTTTTGCTGCCAGCTTCAAACCTTTTCTCTCTTCCACATCTCAGTCCTCCCCTCATCCCAGGTCCCAGCCTAAGTTTCTTTTTCTACCTATCACGTTATGTGCTCTCACCTGACCCCTAAACATGCCCCACAGTTGCATTGACTGTATACATCTCTCCCCCTTCTTCCTCCTATCTCCCAGATCTGCCTCCTGATTCAGGTAGTCAGTCCCACATCCCCAGTTATTCCTCAGATCTTTTTCGTGATCTGTTTCATTCATGCTTCCCCAACTTTTGCATTAAAACCAGGGAGTTTGTTCCTAATCTTTGCATGCCATTCCCTCACCATCCTGGGGGACCCCTAAAACTACATCCTTCTGCTGTGGTCTGGACCTCCTCACAGCCATTAGCACCCAGGAACCACAGCTGTGGGAACAGGACAAGTTGCATCTTCTCATCAGCCTTTGAACAGACGCCCAGGCAGGTGCTCATAGACAGCTGTCTCTGAGTGGGGTTCTCAGCCCCTCAGACAGCCCTGCTCCCATCTGTGACACCAGTTAACCTTGTTAGCTGCCTAAAGTTCAGATGTGGTCAACCATCTTCGCAGCATGAAAGTCTTGGTCAAAGTATTTAAAGACAGGCAAACTTCTGATTAAACTGCAAGAGGGTTTTACAGTGGAGGCTCTCAGGGAAGCACAGAGTATGTGTGTGCAGCACAGCTACACGTTGGCTTAGTCAGCAATAACTACTGTAAAGGCTTACAGGGGGCTATGTGAAAAGTGAAGGCATTCCTTGTTTAATTTATTTGCTTCTGGGGATAAACTATAAACTCATAGAATGTCGCAGCAACTGGTCTGTGATTTTTACAATGTATAGTGGCTTTCCAGGCTGTTAGTTCTTGTTGGCACAGCAAGTTTTTGTGGACATACATAGCATGTGTAATGCTTCAGTCTTTTTGGCTGAATTCACAGACAGCAAATAGAAAGCATTGGTTTATCTTCCTGCCATGCCATAGCCTGCCCTCCAAGAGTCAGGGAGTTTGGCTGGTCAGAAGCTCCATAGATGTCTTTAAAATATTGCAGTAAGAGTTTCCTTTGGAACGACTCTGACCACCATTTCTGGCTTTCTGGATAACTGGAAATCCTTGTCCTTATATGTCATCCAGAAAAATGTAGGAAGAGCATTGGACAGCTTGGCTCTTTAGGAAACATTTAGAAACCATGGCTTTAAACTTACCCTGCCCAAGTAAATAAAACTACTTCTTTACATGATTTTATGCTATCCCTTTAAGCTACAGAAGGAAGACACAGGCTATGTGGCAGCTCAGAGATACACTTTCAATTTAGTTTTCTGAAGTTCCTATAGTCTGGTTTCCTGAGAAGTTGTTATGACATCAAAGTAAGCAAGTTTTCTCCAACTGGATGAAAAAAAAAAAAAAAACAAACCAAAAAGAATGCAGCCTGACTTTGGCAGGCTGCTGCAAGATTAATTGGGTGAAATGTGCCCACTCAGGAAATGAATTTTTGTTTGGACAGCCTCACTATTGGTAGGGATGATTTTCCTCTGCTAAGCAGAATGACCAGCCACAATCTTTAGAATTGTTGTAGATGTGCATTAGAGGCAAAGAGAGATAACATTCTTCATACCTGGCTAGCAGCTTGGTGACAGGGGACAGGATGCAATGTACTCAGAGAAGCTGCTATATAAAAGTAGGCAGGTTTTGGCTTCTAGCAAATTTTACCTTTTCCCAAGGAGATGTTCAGACACAGCAGATGCTGTCATGGTGAGTTCTGCACTGTGGTGCCAGTCTTCAGAACTGGGTCAGGCTTAGGGTAAATCTGAAGAAAACCAAGGTCTAGACATGATGAGAATTCGTAGAACCTTTCTGTGATCTTTCATGTTTCCTGTGTCCTGAGATAAACCTTCCTGCAGCAGATGTGACTGCAGGTTAGACAGTCTCCCAGAGTTTTGGGAACCAAAGGCTGAAGGAAAGCCTGGGATTTGAATCTGAATTGGTGGCCTCCTTTGTATTCCATAGGGTAAAATAATTTTAGTTTGATTTAGCTTCAGCATCTGTGCACCTGACATTCTGGAAGACCACATATACAGCAAAGCAAGCTAGTCAAATTAATCAACATGACATTTTTTGTTGGTGCTGATTTATCAGCAGAGGAAAACACTGTACTTGTCTTGTGAAAGTTTTCCAGAATGCAGGAAAGAGTGTTCATACTGTATACATGATATTGTTTGGCAACAGCTTCGGGAGGTCACTTTCCTCAAACATATCTGGTCTACCTCAGAGGTGTCTCACGTGGGTCCTCTGAATTTTTTTAATGCCTTCTCTGCTACTTAAAGCTTTCTTCTCAAAATCTTGGAGGAGGAAACAAGCAACAGAGAACCCTTAGGATATGATGGTTCAAAGAAAAATAGTCCCCTGCTTTTTACCCCTGCTTCTCAAGACTCTGATGTACCTGCCCATATCTCCTGCTTTGTGCACCTTTCTGCCTCTGGCCCTGTGCCCCCACAACCTTCCAGCCACTCTTTTCCTTCAAGTCAGAGCTCTCACCCACATCTCTTTCATCAGCTTCACCCTGCCTGCTGAGGAGATTGAGATTGCTATATTTTATTTTTTTTTTTTTTTAAGTTTAGTTTTCTTATTTCTGATTATGCCATGTCTTTTGGGAGAAAAGTCTCCATACACATGGCAAAGACATGGCTTTTCTCCCACATGACAGCTGTTTTTCATTTCTGAACACCACAGAGCCACCTGTGCCTCCTGCTGGCCACATCAACTCTCTCTCCCACAGCTCTGTCCAAAAGGGAGCTCTGTGTCTGGGTATGAAGAACTGAGTGGGACACTCAAGCATCATCTCATCACTCCACATGTTGTAATGGCTCAGCCTCTGAACTACCAGCACCAGTCCTCCTATGTGTCATTACACAACCAGCACAATGGTGTTCATTAAATAACTTGTTGTCATTAATTTGACTTTGAGCTCAACTACAACACCAGCAGTGTTGAAAGAAAATGTGATTTAATTATTACTGTAACTTCTTTACTACAGAATATTATGCATTGTTTTGAAATATCTGGCTATGGATGTTACCTTAACATGCTTTAAAGTCCATAGTAAAAAAGTGTTAGAAGTTCCTCAACCTCTCTTTCCACTGTTGTTCAGACAAGTCAAAGCCAACAAGTCTGCAAAGTTTAAATAATTTTCCCTTTCGTGTTATGTTTTTAGTGCATTTACAGTAAGACTACATTTTTTTAATGAGTTCCTAGGCATAGTACAGGGATTTTTGTACTTCAGTATCTGCCAGAAATGATGAGGGTAATGTGGCTCGAGCAGGTCCCATTTCACCCCTGTTCTTGTTTCAGTCTTGGAGTCTGTGACTTTCATCAAACAGGTTTGTAAAATCTGGCAGGCTAGGGATGTGACCAGCAGTGGAGTGTGGCCGGATGCTCCAGCTCTGTGGCTCCTGCTCCCAGCTGAGAGGACAAGCACTGGCTCTGGTCTGGAAGCTGGCCAGCCACGTGAGCACAGCACTGTGCTCAAGGTCAAACCCTAACCCCAGAGGGGCCAGAACACGGCAAAATCTGGCATCCCAGTCTGCTTCTGGCCATGTAGTCATTGCCCTGGCAGCTAATTTCTTGGACTGGCAGATTAAACAGGTGGATTCCCCACCTGGCTCTTTCCCACTGTGCAAACACAGGCATGTACACAGAGCTCTGGTGTGAGCCTGCTGCATTTCTGTCTTACACCTGAAGTGTGGGGTTACTTAGCTTCACCTGCACAGCACGCTATAGGGAATGTGGGGTCCAGAGGATGCTGTTTACGCCATGCTTTCCCTAATTTATAAACCCTAGAAGATCAGGAACTGACTGTGCATAAGGGCACTACCTTCTCCTGGCATCACGGCCACTTGAGCCCGCCAGCACAGGCAGGCTAAGCCTGCCAGGCTGCACTAAGTGGCACCAGAGACAGGAGATCCAGTGCCTCTGTGTCACATACACCAGGTTTGCTTCATGTAGTAAAACAGATCTACAGCCCTGCAGCATCTCTTGTCTCTAAATAAAAGAGCTCTAGTCTATGTATGGCACTCATTGCTGCACACCCTAAGAACCTATCTTTTTTATGTTATTTTTTTTTTAAACTTGTTACTATGTATTTGAAGAACAAAGGTGTTCCTCCATTTCATAGGCTCACAAGAAGGCAATAATCAGCCCCAGGCTGTGGAAGTAACTGGTGATTGAGCCGTGAGGAATCTTCTAGACAGTCCCAGGCCAGTGGACCCAGGAAGATAAAAGATGAGAAAAGAGTAAAGCTGATTTAACAATGTGCAGAGTTGGTAGAGAAAAAGAAACCCCCTTACTGGGGAGACTGCAGGTACACCTGACAAGAGGCAGACATGAAGCACAACTTGTGTGAATGTTTGACACACTGACGTGGAAGGAAGACCTTGTGTATCCTCTGCCTACTCATTTATCTCATTCTTTCTTGTCTTTATATCTTTCTCTTGCTCCTGTGCATTTGAGAATGCAGATTTGCATGTCAAGCCCACCCAGTGGAGCAGGCAGGCAGAGATCTGTGATGCTCAAAGTCTGTCTGACAGCACTATTGCAGACCTCTGAGCCAGCAGCAGCGCTGGGGTCAGTGACAAATTCCAGGCTGTGTGCTCCTCCTGCCACTGATGTCCATATTCCTCATGAGCTGGAGAAGGGTCTCTGGTGGCTGGCTGTAAGGTGTTGACAGGACTACCTCCAGGGCTCAGCAGAACACTGTGCCAACATACTGAGAGTAGAATCCTCCAAGCAGCACAAAACGTGTGTTCACTGACTTCCCTCCATACCACAAACATCCTCTCCTAGAATTGAGTCATACCACCCAGCACCTTAAATTGTATTTGTTTCAGCTAAACTCCACAGGATGCTCTTTCACTCATGGCTCAAGACATTCCTGTTCCCTTTGACACCAGGCACACTGAGGTATCTGTGGTGGGGAAGTGATGCATGACCAGGATGCTGGCCCCGCTCCTCCAGAGCTTCCCAGCCCTGTGGTACAGGAGGTCAGCAGGGCTGCAGCGCCCACACAGATGGAGTGGAGTTACTAACTCCTTTGAAATGACAATTTTCTCTTTGTTTTGTATCTTTTCCAGATGTCACCTGCTGGCTTCAGGGGGAAGGGAAAAGTTAGTGTGAAGAAAGTATTTCAGTAATTTGCCTGGGAAGCCAGGTGCCTCTCTGAGCAGCTTGAACCACTTTTGAATTAAAACTTCAATAGAAAGAGAGCTGTTGCTTTGCTATGGGCAGATGTAAAATAGCAAGCAGCTACTGAGGTGTCTTGGGGGGAACTGGTTTGTCCATGGCCAGAAGTCAAAACCAGTTGATCTGCTCCTTGCCCATCAAGTACCTGCAAGACCAAACTCACTGTGGCAGGCCCCCAGTCCAGCCCTGCCCTCACTGCTCATGGCTGCAGATCATTGTGGGAAGGCACTGAGCTCTCTTTGTGTCTCTGCTTTTGGTTCATGCCTAGATGGGCCCGGATCCATGTTGGGCAGGTGTGATATTGTGCAAACTGTTTATGGTGCTTGAGGTGCCAGGACACTCTCTTTTGCATATGCACCACTCCTGGGTTACTCCCTTTAGAGAAAACAGGGGCTCGTCCCTGCAGGAAGGTAAGTTTTGAGATGGCAGTTGTGGCATTTGGGTTCACTTCTATGAAGCACCTTAAAAACCTGTCTGTATAATCTCTTTCTTGCATTTGATCTGTCTCCTTTTCCTTAAGCCAAACAACTTTTGCCATTCTCTAAGTGCTCCTTGGTGGTGAAACAGAATGGGGAGAATACAACATATTTTAGTATATTCTTAGAATAGTAAGCTCCTTTTTTTAACGAGGAAATAAAAGACTTCTTGAGTAGAAAGGGAGAAAATAGGTTGATAATATTAAAAAATGTACCTTTAAAAAACCTCAAGCCTTTAGAGAACATGGAAAAACATATCTGTGTAGCGTGAAGCAAAGTAATAATTTCCCCTATTAACACACACTAAAACAGAGCTAAATGATTGCACCACATCTTGATGAATCTGTTCTTAGGAAGGTGAATCTCATGCTGTTTGACAAAAAGTTGCTAAGCATTCTCCTGTATTCATTAGCTATGTAAACAGAGATGTAGAAGAGCCCCTTTCTTGTCAGTGCCTAAAGAAACAGAGCTTGGATCCTGGCAACTAAAAAAATAATCCCCCTGTTTCCTGGAAGTCTGTCAGACTGATGGGATTCTTTTCTTTTGAGTGGGGAATATGCTATTTGGAGAGAAGAAAAAAATATCCTTCAGTTCTTGGCTCCCTTCTTGGCACGCAAGGAGTGCAATGGGTTTAGGTATTTCTGAGTAAATGCGAAAAATATTGAAGGGGATATTTTCCTCCAGGGATCAAGGTACACACCAACACTCACTTCCATTCTGTCCCCAGGCACTACTGTATTACACAGTCTTACAGCAGTGCATGAGTTTCAGAGAGAAAACATTGTAAACATGAGCTAGAAAGCATGTGTTTTTCTGTTTCTCTGGTTACCTCTTTGAGAAGTACTTGATGAATTCAATTAAAAAGGGAAAAAAACCCAGCCTCTTTCTCTCAGTAGAAATCAGTCCTTTTCTTTCAAACAAGTCAGTGTTCAGTTCTTGCAAAGAAACATCCATATGAAAAATGGAAAAAAAATCATAGTTCTTGGCAGTTAACCTTTTATTTAAGTTCAGTAAGTACTTTCAGCACACTGTAGATTTGCACACAGTAATTTCCATCCTCTTTCCAACCTGGCAAATTGCTCTGCTCCTCCCCTTCCTCCTTGACAAACCAGATTATTAGCAAAACAGTGAAGCCTTGGGCACAGATCATTTGGTGATTTCTTTATCAACCAGTGATGATTTTATCCTGCAAAGGCAAGGCTGCACTCTGTGCTATTTTGTAGGGTTTTCAGGAAGCTTCTTATCCAAGTGGAACAAATGCAGTCCAGCCCACTACATTTTCCTGGAGTTTTAAATTTTTTTCTAAATGGAAAACCAAAAAGGGTCAAGTTTAATAAATTCAGTGCTGGTCCTTTTGTACTTTCTCTGGTGGTTTGTTTTGTTTAGTTTTGTTTTTTTCCTTCGGAGTCAATTTTTATTCGCTCTCTGCTCATTTACACAAGGTGCTTAGTGACAATTTGTAATTCAACATAGCTTAAGGTTCCATCTCCTCTTTGTGGAGATGGTGAACTGCAGGTGACTCTGTTGAAGGATCCTTGCTGCCTGTGGGAGGGAAAGGAGGCCAGGAGCTGGTGCTGTCATGCAGGTTCTGCGCTGCACAGCGAGGGTGCACACTTGCTATTCTGCAAACTGGCACAGGTGTAGTCACTTCTGTTCCCATGTCATTAGCAGAGGAGGAAGGAAGTAGTGTTTTTAATTGTCTTACTAAATATTTTAGTTAATAGGAATCCTAAAATGGGTGGATAAAGAGGCGAGTGTTTAATTATGGCTGTAGTTGTATGTGTATAGGCTCTCACAAGCAAATACTATTGTTTATAGTGGACTGCCATCCACTAGAGCTTTCTCCATGCATTTCAATGGTCTGTCTTTCTTCCATATTCCCATCTCTAATCACGTGTCATCCATATTTTTCTAACTTTTGTTCACTCCTTGGCACTTCTTTTGCAGCTGAAATGGAATAAATGGGCCTGAAAAAATTTCCTGGGTGATGAAGGTGGTCATCACATCTACAACCGTTATTTCACTGTATGCAAGGTCCTAGATGGACCCGTAGCCAGGTCTATCCAGGAAGCAGGGACACTTCATGTCCTTGCTGCACATTTGGGAGATTGCTTCAGCACAAGGCTACCATGATTGTGAGGAATATGCTCGTGATCTCCAGAGTAAAGGATAGTTATGGCTGGTTTATACTCATTTGAACTTTGTACTTGGCTCAAGCTGCCTTTTTTCCCCTCTCTGCTTTTTAATCTACTGCTGCATTTACAAAGGTCAGTCCTGTCTGTTCTCAGCCTTGGTTTTCCTTTGGCTCTAAATCCCGACTTGTCCCATCTGGTGTGTTAGTACAGCCCCCCAGTAAGCCCACAGTCCCCATCCTCTCCATGTTCACTGCAGAAACAGCTGAGGAAGAAACAGCAGACCTGTGAGGTCCCCCCAGGGCTGTCCATGGGCACTACTCTTTGTCTGGTTTTTTTGAAATTTATGTAATGTACCTGCCTTTTCCCAACTTCTGCCCAGTTTGGCTTCAGAAGCTGAGTGACAAGTCAGAGCTCTGGCTCCTGACACAACCTATGCACACAGGTCTCCTTCCATGCTCATTTTCAGCTGGCAAGACTCCTAAGGATTGCAAACACTTGGGTAGCTTGTCTCTGTGTGCATGAGCTTGGATTTTGTAAATGATTCAGTTCTGTTTGGATTCATTAGCCTGGCCTTCTGGGTCATGAGCCTTCTCTATGTTGATAATGCCACTAGTTTTATGTCAATAAATACTACTGTGTGCTCCCATTTTCTCTGCCAGTGATCATGATGAATTGATGCTTAGCCTCATTCCTAAAAAAACTGTTTCAGTTTTTTATATTTCTTTGTGAGAGAACCCTTTGGCATCTCCTCAGGAATGTCCTCATCTCCTAATCCATTTCGGTGCTGATTCCCATTTTTGCAGTTTTAGTTAATAATTCCTTTGTGATACCATACAGATGTCGAGAAAGTTTTGGCTGACTTGTATTCTACTGTCTGAAAGTCATCCATCTTATTAAAAAAAAATGATATCATGTTATTCAGGCACATTCCTGATGCATCTTGTCCCAATTTTCAATTACTTTCTTAGCCCTCTCCTTTTTCACATCTTAAAGCCTTCCACAGATCACTTTCCCACTCTCTTGCATCACCCCATAAGCTTGCTTGCCATTTCAGGTACCCATTTGGGTTTAACAGAAATCTTTGTAGTACCCCTTTCCTGGCCCATCACAGAGCTGCTTGATTCAGGATACAGAATCTGCCTTGAGAGGCATGGATCTAAACTTCTGAAGTGCAAACATAAAGCAGCTTACATTATTGTATTAAGAGAGGTTATCTGAGCTATCAGGCACAGTATTTGCTTTTCTGTTTTGGGGGACTGTTTTTCAGGTTTTTGGTCTCTAAATCATTTTATGATTTATCTGTCTGTCTGTAAGCTATAACGTTGCTAACAGACCAACTTTGGTGCCAAAATTAATTTCCAACCTTGTAAAAGCAAAGTAATAATTGAGGTGAATGTTTCAGTGTAAGGATGCCACTTAGATGATTCATGCCTTGAATAGTAACATAAACCAGGCTGTACACAGCATTAGCCAGACGCACAAGATGTCATTATACTGTTTTCTTCTATATTGAGATTTTAAAAGAACAGAAAACTTCAAACATCATCTTAGCCTCTGTTTTAGTGGAGTTATACTTGCTTCTAACTTTGTGATCCTACCTTTCCTGGGATCTGGGATCATGCTTTTCAGTTAAAATTTGAGTTCAAGCGAGAATTGGGAGGCTTTTGGAGAATGGTGGGACTGGATTCAGCCCCCTGAGGAATCAAAGGAGTAAAGTGCCTGATACATGAGGCAGTCTGATGTGAGTTGACACTACCTTCACTGAAGGTTTCACACTGCAAAATGTCTCTTCATAAAAAGCCCAGAAAGAAGCCACCTTCCTGATTAATTCATGGGGGCTATTGAGTAGAAATGAAAGCAATCAGTGTCAGACTAGCTATGCAGAGATGGTAGCTGGACTGAACTGAACTGTCTGAAAGTGTGGAAGGAAAGCATTTATTTTTCATCAGCTGCAGTTAAAACCAATGTTTCCTCATGTATATGGACATTATGAAAATTATTTTTCTGTGATTGTCATAAAAAGGCATTGGAAAGGAATAACTACATGTAAAAGAAAACAGTTGTTTTGGCATCTTTCAATTACAACAAAGTGTACTGGGAAAATGCAGTTTGAAAACAGTCATCTGAAAGGTAAATGGGTTTCAGACTTGAAATTTTTGTTTTGGAAATCTTTGCCTTACTGTTTGTAGTGGGCCCATAGATTAAAGTACTCTTTGTCTTCATTGGTCATCAATTTAATTGCAAGGAGGAGATAAAAAGCTGATGGGAATGCAGAAATGTTAATAAACAGCATCTATGAGGAACATACCCTTTCAAATATGCGCTTGGATGAATATGCACTTTATAAGTGTGAAATAGAAAGCTGGGTTACTCAGAGTAGAGTCCCTCCTGCTGGAGTGACTAGGTTAAGCTTGAAAATGACCCCAAAACTTTGCTCAAATGACCCCAAAACCTACTCAAAACTCAGTGGCTGACCCAGCCAATCATAACATTACAGCTTTTTTAAAAATGCTTAGCATAATGAAGTGCCACTTGAGTCCAATTAATCTGTTATTAGTGGTGACTGATCTTCACCTTCCCTGGATGAAAGATGGAAGAAGCTCAGAGGAATCCCACTGCTGGACCACTTTGGATGTAGGAGGGGTTTGTGTTAAGTCTCTCTTGCACGGAAAGCAGCTGCCAGAGGAGAGTCACCTGAGACCACACATGGTCATGAGAATAAACTGGTTTTAACTCATCCCAGACTCCTGGTGTTCACATCTGTGTTCCTGTGGATATGGATGGAGTCTTTTACTGTACATATCCTTGATGAAGGTATTAAAATATCACCAGGTACATTAAACTTTTCAACATTGATGGCACCCAAGAGACGGACAGAAGTGAGGTAGGTCAGCGTCTCTCCACTGACCCCTGACTCTCAGCTCATACCTCATGATGGATGAGGACAGCTTGTGGAGGATGCTGGGGGCAGAGAGACTTCTTCCTTAAAATCCTAGGCTTCTGCTCCTTAATCTAGTAAAATCCTGTTTCCTTTCCTCATGTACAACATGTGCTGCAGCACTGCTGAACAGCCACACACTGAGCACTCTCCTATCACGGGGAAAGGGAGGTGGGATAGAAGTGAGGACACCGTGGGAACAGGTGTTGTAAAGTACAAGAAAACTGAGTTGCAAAAGGTGACATTAATCCTGTGGAGATTAATTTTATTATCTCAGATTCCATGAAGGTATCAACAGCAATAAATTTCATTATTGCATACACTGTGTATTGCATACAGGATCACTGTGCTGTGGTGGTATTGGCAGATTGCTTGGTATGACTGTGGATGTAACTTGTAAGAATTGATGGTAAATTAAAAATACTCTTTTGCTTGGTATTCCCCCTGGAAACAAATTCTCCAAACAAAGTAAAAATAAATAAAAGACTATCAAATGGAGAAATGTGATATGTGTCAAAAGAAAAGAAAAACGAAAAAAAAGAAAGGAGAGGAGAGGAGAGGAGAGGAGAGGAGA
>VYXD01006147.1:471682-610558 GCA_013397195.1 Hylia prasina
GTAAATCTAGGGAAAAAAGCATCCTGAGGTGGGACATTATGAAAGAATTCCAATGCTTTAAACATTACTCTGAAAGAGTATGGTGCTCATAAGGACATGGAAACAACTAATTAATTTATGCCAAATGTGATTTAGGTTAGGCATTAGGGAACACCACGTACTGTTAGGAAAATCCAGGAATGGAGGAGAATACCTGGAAAGACTTGTTACTCTAGTGATTAGAGACTCTTAAAAACAGATCAGGCTTGCATCTGCCAGGAGAGGCCAAGATATTGTTAGGTTGCCTCTGTGTGAAGGGTGGAGAAGATGTTCTCTTGAGATCCCTTCCATCCCTGTATTCCTGTGAATCATGCTCTCTGTGGGACTTAAACCTCTGTTGAACCAGGGCCTTGGACTACAGTCAGCTTCTAAATATCAAAGGCTTCCTGTGGGAAGATTCATAGGCTGGCCAGGTATCAAACAGTTTTTGCTGCCCTCTGAGGAGAAGATGTGTGCCTGGATGTCACTCAAGGCTCAAAAACTGACAGAGTTTTGTGCCTTGCTCATTAGTCACTCAGCTGAATCAGACCTGCAGCAGCACAGCAAGAGGGCAGGCAGTTCCTGGAAAGATTTTGCCAAGGAAGTTTAACAAGTACAGGATGAATCTGGAGCTATTCCCTTTCACATGGTCCCCTCATCCCATCCTGCACTCTTCCTGCCAAGGGCTTGGTGTTGGAATACCCTTCAGGAACACCATTCAAGAGGCAGAAAAATGCTGAGGGGTCAGATGTGTAGCCAAAAGTTACAAGCTGAGTCTTTAGCCAAAATGAATGTGGAACGAGTGTTGTCCAAACAACCTCCTCCCACCCCCCGCAAACAAAAAAAATCCCTACATCACAAAACAGGCAGCCAAACAAACCCCGAGCACACCAAAATTTTCTTGTCTTTCTTTCATACCCAATGCAGCTGCCTTCAGGGAGCCTATGTTTACTTTTAGAGAGGAAGGCAACATGAATGGTGGTTCATAATCAGACCAGGATAACTGTACTAGCACCCATGTTTCCTCTTAGCAGTGCCAGAAAGGTCAAGAGATGAGAAAATACCAAGGGCCCTTGATGCCAGATTTGACTCTGATATATTTTCAACTGTTTTTTGTATGAATGCTGTAACAGGCACACTGTCTTGGGCTTTTAAGGGGACTGTTTTTCCTGCTGTGTGTGATTCTATTTGGTGTGTCTCTCTGGACACAGCACCCACTGCTGGCCTTGGCCTCATGTGCACAGTTGTCACCCCTGGTCTGTCAGCACAGGTCCCTGCAGCTGCATTGCAGCTGTGAAGGTCTGTGTGACCACAGGAAAGCAGTGGTGTGGAAGCTGATATTAAAAAGGAAGAAGACAAATGTTAAGTATCTGCCATAGATGCGCTGCCACGATGGTAACACAGATAGCACCATCCTTTAATATATTCAGCAGGCTGATTTTTCCTTCTCCAAATTTCTTTTCTCTTGACATTACCTTTTTGACCTATGCTGGGATCTGAAATCCCATTTGGCCGCTGGAGGGCAATCCAAACTCTTTACCACAGACATTTCTAACCCATGGTTTGCCAAGTAGCAGCGTTGCAGCTGTGCCTCAGGGACTGCAGTTGGCTTTTGTGCTCCCATCCCCACCTCTCTTTTCCCTTTCCTTTCACATACACCACCAACAGGTCAGTGAAGTTTTGTAATTATGGGAAGTCTTCTTTCCAGCAAAGTGCCAATCATGCCAAAACAAGTTCCTCCACAAGTCCTTGCCTCACCAGGTCTGTAGGGAGTGCTCACACTTGGCTGACAGGCTCGGTGCTAAGGTCTCCATGACCTGAGCATTTGGTCAGTGCCAGGCACAGAAGTGACAGAAGTGACAGGTTGGACAGGGGTGAATTTCATATTGTCAAACTGTGTGAGTGCTGCATTGTATGGACTGACTAAAATTTATCTTCAGGAAAGAGGGGAGTGTAGAAGCATCAGAATGGGCATGCCACACCCAGTGCAACACAAGAAACTCTGGGCACTGCCATCTTTCCGCATCCTTTAGGAAAGTCAGGCTGTTGCTGCCTAAACCTTCAGGGAATACCTGTAAGAATAATGCACAGAAAGTGCTTCACTTTGTGTGTTCCAGATTTGAATCCCTTGGGTTTATGTCAGATTATGTAATTCTGGTTCCAAACAGGGTCAAGGACACCTTGCAATGAGTGTGGAATCACAGCATGAGATTTTTTTAAAGTCATTGCCCGCTCTGAGGTCTACTGAAAATTTGAAGGTACCTGGAGATTTTTCAGCAACTAGTCAGCAGCCCTCAGTCTCTCACTCATCAGATTCCTTCAATTCCAACAGGGATGAGCACAACAGTCTCCCAGATGGAGTTCTCCCTCCCTGAGAAGGGCCTGGCATCTGGAGATGTTGAACAGCAACCTCTTCAGGAATGGAGAAAATCAGCAAACCAAACACATCCAGATCTCAACCTTGCAATTTATAAGGCTCCAAGAAAACCTGGTCCACCAACTCAGTTGTCTGTAGATCCTTTCCCCAGGCACACCCCTGTATGTATTGTTCAGGCAGCATTTTCCTGTGTTTAACATGATCCTGTAGACACGACCTGCATAAATAAAATTATATTTTATATATAATTTTCTAGAAATAAAATTATAATATTTTACAGTCCTTAAACTTTTCTTTTTGAAGTAAGAGTAAGTTTTTTTCTATAGGTAAGACAGGACATGTAGAATTGCCAGGGAAGTGGGAGATTCACAGAGGTATGGACAAAAAAGGCTCTTATAAATTTGATTCAGGAAAGGGTTGTGCGTTTTCCATCAGACAGGCTTTAAAGGGACATAAAACAAATGCCAAGCCAAATACTGAGAGAGATGTAACCAGTGAAACAATGGGAAAGTTATTTAGCAACATACACAGCCCTGGAACAACCACGCTGTAAGTAAAGCACGCACACCAAATGTGTTTTGGGCTGCTGGTGCCAGAGCACTCAGCTAACCCTCAGAAAACTGAAATCGTACACAACATGCTTACATTTCCCTCTCAACAACAGCTTGTGAGGCAATCACTGTGGGGGGATATACAGCATTTATTTATTTCAAACAGCCACTTGGGCAAGCCAGCTTGGACTCTGATCTTAACCAGATGCTCCTCAGTCATCCCACATGCAAGGTGCATTGTGCAGCTTCCACGTGCATGTCCTACTCTCCCACTGCCCTGAACTAAATAAACACTGTCAACTGCCAACCACTCTGTCAAATAACTTCATCTGTCTCCTGAGCATCAGCTCTCACAGTTCAGCCAGCACAGGATGATTTTTGTCATTGCAGAAGAGAACCTGTCCTTGCTCCTTCAGAGAGGAGGCCCATGGTTGCTGGTAAAATAGAGTTGTTACCAAACTACACTTCTGCAACAGATTCATTGTTCTTCCCTTTGACCCAAGTCCTCACTGCACCAGGTTCCCTCCTGAGATGAAATATCCTTGTTGAGGCAGCTGTGGGAGAGCAGGTGCCACAAATCTAGTTAACCTTATTGGATTTGCAGATGGTACTTGCTCTTGCCTGGACTCTTGGGGATGGTTTAGCTCAAAGCATGCCTGTGCTGATGTAAACTAGACTCAAGGATGACTTTGAAGGTTGAAATCATAAAGGATGAATAAATCTGGGATAAATAACCAAGCTGAAAGGCTTGGGTCCTCTACCATGATGAAAGGTGGCTGACATAAGTTGCGTGAAGGCTTTAAAAGCAGCCCCCATTTGTTCTTGGACTGTTTCCTTGGCAGTGCTGGAAGACTCTGTTTTAAAGTTCTTGAAGGATCTGCAAGCAGAAGAATGCTGACAAGTGCTCTGAGTTTTCTGTCTTTTTTCACCATGACTGGGAAAGAAAGAGCTTTGGTATTTTCTTTCCAGTTTCCCACAGAAGAGCCTTGGGAAGCCTATGTCATCCTGGGTGTGCAGCATGCAGCACCATCCCCAACACAGAAGATGCTGGAAGGGCATTCTGCAGGGAATTAAGGAAGCACCATGTTTCCTTCAACAGATACAAGTATTCCTTCTCTTCAGCAGGGCCTTCCTTCTCTGCACATGATACCCAGAGTCTGTTGGCTCCCACAGGCATGTCCTTCACATGACTTGCTGTTTCTCTTTCAGAAAGTAAAGTATTCAGGATGGTTTTTCAAGGACTGAAGTTTTTTCTTAGTGTTCCTACCACAACCAGCAAAACTGCTCCTCTAAACACTTTGGTGAGAAAGCAAGTCATTTAGGTGAAGAAAAGAGATTTACATATATGATCACCATTTTGTCCCACCTAGGAGAAAGGGCATCAAACACCTCTGATAGGATTTTATTTACATTTACAAGTTTACAAGTTTTCTTTATCATGTTCACTCTTTGGAATAGCAGGGTCATGAGCTGAAACATGATATATGAGTACATGTGTGTATGTGTGTTTGAAAAGAGAGAGGAAGGCATCAGAAACTTCAAGTAAAAAAGAGGATTTTAAAACTTTCAATTTGACCCACCCTGAATGTTGGGACAGATTATTAGAAAGCTACTTTTCTATTCTGTAGCAATTTTCTATTTTGTTTGGGTTTGTTTTGTTTTAATAGCTAATAGCTCTGCTTTCCAGCACACAATGAAATCAGCTGGGGTTTGTGCTGTAAAAATCGAAAGGGTTTCCCATTATTCCATTGATTTCATGCTATTATATTAAAAAATTGTGTGTTTGGCTACCAATGACATGAGCTCAGAGTACACTGAGCAATGCTTCATCCTGTTGCATGCTGAATCTGCTGGGGAAACTTGTCACTGAAGAGGCAAACATTTACCTCTGTTTATTTAAATTTTCTGGATCAAGGTCTTCTCCCAGAGAAGTCACAAGCCTTACTGCAGCTTTGGGGTGACATTGTAGCAAGTCAGCATAACTACATAGTCCTAAATGTTAGATGGAAATGAGTTCTGCCGAAGCAGGAGAAGAGAATCCTGGACCAGGGTCCTGCCAGATCAGCACACACCTTGGCAGGCATTTACATTTGCTCAGCATTTTGACTCCTGCCCTGCACCCCTGGGAGCTGTCTAGCTGGCTTTATTTTAAAAGTAATGGGAAAAAAGTCACGCACTCCAAGAGTCATGAAGAGGTGTGAGGAGCCAGCTGGTCCTACAAGATTGATTTTGAACACTGACTCCAAGAAGTCATGTTTGGGCTTGCCTGATGCACTTAGACTTGCCTGTGTTCAGGACTGGCCTCTGCCATAAACACTTTCACAGCATTTTAGTCTTTCCAGCAGCAGGCTGTTAGGGGCACAGCTAGGTATGCTCAGCTCTGCCACTACTTGTCATTTAGGGGGTCACAACCAGCAACCGCTACAGAACGTCCACACATCCCACTCTCCTTCCCTGTCTCTCCCAAAATCCTTCCCAAAAACTGGATCAGAGCTCCATAGTTCCAGTTTGTGCTTCATTTTCTGTTATTGCAGTTATTTTCTCCAGGTTGTTCCACTGAGTCTGTCTACCAGACATGTGCAGTGGGAAAAAGATGCAAGAATAAAATTTGTGTATTGTGAATTCTACGGGCTGAGAGGGAGCTAAGTGACATTAAGAAGTCCACACTTAAGAGATGTTGGGAATGGGTGTTGCCTTTGTTCCCATGATGGTGGTTGCCTTAGCCCAGTGTTAGGATCACTTAATTTGTAGGGATCACTAAAGCAAGTTACTTCAGTGTGTTGGTGTTCGGTACCAGCCGGCTGTGCTGACAGCCAGAGGGATCTCCATAGGCTGGAGAATGGTCCCTCATTAGTTCAGCAAAGGGAAATACAAAGTCCAGCCCTGGGGAGCAAGCCCAGACACCACTAAAGTCTGAGTGATCTCCAGAAGAACCTTCCAGGCCCTGACATTGTGTCAGTCTACGATTATTGCAAAGCTTTAGTAATGATGCTGGTGCAGCTACAACTGTGATCCCGCAAATGTCATTTTATGATGACATTCAGGGAACACCCAGCATGGGAAAAAAGCATCCTTGCACTTCAAGTGAGGATTTACTTCAAGGGCTCGCTGAAAGAAATGGCACAGGGCAAAAAGTGTGGCAACCAGGGAATTGCTGCTGCAAGTCATGCCTGGAGTGGATTTCCACCTGCCCAGGTTCCACATGCACGTGACACTTGCAGTGGGGTGATGAGCATCAGATTTTGGTGCAACTGGAAGGAATTCAATTCTGTTGAAGGAGTAACTCAGGACTGAGGCAGAGCAGGGACCTGGAAATGCAACTTCTGAAGAAGGACTGCAGCACTACAGACGACCAGCTGCCCCAGCAGATTGTGAGGAGTTTCCACTATGGCAAAACAGATTACTGCTAATCTAAATGTCTCCTTCTTTTACACCTGACCAGTGTAGCCCTGGTTCCAGGCCTGATGTTTTGGTTTTCTGAAATTCTTTCCCAGGGAAGCTTGGTAAACATGAGGAATGTTTTTGTAACTGTACTTATGTTGTTCATTCCTTTGACAGGAGGGACTTCTTCTTGATGTCCCTCTCATTTGACCAATGTGATTGGAAAGGTTTGCCTTTGTTTCACCAATCAAACTGGTCCGTGTAAAATAGTATATAAGGGAGACACATCCTGAAATAAAGTAGTCACTTTTTAGCCTTCTGAATCTCGGAGTCTGTGTCGTCTGTGGTGTAAAACAGCAATAGACCTGGGATCATTTATTGCCTCTGTAGATGGCATTAAATCAATCAGGGCTGTAAAGAGAAATCTAATGTTTTGTCTCTGCCCTTCTTTTGCTCAAACACATTTGGATGACAACTGATGAGAGGGTGAGTTTGTCTCAGGACTCTAGACAAACAGAGTCATCTTGGAAGATGGCATAAAAATTCATCAGAAGTTCTGAGATACCTTTCTGGAGGGAAGGGTCATACAAGACAGTTGAGTACAGAAGCAAATCCCTCACAGTGAGTGTCTTCACAACTTAACAACAAGGAAAACAATTTGAAAACAGCTCGCTTATAGCCTGTGAATTCCTCCTCAGGGAGAAAATCCAGGGCTGTGCAGAGTAATTTAATCCTGTTGAATAACAAGAACCAAAGACTGGAAATCAAAGGCAGAAAAATTCAAATAGAAATGAAGCCTAAGGGGAAAGTAAAATGCAGGAGAAGTTCTCATTGTTCCCTTGTCAAGGCCACAGGTGTCCTGTGGGCAGGTAAGGGGGGCATGGATGGAGGAGAAAGGCACCTGGCCAACAACTCAGTGTTGCCCTGGGGCACAAGTACCAGGGCTGGAAGTGTATCAAGTAGGTTGTTCCCTCACCTGGCAGATTGACATTGCTTCATCACTGCTTCCACACACTCAGACCAACCTCTCCTTCCTCTGGAGACAGTCACTGACAGTCCCCTGGATCACCCAAAGTGGGATGGTGAGGCCTGAGAGGACAAGGGGACAACAATTATCACTGTGGAAAGGCTCATGGCCAGCAGTGGAGCAGGACACAGAGATGCCAGGAAGCTGCCCACCATGCACAGGGCAGTGCCCTGCTGCAGCTCAGCCCTCCCCACCTCTGAGCTGAGCTAAGGACCTGCTTCTGCACCTCTATGTCTGACCCATACCCTGTCCCATGGGTCCAGCATGGTTCTTCCCTTTGTCTGACCCTCTGCTGTGGTCTGGATGTGAAGTGAGGCACAGCCCTCCTTGCCCCACTCCATGATGGCTTTGGTTCTTTCAGAAACCAAAAGCTTTGCCCAAAGAGCAAGGACTCCCATAATTTAAAAAAAATTGCATTTATACTGCCTGCAGCTGACTTACTGGCTGGGTGAGCTGAATATTTGGTAGGTCCTGCAGGAACCTTGGGCAGTATGGGTGCTTTGGCTGTGCAACCCTTCATTAATTAGGAATGTTTCAGTACTGTGTTTTTACACATGGATCTACTCTCATATGCATCTGGCAAATAGTTTACTCCCAAGAATGTGAAGTAACTTTTGGCTGTAGAACTGGAAGCATGAGTGTCTGCTGATTAACTCTTTGCTACCACTGGAGATGCTGGATGAGCCTCTGAAAGGCAAGGAACATTCCCCCTTTGCTCTAGCAATAGCTGCAGAGATCAGGCTCTGGAGCCCATGGCTTACTTGGTACTATTGGAAAGGCTTTTGCATTGTAATTAGTGTCAGAACTTAACAAATCACTTCAACTCAAGTCTTTTGCTATTTTAAAGTAGGCAGGACAGGCTCCTGGACAAACCATAGACAGGTTTGGCTGCATTTTGTGGTGATGTAGCATTCATATCTATGTAATATTATATTTTTAATTTTGTTTTTTAGTAAAGAATTCTCTGTTTCTGCAGTCATTTTTTTCTGTTAACTTTGGCTGGAAGACCAGTATCTTAGTGTCACCTAAAAATGCTTTATTACCCTTTTATGTGTTCAAATCAAATGAAGTCGACGTGAAGTTGGATCAGCATTTATTAGTATAAATCCCATGATCTCAATCTGCCAGCTCAGGTAGTTTCTCTGTTGCAGAGAAGGATAAGGTTTAACCAGGTAATATGCACAGGAATTTTTTTGGCAGCAGAAAGAATATCACAAATCCTTACATGTTTGAGATCCCATATGTCCATGTATTCAGAGAGACAGCTGGATAATTTTCCTGTGTGTGAGGAAATTAGAGCAAAAGAGATGAAATGCTGATGAGCAGATGGTTTGGATGTCAGTTTTATGTTCCCCTCACAATCTTTAAAGCAATGCTGTAAAGAGAACCTGAACATGAGATGGTTTCTGTGCAGCTGATTTGTAGTATAAAGGCAATTAATATTCTTGTTATCATAATAAAACCAGTGATTTGATTTTGAAGTATGACATTTTAGATTAACAAATATTCCTGTTTCCAATGCTCTCTGCTACACATCATGTGCTTTAAGTAACTGAGTAGGGCATTTTTTCTGTTCTTCTGTTTCACAAAATGGAATAACTCACTAAAGCTGTGTTGTTGCCAAATACCTGCCTGGAAGATAAAACAGAAATTAGGCAAAAAGGAGAATTATTAATTTTTGCATCACGAGACCAGACATCAGACGTCCTACCTGTCAGTGATTCTTTCCTTTATCCTTCTGAACTTTCATTCTGTGAAAGAGGCTGCAGAGGAGACTCTAGAACATGGATGAGAACAGAACAAAGATCTTTAAATTCTTAGTCTTACCCACAGAAGTAGAGACAAACATATTGATTTTCTGCAAACCACCATCCAACTCTGTTTCTCCAGTTTCATCTTTCTCAACAGTGAGAAGGCATAAATTCATTCCATCCTAATCTGGTGGTGCCCTCTTTAAACTTTGATTTGTGATGAGGTTCCAGGCTGTGGGAAGACATGTCCCCTTAGTTTTCTGTATGTCCAACATCCTTTCTTTGCCTCCTTCCATGCTCTAATACTGGTTTATGGTCCCATCACAGATTAGAAAAGCCTGCTGCAGCCCATCAGGGTTGCATCTCAGGTATTCAGTTGCTTGAGTGGCAGCTGAAAGCATCTGCTGCACTGCTAAGGTTACATGGGACTTTACTCTCAAATGGGACAGGATGATGAAGGTTAAAACCCATCAAGCTTCACTTCTGCTAACAACATTTGGCTTGACATCAACAACACTATTATGAAGTTCCTATTCCAAAGATCTTACAGTGATGCCAAATCCTTACCATTACAGTGAAATATTTTGGGGATTAATCTTCTGAATCAGCATCCTGTCTGAGGACCATCACTCCCATAAGTGTCCATAAGCCCTCATTCCTATTTCTCCATGTAGGGAGCAGGAGGAAGGGCAGTGAGGGACCTTTCCTGCTCACCAGTTTTAGCATGGAGATATGGCTTTTCTCCTCTTTTGTGCACTTCCCACCACATTGCCTTGTCCTCGCCTGACCTCTCTGGCCAGTGTCTGGTTGACCCTCCCAAACCTTTTGTGCTGTACAAACAGCTTCCCTCAGGGGAATCTCCATTCCTGCAGAGGGGGACTGGCAGTGGTGCAGCTCGGCCTTCAGGGCAACACACAAGCACTTTTGCTGTGACTGAGACAAGGCCTCTGAAAGCAGGGCAGTGAGGTGTGATGGTTCCTATCCTAACACACCTGGTTTTCCTGAGCAGGCTGGGGTGGTGGATTGCTCCCCTGTTAGTCATTGGCCACTCCCTGGGATGGAAAGACATGAAGCTGGAGGTTTTACACTTCTAACATCTGTGTAAATTTTACAGAATTGTGGCATGACTCCTAGACATTATCCAAATCCAGAGTGTGAGTGTGAGCCAAAGCTGGAGTAATCACCTGCAGCTTGACACTAGAGTTGTTGTTAAAAACAAATATGTGGTTCAAAAGCTGATCTCTGTAATAAATTGCTTCCTACTTTTCAGGCATGTGAAGCTGCTAGTAATTGGACTCAGTATGAAAAATAAGCCAGGACAGTGTCTTAATTTTACTAAATCATTAGCCATCACTCTCCCTTTGTTGTGGTTATTTTTTGTCACCTTTTTATGAAATTTTTACCTTGGTAGTTATCCAAGTGTCAAAGCTGTGTATCCACAACTTAGAAGAAGAGACTACAACCATAAAAATTTAAGTTGTAAACTGTTAAGTCTCTTAGCTATTTGAGTTTCATATAGTGTGAGCTCTTCTACTCGGCAGGTTCTGTAAATTGCTGCACACAAAAATGTACCGTGATGGAGCTGCACTGTGACTTACATTCCCTGTCCTCATCCTCTTGGAGGTGACACCAGGCTCCTCTGGCAGCACAGCAGAAAGGGTGTCATGTGCCAGTCCTGGGGCAGTCCAGAGGCAGGTGGCCTCTGTGCCAAGCACACATGCCCAGCTCCTAAGAAGGAGGGGCTTCAGATCCTGGAGCTCAAGGATTGCTGGAGCATCATTCCATACTTTGCAGGGAGTGGGGCTGCCCCAGCCCCAGAGTGTCTTGGGGATGAGGGCCCTGGAGCTAGGCACTACAAGAAAGGGAAGGGCTGAGCCCACAGACCAAGCAGCTCCTCATGGCTGCAGCTTTTATTTGGGTCAAGGGTCCCTGCCTGCTCCTTGGTCACACGTGTGTAAAGTGGTCACCCTGTCCTGGACGCAGCGGGCAAAGCAGGTGCAGAACTAGTGAGCAGCCTCAGGAGACCTATGGAAGAGGGCACTGGTGTTCACCCTGTGGTTCACAGTGGTCCCTTGGGATCCCTGGGAACTGGACACCATTTTGCTTATCTTGGGGAGTCCACATTTTTTCTGTGTGCGCACAAGTAGCATGTTGAATAACTACAAAAGGGGAAACAGGACTATGCAGAACATGAGGTTTCAGGAAAGTGTGTTCCTAACCACATGCATGAGAAGCTCCATGAATACAGTGTAGTGCTGATTATTCTGTTTTGCTGACCTAGGAAACAATAACAATAAAAAAGTTATACAGTTTTTATATCATTTTATTCATATTGGAGCAGTTCCGACACAGGAAATTTCTGTTGTTCATTGAACAGTGATGCCAGATTTGAAAACCAATCCCATCTCTGTGTCTAGAAGGACCATGTTACCTTAGACCAGTTGTGGCCTACACAGATACATTTAAGAACCTCCCAGAAAATCTGAGAAGTGGATGCTGTAAATATTTAAGATTATGAACAGTTTTGTGGAGTTTTCTGGGACTGGACTTGATAGTAAAGCACCAGATAAACAAGTCCTTGCAGAACTGGGAACATTGTACCCACTATATAGAAAACTACATCTTTAGAAGGATGAACCCTCACTTATTTTGGAAAAATAAAACCAAAGAAACCCAAGATATTTAAATTATCTGAAAACAGACGTAGAGCTGCCAAAGCAAACAGAATTTTAGATTTTTTGGGGGTAGGTTTTACAAGAAAGTTTGCGCTGGTATTCTTACTGAAGCCATTATCAAAACCAAAAGAAAAACCTCTTTTGCTTCAGAAAAACAGACTTTGTTTAGTAGATTGCTGAGGTTACAGCCCTTTCAGCACTGGTGCTCTTGGAGCTCTTGGACTAAATCCAGCATAACTGGGCATTTCACCCCAACTTGAAATTCAAAGTGAAAGCTCAGTGTTGGGATGGGTGTGAGCAGGAGCAAAGCTGGGGCACCAAAGCCTGGCTTACAGAAAAGTACAGTCATGATTAGCTGTTCAAAGAACCATTCTGCAGCTGTCAAAAAAATTCCTGCACTTGCTAAACATTGTCTGTCAGTGCTATTTCTTGGGTTAAATTTCACTTCTGTTGCAACTGTAGTCCTGTCAGGGGAGTGACTGAAGCGGCTAATTTGGCCTCTTTTATTTCTTCTTGCTTCTCCTCTCAGTTTGCATTTAGGCTTTTCTAACACATCTTTTTTTGCTGCCTCCCTCTGGCATACATTTGCTACTCAGGAAACCACAGGCCACTTGTTATGAGAAGAATTTGCCTGTCACCCACGAGTGCTGTACAAAGTGTGTTTATACAGCATTTTGGAATTTTTGCAGCGGTTTGGGAAATGTGTAGGCATCCAGATGATTGTTCTTATGACCAGATATCTGGTTCCATGAAAGTATTTTAGGTGCAAGACGTGTAACAGATACAGTTTAGTTCCTGCTATTCTTAACTGTTATTCTGGACTGGCAAGACATAAATGTGGGATGCCCAGTGATGTCTTTGCAGCTCCTGGATGATGTTTCCAGTGGCACTGGTCACCTGGCAGGGCTTGGTGGGTCAAACCTTGAATTTGACACATTCACTCTTCCCACTACTTTGCTGTAAACCAAATGGTGGATGCTCATTATTCCAGGTGTATCAGTCTTGTAAGGGCTGCTGCAGGGATGGAAAAGGCAAGATTGTGCTCCTGTCTGTGACTGATGAGATGCCAGCACAGCAGGAGCATGGCTCAGCATCCTGACTCATTGAAAAGCACTATCCCTCCAGCATGCTCGCCAGCTTGTTCAAATGTACTTCATTTTTGCTGTATGCTGCCAGAGATGTAATCCTTTGTTAACTGGAAAGTGTTTTATTGCTGCTTATTTCTGCCTCTGTTTGATCCTAACGTACAACACACCAGGGAAACACAGGGTGTCAGGAGGGAACAAGCCTCAGAAAGGGACATTTTGAGATGGGTACTTTTGTACGTGCTGGGCACTTACATCTGCCTTTTTCCTTATGGACTGCAGTGTAGGTACATGCAGCTCAAAACAGCCAGGCCATTAGGAATAAAGGCATTGGCTGGGTTTGTTTTAAAACCTGCTTTCTTTACTTTTAAAAAATATACACAGTTCCTGAGTCCTACTTGACTGAAAGTACATATATCTTACCTCATTTTTAACCTGCCTCTCTGCCATTGTCCATGAGAAAACAATTTATTTATTTTATAAACAAAATAACTTCTGTGGGAGCTGCTGCCTGACAGAAAGCCAGGAGGCCTGTGGAAGATTTGTAATGTAAAGCATTTTTTTTGCTGTTAGCCTTTTATAGCAGGGCACTGCATAGTCAAACCAACCACTTTAGACCCTATGCCACCATTGTTAATTCCATTTGTTCATTCCAAGGGTTTCCCTAATTTACCTGCTTGAACCTTTTTGCATAATTTTTTGCAAGTCTTCTCTAGCCATTTGTTCAGATCATCTTTCAAAGGAGCAGCAAAAGATTTGACACTCAGACACCAGACCTCTGTAAGAGATTACATGGTTATTACAAGTTTAACTTTAACTGACATCCTACTGTTCCTATATATGTCTGTGAGAAAAAAATCCCCAAAACTGTCTGGAAAGGCACAACACTGATGCTCTTTGGAACAAAGTACATTTCCCTCTTCTTGACTGTGACTCAGACAAAAAAATATATTGCTATTTTTTTCTTTTAAAAAGTTTGTTCAGTGATATAAAATCCCAAGCCATTGAAAATGGCCATACTGTAGGAACTGAAAAATTTCCTCCAGGGGTGAAAAGAGAAACAGATGAGTTAAGAAAAAAGCCAGGACTCCCTGACCCCATATTTTCCGTAGTATATTACAGCAGGAATTAAAATGAATGGTAGCAGATGGGGAATGGAAAAGTTTGTTGCTGCTAACACTGAGGTGGTACTGCTCTATGCAACTGTAAAAGCAAAGACTCTTTCCATTTCCCTCTGCACGTTTGTTTTGCTTGCATTTTCCAGACTCATCTCCCAGGCACCTGCACATGCTTGGCCACTGATACATGAAAAAAGCTAGGAAAGAAGCTTTCTCTGCCCATCTCTCTTTCCCTTTGGTATGTATTCATTGCAGCACACACTGCTGTACTTCTGTATGACTAAGAACAAATCTCAGTGCTTGAAAAATAAACAAAAATGTCCTTCTCGGCTGGTGTTCACAAGCCTCTGTTCAAAATATTTATATGCCTGCTTAAATTTGTCAGTGAATCACTGAAGCATAAGTTTAACGATATCCACATGCTCAGTTCCATTAGGTTTGATGGTCTTCAACCCACATTGAGAATCAGATACACACTGATGGATGTTCAGAAGAGTGTTGGCTTGCCTAGAGTCTCATGACTCTGGGAGCTGGGGGTGTCACACTTGCTGGGTAGTTGCTCTTCTTCTGTCAGCAGCAGCGATTCAGAGTCATGACTGTTAACTTGAAAGGACTGGTGGTCGTTTCCATCTAGCAAAAGGATGTGCAGAGTGGAATGGATGAGCACTTTCTTTCTGAGACCTGTATTTGGTGGCTGAATGGTACTTTTGCTTAAAGATAAAATGGAGGCAAAGGCATTGCTGGGAAGCTCTTGCTGTCTTTCCCAAGACCATTTCCTGAGAGGATCTGCTGTTCACTGCAAACCTCTCCAGCCCAAAGCCAGGCTGAGAAATACTTCAGGGTATCAGAATACATTATCTCAAGCAGGAGGCATTTTGTGTTTGGAGGAAGTTAGAAAGCACCCAATGCACAGGCAGGGACTGCATCCAGCCATTTTAGTGCACTGCTCTTCCCTGGGGCAGGATAGCAGCCCTCCTGGAGCACTGATGGACTTACCTAGGAGGCAATGGAGATTTGCCATTCTTCAGTAGCTGAGAATATGGCCTGAGGGCAAATGGAGGAATGCACATGACAAATGAGGCAGGAAGGAAGGGAGAGCATTTTTGGTACAAAAGGAGCCTTAACTTCACCAAGTTTTCAATTTAAAAAAAAAAAAAAAAAAAGTGGAAAACAGAGAGATGAGGGGAAATTGCCCACTGATTACCAATATAAATGGAGAGCCAAAGAAAACAGACTTTACAAGAGGGTTATGAAGAGGTTACCATAAAGTTTCTCTTCACTTTTTGACCCATATTATGAGTCACTCCAAGATAAGACAGAGCAGAGAATTGTCATATGGGAAACTAAGCAAAAGCAGCTCTTCTCCTAAATAAATAAATGTTCTGCCCAAGGGGAATTACAGACATGTAAGTTGATTTCTCTTTCTCTCATGTCCTTTGGTTTTGTGTTTCTGGGCACTGCTTTAGGCACTTGAAGTGCTGGAAAACTTAATTGTGTCTAAAATCATCCCCTCTCTGCTTGGGCTCCATCAAGCAGGAAGCAGCTTTATAGAAGGAATCCCACAAACTTCTGGGGAGTTTCTAACAGGCCAACTGAAAGCCTTGACAGTCTTTTCTTGATGTCTGTGGTGGGACCCATCCCACATTCTGCTGCTGATGCTGGGTGGGTGGGCTGTCTGCCCCTAGGCAAGCCTCTGAAGTAATGATAGCCTGTGCTCATATTTGGCTTTGCAGAAGTCAAGCACAGAGCCATGGAAGGCAGAGCAGAGCAGAGATATGACTGGCTGCTCTCCACCTCTCACAGGTGGGTTTTGCAGACAGCTATTCTGGTAACAAAACTAAGCTAATTTTTAGTTACTGTGGGTTATATCTGGATAACAACATTGTGACCTGCCATGAAGCTGGGATTGCTGTTGGATGCTCCACTGCACAAAGTGGCACACGGTAAAAAGGCAGTGAAAATGTCTTGAGCTTGTCCTGACATGCAGATAGGGCCGTATCTCATTCTTTGGACCTTGACACATAAGATAGAATTGCTCTTTTGGTACTGAAGGAACCTCTCCCATGAGATCACATTCCTCTCTCTCTCTCTGAAAAAAGTAATTTGTCAGCTAACCAAGGGCCCAGTACCCCAGTTCTCATTGAGCTTGTCCCCACAGTGTCAGAGCAGGGTGGGGGCATGTGCAGAGCTTAGTGCTGTGATGCCAAGCCATGAGGAACTGGTGAGGTTTGCTACACAGATATATTTTTGGAATGCCACTTCTTTATAAAGGATCAGTGACAATGAACCAGAACTAAAGAACCAACAAGTAATTCAAGCTGATGGTTTACCCCATACTCTCAGTAACTTCTCTAACACAGTGCTTCAGCAGCGCCTGATTGCTGAGGAACGGATATCATACAATGATAAGAAATGATCTGGTTTTATTTTTAGGTATGCTCTTTCTTCATACAAGGAGTTTAGTTTTATCTGCTCTGACATCATCATTGGACAAATTTCAGTTCAATGAGTTTTGTTTGAATTGGAAGAGAAACTTCCACATTTTCTCCCATCAAAATTGGCATTCATCACCTTGGAAAGAGAGACTGTATGAATAAATGCCTACCAGTGCAAATTTCCCTCTCCCACCACCTTTCCCCTTCAGCTCAACCCCTTTTAGGTAACTCACTGCCTTCCCTCCTGGCACCTGACAGCCTCACATGGTACAGTTCATGTGCAACTGACTGCCACCACACCATTGAATTTGCCTGTGCATTTAACTCAGCTCTTCTCTTCTGCATTATCTACTTGGACAGCATCCTCCGTGGGATAAATGATTGGAACAGGGCAGCTTTCTTTCTTGGCAGTACTTTGATAAACAAAAAATAATTGCAATAATAGTAATAAAACCAGTGCTAGTAACTATGGCAGCAGAAACAGAATAAGCAGGTTATCAATTTCACTCTTCAGTGAATACAGTTGCTTTGAAAACTAAATCAGATGAGTCCCTTATGAACAGCCAATCCATTAAAAAGTTATATGCACAGGACTAAGGTACTTGCCTGTTGTCATGGTCATGGTCCTGCAGGTGCTCTTGGAGCATGGCAGACAGAGTGAGGTATCTTTATACAGTTCCAGGAGAAAAATGTCTAGGGTGAATGTCATCACCTTGCAATTCCTGCTGATATGCACGAGGTAAGTACCACTGCTCAGCCTGTGCATAGAGGGCTGTTGATCTGCCATAGAGTTACCTTGCACTGACAGCTGGTCACAGACCTGGGCCTGGATGAGATGTCATGAACAATCCAGGATGCTTTTGTGTACGGAGATGCCAGAACTCCCTCCAAAGTCCAGGGTGTAGCACTTTAGTAGGATTTAACTGACAGGTGGGAACCTGTGTTTTCAAAACAATTTTGCTGATCTAAAACCAAATGGCAGATAGGCTTTCAAAAACATTTAAAAAATCTTTGCAAAATTCCTAACTTTGACCATAAATGCTTCCCATAAGTTTCTTTTTATTGTTTTGATGGGAGGAAAACAAGCTAGAGGATCCTTCCCATACCCATAGGGCCAATTTTAACCTCAGCACGAGGCCATCTCTGCTAGCAGATGTTTAATTTTTTGCACTGAACTGCTGGAGCATCATGTTTGAGGCTGCTTCTTTGATTGATATGTGAAAGTTAAGAACCCAACCAAAATACCACAAGCCCAAAGGAAACAGATCTTGTTTTGCTGTCAACAGCCTGACAGAGAATGAGGCCCTATTTTCCCTACAAGCTATCAAAGCCTAACTTGATCAAGTTATATGAGATAAATGGAGATGACACGGTCATGCTGGGACAGGAAACACGCCTCCAGCAGTGGCAACAGAGTGTGTGTGTGTGTTTGCTAAGGAAAGGGCAAGGGTCTTCTTGTCTCAGGCTGCAGCTTTCTGCATCAAAAGGCTTTTGTGAGCAAGTGTGAACATGCTGGGTCTTGGCTGTCCCAGCCAGTGATTGTGGTGGGAAACCAGGACCTTCTCTAGAGACAGCAGCTCATGCGCTTCAGGGAAAAGAACTCTGTTTTGGGGTTTTAATTACTTTTTTAGTAATAAAGCTGAAAACACCAGTCTGTTTGAAGCTTTTAATTAAAACGCTCAAGTGAGCCAGAGATGTTTTCTCAAGTAATAGACATCCTTAGCAGGACCTCAAGAAGTAGGGTCCTGTCTGTTCTGAGTTCCTGACCGCTCTGGCTGAAGCAGGAGAGTATGTGATAATTATCAAGCTATTCTGGCATTATAGCTTTTCTCCAGCAAAAATTCCATCCTGGACTTAAGACAAGGTTAGTCAATGCTGACATGCATCTGCAAAGCTGTTAGGTTTTCAATAAAACAGAATTTTTGAACAAAACTGTTCTGAAAAGCATTTCCTTGGGTCAGGTGCTTTTGCAGTGTGCCCAAATGTGGATAGTAGTAAGTGCTTTTCCAGCAATAAAGTATTCTGCATTTTTCAGTCAAATAGCTGTGAAAAAATGTTTAAAACTTGCAAACGATAAAGGAGGACCTGGTTCTGCAATCAGATAAACCTACACTGAAGAGCTGCTTTGAACATTTAGATGAGAGTTTTTATTTAATGTCTAGATACTGGTTTGAGGGTGAAAATGTTTTGCAAATGTTTTTTTTGACAGAATAGCTCCTGAGGCACTGAGATAAAGGCAAATAATATGGAGACATGAGATGTGACTTCATTCTGTTTTGTGAAAGCATTTTGGCTTTTTCCCAGTCTGGAACAAAAACAGCTTTAGGCTCCCTCATAAGTCTGTCCCATAGCAGTGTCACTTCCTGCCTAGTCAGATAGCAGTGTCGACCAGGTGGCTGTTTTTTTAGCATTTCAGTGGATTCTTGAGAAACTGTTGAAAGAACTATGAAAAGGAATAGCACAGCCCATGCAAATCCCCTAGATGCCCTCATCTTTTATTCTATATTCAATTCATCTCACCCTGGCTATGATGCTTCTGTTTCCAGCCCATCACAGGCATTTTAATTGATGATATACAAATGCCCCAGAGTTTTCCTGCTTTCAGCTCTCTCAAGCACACACGGATAAAAGAACCCATCATCTTCCTGGAAAAGATTATGTGGCCAGTGGGAATCAGAGTATGTCTGCAACACTTTTTCAGAGCCTCTTGTAGCTATTGGAAGGACTTCTCGTGGGCTAGAACAAGGGTCTTTCCCCCAGGCAAGTGTTGAAAGCTCCAGTTATCTGAGTGTTCAGACTCAGACCAGCATCAGCTACCTTCAAGTGAGAATCAGAAATTTTCCTCCTGGATATGCAGGATTAGAGGCATCTATTGAAAAAGAAAAAGCAATTCAGGTAGAGTTTTCAGGTTACCATTCTTAATGTTGAAGGAGCTTGACCATAGGATGTAGAGCTCCCACATGCACAGCAGGAGATGGACTTTGTCAAGGAGAAATCTGCTCCCTTCCCTGAGGTCATGGGCAATGGGAGGACCCACATCTCACCAAGGTGTCTACATTCACGTGTGGACAAGCTTTACCCTCCAGACTTCTTGCAGCGTGGGAAATCTCAAACATCTCAAAGACTGGTGAATCTTCAGCATCTTCATAACCAACTTGGACACAGGACTAGAAGGAATACTAAATAACCTTGTCAATGACACTAAACTGGGAGAAACTATTGACTCCCTCCAAGGCAAAGGGGCCCTGTAGAGAGACCTTGACAAATAAGAGGACTGGACAATCACGACATAAGTGTTGGACAACCCTGGATGTAGGTACAGACTGGGGAATGAGATGTTGCAAAGCAGAGCCACAAAAAGGGACCTGGGGCAAGCTGAACATGAGCCAGCAGTGCCCTGGCAGCCAGGAGGGCCAGCCCTGTCCTGGGGGTCATCAGGCACAGCATCGCCAGCCAGGCAAGGGGGGGGATTGTCCTGCTCTGCTCTGAGCTGGGGCAGCCTCACCTCCAGTGCTGGGGGCAGGTTTGGGTGTCACAGTGTCAGAAAGTCATTGAGCCATTAGAGAACATCCAAAGGAGGGCCATGAGGATGGTGAAGGGCCAGGAGGGGAAGCCGTATGAGGCTGAAGTCACTTGTTCTGGTCAGCCTAGAGGAGACTGAGGGGAGACCTCATTGCAGTTACAACTTGCTCATGAGGGGAAGCAGAGGGGCAAACAATGATCTTTTCTCTGTGGTGACCTAAGTAATGGACTGAAGTTATGTCCAGGGATGTTTAGTTTAGATATTAGGAGAAAGTTCTTCACCTAAAGGGTGGCTGGGCACTTGAAGAGGCTCCCCAGGGAAGTGGTCACAACACAAAGCTTGACAAAGTTCAAGAAGAATTTGGACAATGCTCTCAGGCACATGGTGTGATTCTTGGGGTGTCCTGAGAAGAGCCAGGAGCTGGACTTTGATGATTCTTCTGGGTCTCTTCCAACTCAGAATATTCTATGATTGTACGAAACCTCTGTCATAGAAACAAACATTAACCTTTCTTAACTGTATTTGACTGCTCATGAGATCATGTTTTTCAGTCTGTTTTAGGACTGGTGAATTTCAGTCAAATCACAACAGCTACCTTGCATTAACCAACATATGATCTGTAGGCAGATCTGAGGTTTAGGATTCATTCTTTCCCTGTTTGAGAGGAATATGCCTACTTACTCTTCCTTCGAATACAGCGAGAAAAACACTCTTTTTGTGAAATTTATTATGGTAAAAATATGTTCATCATGAAAGGAAATGTCCCACATGTTATCTGTGCTTTGCAGCGCACACACTGCAATTCCAGGTAGCCAGAGCTTTCTTCTGGAATGAAATTAGGCAATGGCATAATTCATTCCATGCACCACATGTGCTCTCTTTCATTTCAAGGATTTCATTGTGCTTTGAAAATGTCAATTGCTTAAGGCACACAGCTCAAGTAGGTATAATTTATGGTTTTTCATGATATTTATTACCGAGATCATTTAAGTGGAACCCAGGTGTTCTGGGATAGAAACCCTTCCTCCTCAGCAGGCAGCACTCCCTGGCCCTCAGGGAGAGACTATTCTCTTCAAAGTGATTCCCAGGAATTCATTTCCTCAGCCTGTGATTAGGTTTTCTAGCTTTCTTCAATTTCTTCAAGTCTTTCACATCTCTGCAGCTGGGCACACAATCTGAGTTCTGGGGACATGATGCACAGAGTGACAATCCTGATAAGATTTCTCCTTATGTGTAGAAGTATGACATGAGTATCTACTTCCCTGTTGACTCCACATCAAGTGGGACATTTTTCAGTCCTTTCTTTAGACTGAGTGTGAGATGATAAAGAATAAATTTGTATGTCTGAGAACAAATATTGCTTCTGCATTTGACTTTGCAAAGTGTTTAGGCTACTTTAATTCTAACCTTCTATTTTTGCCCATTCATGAGGGTGGGAATTGAAAAAAAGATTCTTGAGGCTTTAAAAGTGACTGAATTACATTGATTTTCTCTGGTAAATTTTATGATTCTTTTACAGAAGTAGGGTAACTAACTGTTTTAACTGTAGTTTTCTACATTACTAGTTTTAGTCATCCTTTCAAGTGAACACCAAGCCATGTTCCAAGCAGTGCCAGTGCAGTTCAGTTCCTGTTAAAAAAAAATCTATTATTATTATTATTATTGACAGCAATGTGGCTCTTTTAGAACTTGTCAAGATGAATATGAAACATCAGAAGTTAGGCTATAGGCATGGTCATCTTTTACTTACCCGTTTGAGTTTCCATATAGAATCTGGAAATAATACCACTTTCCAGTATTTGACCTCTGTTATGTTGAATGGAGATGGGAAAACATCATCAGTGTTTTGAGTGATGTCTTAGCAAGGGACCAGAGATTCTGGAAAAATCAAAAGAAAATATGTACTGAATGGATGTATATGAAAATGGTTTCTAGTTTTATGGTTTAACTGATTTCCAGGTCTTCTGTCTTTAATAAATGGTTTCATTTCACTGCAATTCCCCTTATGAGATCATCTGCATTTGAATCAAAGTACTGAAATATGTTTTGACCAACATGACTATTTTGAGATATATTTACAGAGTACATTGACAGAGGCATGTCCTTAACTTGGGTTTTGGCACTATAACGTTCATGGAGAGGAGAGAAGCAGAAAAGTTTCCACACCATTATTGGCAAGGGGAAGATAGAAGGGAAAAAGGGCTAGAGTATCTCCTCACAAATTAATAACTTCAGGCAGAGCTTTGGGACTTGACTGGCCCTGCCTTTTTGTGCTGGGATGTGACTTGGGATCCCTAATCCCCAAAAGAAGGTGTCTGCAGATGGACCATTGGCTGTACACTGCTACACTGGCTGTGTAGCATAAAGAAAAGTTCTCCCTGATGGGAGAGAAAAAATAGAGAGGTTAGGCAACTTGTCTAAGACAGACTTAGGAAATCTTCTGTAGGTTCAGAACTAGCTGACATCTGTAAAATAAAAGAGAGAGAGAGAGCATCTGCAATGTGATGTACGGGATTTGCCTGTAGGAAAGGGCTCAGCCTCAGCAGATAACAATTTGGCATGAGTAGCCTTGCAGACTCCCTGTTTGGTTTATGCTCTCTGACCCTGTACACTTTCTTCTGCACCTGGTCACCTTCCCTGTGCAGCCCAGCCTGGCCCTACTGGGACCCTCCAGTGCCTTATCTTCCTGGTATGAAGTTATCTGCATCAGACTGCCCAGGCTTTTTGATAACCATGTGGAAATAATCAACTGCTACAAGCAACCTTTGGCACAGCAAGAGCTGCTGTTCAATACACATACTAAAACAAACCAGCTTTCCTTGTGAGAAATGCTTAGGGCTCAGCCCTGATCAAACTAGGCTTAAGATGAGTGCAGCAAAGGGCAGAGTTACTTGTAGGTGATGAGAAATAGTGCTGTGACACCTTTTACTCTCTGGCACAGAGCCAGTCAGAGATTAAAGTGACTTCCAGCACTAATCAAGGGGCTGGCAAACCTCTGCTCACACATCTGGCATCTCCCCTCTCTGTGGGCCTGCTTGGAGTTGCAGCTGCTGAAGCACACCTGGTTCTGCCAGCCATCATCATTGGCCATTCATGAGCAATCTGCAGCCACCCCTTAGCACAGGTTTTCTGGTTTCAATCCAGGATAGAGACCTTGGTCTTCTTTTGTACCAGGGCCTCATGAAGATTTTAGCTGTCCTGCCTCCCTTGTGCAAGAGGGCAACCAGACTGCTGGAGAAAAAGCCACCAGACCAGTTAGAAAATGCTGATGGGTGCTGGCACATCATATTAGAGGCAGGAGCCCCACAATCTGTATCGAGAAAGGACAGGAGTAAATGTCAAACCTTAAGGTGTTTCACTAATAGGTGCCAAAGTCCTAACTCATTCACACAGTGCCTTAAATCAATAATTGCTTCCTGTGGGCAGAATGTGTCATATGCAAGTCACCATTGCTTCACCAAGTTTCAAAGTCCTGTATAAGCTCACATATAGGCAAGAAAAAAAAAAAATTGCATGGCAATTTATGTCCAGACAGTGCAGGACTCTGTGAAAAAGTGCTGTGGGAAGATATCTGTCTTCTCTCTGTTGACTCAGAAAACTAAAATTTAGGGCACTGTGTGCAAACACGTGCTTGCCAACATTTGCTTTTCACACAGCAACGGATTTCAGTCGGCTTTGGTCCATCACTGAGGCACATCTCACTCCTCAGGTGTACTAGCAAGTTTATCTTGTGGAGTTACATGAAGAAGAAAGGAGAGGCACAAGCAAGAGCTCCTTGGTGCTGTAGTTTTGGAGGTATGAACCAGTCAGTAAGCTGGAAGTGGCACGCAGGGCCTCAAGGTCCTGAGGAGACACAGGCAGGGGAGAGGTACAATAAGGGACCTGCCTCTGTCACCTCTGCAAGGAGAAGATTCAGGGTAGAGGTGACCTTATAAAAAGAGTGTTTTAAGCAATTTGGGGACCAGAGCTCCCCACATGTTACACCCCAGAGCATGGAGATGGAGGGTAAAAAGGTGGATAGGGGCAAGTGGCTTGTGGAGGCAGCTGTCACCCCCAAAAGGGCTGGAGCTGGCAGGTCAGCAGGCTTATTAGAACTCCTTCTCCCTAAGGGGAGCTCCAATCCCATGCTGTTGAAATCTTAGTATTGGTCAGCAAGTAAAAAGCAGGCCAGAAATGTACAGCTTTATTGATTTTTGTGAAAACATTTACCTAAACCAGTTTTCAATCTTCCTTCTTGGAAACATGTTGGACCTGACCTCTTCAATTTACACAGCATCTTCATTCCTGAGGCATCCTGTGATGGGGAGTATCAGCTCTCTTGGTCTCATGAGACCAGGGGTTAGCTGTGGTTTGCTGCTCAAGGAGAGCCAAGAGCTTGCTTTTTCCCTTCAGCTCTGTACACAAAGAGCAGATACAGATGGGTTCTGACATATCAGTCCCAGCTGCTGTGCGTGATAGGCAGGAGAAGGAAGGGACCAGCAATCATTCTGCCAGCAAGGAGTTTCTACATAAGAAAATCCTGTCTCTTGAGCACTGGCAATTGTAATTCAGCCCACTACAATAAAAAAACTGAGAGTTTTTCTTTCTTGTGCAAAAGTGGAAAGGAGAGTGAAGAACATATTTTGTCATGTATCCCAAAGCTGAAGGTTAAATTGTGATCCTCACAGTTTTTCCCACATGTACAATCCTGTTGATAGGACAAAACACATGATAGCTGCAACAACTATAAAGGCTGGATGACTGCACCCAACCCTCGGGTTGTGTGCTGGATACTGCAATATTGTCTTCATAGAGGAAGATATATTTAAGTGTCCCAGCCCGGGTCATATGGCAGGATCCCACAGTAAGGCAACATTTAAGAAGAGCAGAAATTAGTTCTACCAGTGTGCAAAAGGAAAGATCATTTTGGGAAACACTTGAGAAAAGCTGTCTTGTGTTGTAGGAGTCCTCTGATACAACAAAGCCCAGTAAAACAAAAGAGGACAGGTACAGCTGTTACTGAAGAAATGGGGCTTCTGGTGAATCAAGAGTTTTCATTACTATAGTTTGTCAAGAAAACATTACCCATGATTGTATGACATGTTTTAATCAGAAAAGGTCAAATAGGTAGTGTGGCACTATATTAATTGCAGACAAAGCTGCTGAAATCTTTAGAGGTTCAGCTTGTGCATAGAATACAGTTTAGAAGTTTTGCACTTTCATCTCTTTAATCAAATGTCTACTTGCTCTTTTGAATATCTGTAAAAATGTAGCAACACATTCCTCACTGTTAGAAAAAATATGACTTAATCTATCCCAGAAAGTTTACTTTGGGGATTCTTCAAATGATTTAGAACAAACTGAGTCTATTTCTTGACTAAGATGTCCAGTACTTAACTGGGAAAAGACATTAGGAATAACTTTGGACCATAATGGACGATGAAGGTTTGGAACGTATTTCCCATGGAGCCCATAGAGTTTCCATCACTTCAAGTCTCCAGGAAGGGACTGGACAAGTGCCAGTCAGACATTACTTAGCTCTCCCTACCCAAGGGTATGTGAATAGAGTGGACAGTCATTCTGCTCTCCTTCGAGGGCAACACATGTTCATCCAGGAACAAATAAGACAGAGGTTTCATGTGTTGTTCTCATCAATGATCTCATTGCTAAAAAGGTCCTGAATAAGCAAGAGGATTATTTAATGAGTATAAAACATAACTTTAAAGTAGCTGAGCTAAGTCAATAAGTATTCTTTAAAAGTTGCTAGAATTCATTCTGTGTGATGGGATCCTTAGGGAAATTTTACTCACATGCTTGATTAAGCATGATAGATTCTAAACAGGCTTTTGAGTGGGTTCAGTTGAAAGTCATGAAGCATGGTGAAGTTAGAAGAGACTTGAGGCCATATTTTATGAAATGAGCCTGAAGTTTATGTAAGTGGCCAACGAATCTGAGGGAGCAATTCATCAGGTTTTTCCTTTGCCTCTTTGTCGTTATGTTAAGGGAAGAAAGCTGATGTGATCCAGATGGATTGAGCATGCTGGTCAGATTATCCCTGTGGTGGATGCCCTTCATCTGCTCACACTGCTTAGTCAAAAAATCATCTGGCACACCATATCACATTCAGAAAAGCAGGAAAATGTATACAGGTCAACTACAATTTAATCCTTTTTCTGAACTAAAAATACACAGATTAAGTGACTTTTCAGGTAAACACATTCAAATATTGACTGTGATGTCCAAAGAAGAAAGGTTTGTAATTCCCTATTATTTTTAAATACCTGATCTGTTTTAAAAAGCTACATTTAAAAATCATTTATGGATAGTTTAGTTTATTTATCCTCTTCTCTCTTTATCCCTCCAACCAAAATTGTACACAAGTCTTGGAAGGCAGCTACCCTAAAGAAATATTTTTTTACAGATTTCATATGGACCCACATCTCAGATTTTATCTCACTCTTACCTGGAGCTAGGTATTTTTTCCTATATCAGCTCTAAGAAATGCTGATTGATGAGAGAGATGTCAGGGTTTTTTCTTAGTGTTTATATTCTTATTTTCCTGGTATTTATACCCAGAAATCTTGATCTTGGGAGGAAGAAACCAGCTGCTGGCCTTTTATACATTTATATTATTTTAGCTACTGAGTTTAATTTTAAAGTGCCAACAGAATAATGTCATAACCTGTACTGAATGAATTGTTGTCTCTTTCAGAAGGGCTGGCTTAGACCATTGGATTTTCAAATGATGGAAAACTAAGCACCTCTATAGCTTAGATCATAGTTTTAGTATTTTCCATCAGCAAAGAAGGTAGTGCAGTTTATACTATATAAAAATTAAAATTAAAATAAAAATTAAACAATTTGTGCTTGTACTTCAATATCTGTCTCACAATGGATGAAACCATGAGAACGTGAAATTGTCCAAGATTACCAGAAAGTGTTCATTTTCCCCTGCTTGATGCCAAATAACAGTGCTGGATCTGAGCAGAGAGGTTTGTCTGCTCCTCTGGGAAGGCAGCCTGTCTGGCTCTGCTGGGGCAAAGAACAGTTTGACCCATCCAATCTCCTTTCAGAGAAGATGGGGATTGACCTAAGATTGCAAATGTCTGTTCTGCCATTTTTGTCTTGACATTCATTAATGACACTGTCAAGAGCAGTTGCTCCAGACTTGATATGACCCTTGGTAGACATGCTGAATTGCTGTGTGTTTCTGGGGATAAAAGAAGTCTAACCAAATGCAACAGCTATTATTGAAGTTAATAGTTTTTCCTTCTGTGTAGTTATACAGAACACGTGTCTGTACATCAGGTTTAAGAGTTTAATTCCTCCATTAGCACTGCATGGCTTAAAGATAAAAGGCTGAGGAAGACTTTTGGTCCAGTGAATCTGCATGTGTGGCTTTTCATTGAAACCCAAGAGGATGTGCCAGCAGAAGACTGGCTAACTCATTGGCATAGTTTTATGATAAGGATTTGCATTCTTATCACGGCCAGTTTTATGATATGGATTTGCTAGAACACTGTGACCTCTGGGAGAGTGATCACAACAGGTCGTAGAAGAATGAATACATGGGAGTGCTCAAAGTTGAGCACTGGAAGGTATAGATCATTGAATATCCTGTCTGAGGCCTCTGGAGACAGGAGGATACTGCAAAACAGAGACATTTACTCCAAGGAAGTGGCCTGGACAGTAGAGTTGAGCATCATCAGTTTGCAGAGCAATGAACACTTCAGAGTTCAAAAGCTGTGCAGTCCTGAGCAGCATCCGGACTCTCACAGGGATAAGGTGGGGCTGTCAGATCTTAAACATGTGCTTAATTTTAAGAATGTGAACAATCCCACTGACTATGTGGTTAGGGTGTACTCCAGTTTGCTGTGTGCTGCTTGCTGAACAGGCAAACTGGAGGCAACAGTGCATCTCCACCACTGTTGTTCACTGGATAGTGGCTTATCTGGCTATGGCTGTGCTGGCACCAACACTGTGCACCAGTTGTGCTTCCCTGTCTGCACAAAAAGCAGTTTACAGGAGCTGCAACAACACAGTGGTTTAGTTTAAAAAGCAAGCCTGCTGGCAAGCTGAAGAGGTAATCTCCTCTCTCTCTCCCATTTGTCTTTCAGCTGGAGGGAACCATGCCAGTCAGTATGTTGTAGATTATTCAGATCCTGGCAGAAACATTCAAAATGAAAAGGCAAGTGAATAGGAGTGGAAAGGGAAGGTTTTGATTCAAACATACTCTGTTCTTTTTATTGGGTGCCAAGAGCTCTTGTCATCTGAGTGAAAGCTGTTATTACTCAAACCTTTACTCCAAGTCCTGCAGACCTTTCTCTACACCTGGCAATAATATGGGTAGAAATTCTATTACCTCACTTATGTACCCAAAATCAGCCATCTAAGCCCAGGTCAGTCCCCTCAGGTCTCCTGAGGAGAAAATTCTTCATTCAGCTGTAATTCTTCATGCCTTTAAGGCACCTGGATAACCATTTTTCTTCACTGGGTGTAGAAGAATGCTTGGGGGATAAAAGGTTTGGGTGTTTAGTGTCTCAGACCACTGTACTTTTATGTGTCTGAAGTCAATAAAACATTTTCAAAATTTTTCCAGATTGTGGTAGACAATCAGTAGACATGCTGGGTCAGACCCAAATTTCACCTACATAGATGGACTATTATGTGCCTGTGTCCAATGTCAGTGGCTGGGAAGGACACAGAAGGAGGGTCAGGGTTCAGAATACTTCCATTACACTGTAATTCCTCACTTGGCCCTTTATGTCAGCAGGATCCTCAATCTAATCTTTCATCAAGAAGTTAAAAATCAATAACCTCAAAACAGAAGCTGTTTGCCCCCAATTCTGCTTTCAAGTACCTGTTTCTGATATTAATTCAGAGGTCCATGAGTAGCTTTGCATGTACCCTGAAAGAAACTTGCAACTCCAGGGACAGTTCTAAACCACATGCTGCTTTTTGATTCATTTGGCTTTAAAGATTAATTAGGAGATTAAGATTAAAGTTGTATAGTTAAAATGAGAACAAACTGAAAAAAAAACGTATTAAAAAAGGGTACAGCCAGTAGTGTTAAATTTACAAGGTTGTTTAAAAAGGTCAATTGCAGCCATCACATGCACAGATGCATCCCTACTCAATAACACTAATTTAAAGGAGACTTGAATTTAATCCTGCATGATCCTGATCCCTGCATTTCCTTTCTACATCACTAAGCAGCTCCATATTCCACTGCTTATACAGCGTGAACATTTACCACCTGTGCACTCCATCTTCACGCTGTGTGACCCGCACTGCTGCTTGAACCTCCCCAACATCTGCAGTAAGGGGATTTTATTCCCCCACCTAGACTTTGTGCTAACACTTTGAGCAGTATCTCTGCTGCTCCCCCTTGCTCTCTGTGGGTGAGCCCAAGAGCTGGAGAAGGGAGTCAGCAGAGCAGGGAGGCAGCCAGCATCTCACTGTGGCTGATCTCATGCTGCTCTGTCTAAAGGGCAACTTAGCTGCAAGTTCTGTTAGTGTGACTTGTCAGCATCCAAGTGGTTCAGATATGAGAATGAACATTATCTTCTTTTTATCACCAAGAGTCAACACAGGACTGTTTAAGGGTTTTGCTTGCCAGATCTCCCCAGGTTTTGGTACATAGCCAGACCTGGACTTTATTTTTACTTAATTTATTGAATATATTCGGAGTATATCGCCCCATCTACATTTTTTTTTCTTACATCTTGTCTCCTTTTTTTCCTCAGTAAGGTTCTAAAATCTGTTTTATATGGCAGGTCTAGAATCCACACTTCTTGTTGGATGACATTTCTTGAAGCTAAGTGAAGAAACAGTGTTTCATTCAAGAGAACCATCTAAAGGCAGTTTATCCAGTACAGAAGAGCCTGACAGCTGACACAGAAGTGTTTGTGTCAGGTTTGCTCACAGAACTGCTGGAGCAACACAAGCCAACTCTCCTTTTATCTGTTATAACTTCCCCTTTGTAAGCTGAAGATGCTTATGTGCAACGTAGGTGTAGATATGCAGTATAAATGTTCAGATACCTGCTGGGAAAAACAATTGTACTGAAAAATACTATAATATGTTTGGGATTCCCAGTTTTCATATTATCTAGAAAACTGGAGTCTTCAATGCAAGGACCTCTGTGCAAAGGTCATATCCAGCATTCAGAGTTGAGTGTCTAGAAAGCTGGGGACACCAAGAACAGATAATTCCAATGTACTAATTCATTAGCTTCTGTACAATGAAAATCAATGCTCCCTTAATTTCACACAGATTTATTCATCTGGAGTTCTTCTCCTCATCTTGTTTAAGTCTTTTTTGCCAAGAATTGTAGGAAAAAGACAGAAAATGTAACAATGTCCAAAAAATTTATCCTGAAACAAAAACAAACTTTTCTTTCTCACATTCCTCATCCCCCCAGAAAATTCAGCTATCCATTACAAAATTAAGTAAACCATCTTCTAATTTTGCTCCTGCAAAAATAAAAGAACAGTGTGAGGGGTAGAGGAAGGGTAGAGGGTATCTAAATGCAAATGGAGGAGTGGACAAAGAAACTTAGGCCATATGTCTGGAAAGAGTTTTTCACTCTTCCAGGGAGAGATGTGTAAAAGAAGCCTTTCCAAGACCAAGAACAGCAGGGTGTTCTCATCTGTGAAGGACCTTCTCCAGTGTGATGTTAGTGCAGAGCAGGGTTCTCTGTGTGTGGGCTGGACTGTCTTCCCACACCCCAAGTGTCCCAGCAGGATGTGCAGCCAAGCCTCCCAGGCTCTCTGGTGGGGCAGGGGATGGTGACCCTAAGGGCAGTGTGACTTTTGGCACAGGCTCTACAAGTCTGCCTGAACCCTCTGTGCCTTCTTGGGGGGTCCTCAGGCTCTGCCCCCCCAACTCACTCCTCTGTACAGTGAGCTGGACTAAAGGTACTTGTCTGGGACATAGGGACTCTTAGACAAGTGCATGTCCAAAGCCAGTAGTCCCAAGCAAGCATGGAGCTTGGTACTGCTGGAGTGAAGCCTTTGGTGCATTCCAGGGAGGGCAGGATCCACCTCACCAGAGAGCTGAACAAGCTGGTCAGGCTGCCTTCACACAGAGAGAAATGGGCGCAGCTAAACTCCTCCTAAAACAGAAATGATTGGCTCTGGGAAAATGCACTGTGGACATCTAAGGCAAGGGGAAACAAACACAGGTCAAGAAGCCCAGCTTTTCACATCTGTTTCCTAAAAGCTGTAGCTGGAGTTTGCACACATTGATCCATGTTACACTGGATTCAGTCCATCCGTTTTTGACCAGCACAGACTCCAAGGGGAGGAAATGTCTTACAAAAAACCCAGTCCAACATATTTTGCTTATTCTTAACCACTTCAAGTTTTTATGCTATTATTTAAAATTCTAAGCATGGAGCATGAGTGTCACTTCAAGTACATGAAATCACAAGAGCAACAGCAAAAACCTCTGGAAAATTTACTGGTGTCTGAAATTAGATGCATGTTCTCTGAAATTAACAAGCTCTGTTTATATACAATCTCAAAAAAAGTATTATAAATCTATTTAGATTATATTAATTGGCTCTATGTAGCTAGGATCTCTCTGTCCTTCTCAGTTAGAAGCAGAGTTCCTCTCTTTGAGTTGCTTATAAACTCATCTCAAAGAATTAAGTCCCTTTCACAAGGCATCTGCCTTTGCTGCACGTGTATGTACCACATGAACAAAAGCAGTAATCACAAAATTCACACGGAGATTGATCACTTTTCATAAAAACACATGTCATAAAAATAAGCAGTAAATATTTGTCCCGTGGAAGAAGTTTACATTCTTAACTTTTCAAGTATGAATAAATTGGGTCGAAAGAGGCTGTTACATTAACAACTGGCAAGCTGTTCTGTTAATCCCTCATTCTTCCATAACTACAGATCCCATAGAGCAAGGAAGACACAGGGCACTAACAGCTTTTCCTCTCTCAGTTGGGATCTCATGTGCAAATGTGTGTCTGTGGATATAACCCTTGTGTAAAGCATATTTAATTTATGGAGCTTGCTTAGCCCCCTGAGCAAAACCAAGGTCTGTACAGGGGCAAAATGAGCATGTTCTATATCACAACCTTTTTCTCAATGGACTTACGTGGGATACCCATCCAAGCCAGGGGAAAAATCCTCCAGTGACCTCAGCTCCGGTCCAAGCTCTACATTCTGCTGACTATGGGGATACATAACTTCTTGATTTTTCCCTCTCCAGATTTTTATTGTTTTAGTTTACTGTTGCATCTTACAAAAGCCATGTATCTAAACATGTTTGTGGCAGCAATGTTTTTATAAGCACTGCCCATAACACGTTAACATGGCAGAGAACTAAACTGGCCTTTGAAGGACTTGGTCAAAAACCTCTTTTTCACATCTTCTCAGGTCCATTGCAGATCTTAATTCAGGAAGAGTTTGCTCAATTTGTTCTGCTTTGAAATATGTGGAATAAACATTCCAGGGAGAATTCAAGCCAGACAGTAGAAATACTGCTCATGGTTTTCATTTTTCAGAGCTTTCACATTCACACCCAAAGGGTGTTGCAAGATGAACTGAGGTCCTTGAGGCTGACAACCTTCTTTAACTTAGGTCTTAAATCTTATATCTCATTGCATAGTTGAAGCAAGAAAAACCTAAAAATCTATAGTGATGGTGGAGTCACCTACCTCCACCAGTGACTATTGCTCTGGAAAAGGAAGCCATGCCTAAGTTAGGCAGCTCACTTGAAAACTGAGAACAGGGGTTTTCGTATGCATTGCACATTTCTTTATTTCCTGAGAAGTTTCCAGCATCCTCAGGCAGAAAGCACAGCAATAACACTCCCTGAAAAACTGACAGGAAGGAAACAAGTATTTTGCCAAATGAAAAGGGTAATAAGTGCATGCTATAATTAACAGGAAAAAAAGTTTTGCAGTTTAGTCCCCTCTAACACAATACTTCAGCTCTTTTACCTGATAAGTTATATATAATTAGGCTTTGTCTCCCATTACTGAGTATAATTATCTCATAGATAGTACATGGCTGTCTTACTTTCTAGTGGGATTAGCACCATCCTGTCAGTGAACAGAAATGACTCCTCCAAGTGCTGCTCAGTCCTCACATCTGTTAGCAAACACCTCCTACAGAATGCTATTCCAATGGTATTTGTTTTGGAAGTGCCTGCACAGAAATACTTCTGCCTGTCAAAGGGTTAGGGTTTACTGACTTATTACAGCTCTGAATTTGCACAAAAAATTGATACTTGGTAACCAGTATTTTCTTATCTTTTGAGGTTTTCACTAACAAAGATACACACTGGACTTATTTAGATTGTGTATAATTAGATTTTTATATAATAAATAGAAACCACATAGACACCTCCATACACACTCTAAAATTCCCTTTTGTTTTGGCCTGAAAGAGAGCAGGGAGCAATGTAAAGAATTTCTCAGGCCGAGTTAGGAGATCTGAACCACTGCCCACACATTCCAGGCTGTAAGGATCCTGTGTTGTAGGGTGTTGGGCACCTTCCCCCCACCTCCTTCCTGCGCACCATCCCATCAGCCAAGCCTCTTGGCCAGACCTGCTCAGCAAGGCTCCTGCTCTCCAGGGCTCTGTCTGTCTGTCTGTCTGTCTGTCAGGATACAGACGCAGGGAGCAGCAGCTCAGAACGCAGAAGGTGGCACGAGGCTCGTGCTGTCCCTCTGTCCGTCTGGCAGACACTGGCACCCATGGCCATGGCACAACAGGAGCCGGGGTTTGCTAACACAGCCTTGCAGCGCCGAAGAGCAGGGAAGGACAGAGCCCTCGCTGCTCGCGCCGTTATCCCCAGTATCCTGATCCCAACTGCCGGCAGATGGCACTCCTCAAGTGTCTGGATTGTCCACAACCCAGGCGCACGTCCCAGAGCACAGCGAAAAAAGGTGGGACACTCTCTGTCCTCCCGCGTGTCATGGGCCCTTTGTTACCTTTCACTCATTTGTCTCATAGTAAGGGCTACGATTTCAGCAGGGTCCATACTCCAAGAAAAACTAGAGAGGTGAGAAACTGATGGACAGAAATGTCCCTTGGTGGCTGTGGCATGGGTTACAGGGAGGCTGGGACACCATTTGCCTGTGTACCAGGAGCTGTCAGCCATGGCATGCCCCCTCCAAGCTCTACACACCCATCCCACGGCTGAAGTAGCCCTGGAAAAATGTCCATGGGGCTGGACGTGGCCAGCGTGGCAAGTATCAGTGAAGGAAGGCCACTCCTCCTCCCAAGAAGGGTTTGTACCAGCTCAGTGACACTGATAACTGCTGGGCTTGAACCAGCTGCACACATAGATGGCAAGAGACTGCATCAAAGCACATCTTTTGGAAAAATACCCCCTCTCTCCTTCAGGAAGTTGGGCAATAAAAAATCTGCACTATAATTGCCTTCCTACTTCGAAGAGTAGGGATTTCTTTATTTCAAGTATGAATTGGCCTGCTTCCAACTTCCAGCCTTTGGTCTTTGTTACACCCCACCAGAAAGGCTGAATGTGCTGATCTCCCATCAGAAGGATCACATCCAGCCTTCAGGCTTCTGTGGCTATCTACGCTCTTCCTGCTTCCCTGTCTCAGTGATGCTTTGGGTGCATGCAGAGCCCAGGGCACTGCACCATCATGGACCACCTGCTGTCTCCATGGCACAGTGCCCTGCCAGGGTCACCTGGATGCCCTTGCCTCCACTGGCCCTTCATTGTTGTTGTATGGAGAGGACTGCCCACTCGCTCTTGGTTTCTGAAGTGGGGAACTTCTTGTTCAGTTTTCACAAGAAATGTCCTGAGTAGAGGGACATTGATAAGAACATCTGATCCCCATGAAAAGAAAATTCTAAAACACAAATCAGAAAGTTTTCTGGATGTCCTTAAGGAAAACTGAAGAAATTGCACCTCTTACAAAACAATGTACTGAAGACCTAAATCATCTCAACTCCTTTCTGACAGCAATTGTTTTACCAGAAGGTACTTTTTGCTATATGCAGCAGTTGGTTGGAAATGAGTAGATCATACAGCTATCTGGGACAGCAAGCCCTGTATGTTGTGTCCTAATCCTTTCCAATATTTTTAGGAGCTCCAGGAATCCTGGCATTTAGAAAAGTGCTGGTTAAATGTAGCTAGATCTGAAGCAACAGGAGACTTGTGTCCATCCCTATAGTTTACATTTTGCTTTCCATGTTGTTCCCCTTTTCCATCAGTTCATGCCTTTGCTCCAAGTGGTCAAGATCATAGTGAACTCTTACCCTGTCTTCCAGTATTTGGGAAAGTTGGCACCAGATTTAAATTTAATAAGCATGCTTTTTCTTTCATCTTTCTGGTCATTGAGGAAAGCAGTGAATACAGTGGGGGTTCTATTTCTGCACCCACCCTCTAATGCAGTGTCGCACCACTACTTGTAGTAGTGGCTACAAGTAGTGGTAGCTACTCCTTGTATATGTCTTCCNGCCCACCCTCTAATGCAGTGTTGCACCACTGACAGCTACTCCTTGTATATGTCTTCCAAACTAGTTTTGCAACCACTTGGTTCCTATTTCTCAAGATGTCTTATAAGAATATCTTGCAAAACACTAGGAGAAAACCTTACAAAGCCATGATGTATTGCATCTGTGCTTCACCTCCTTCTCAAGACCTGCCATTTCATCCTTGAAAGGATGAGGAGTGGTTTGAAATTGTCTTTGAGATATCTGTATTAATTGCTCATGTATCCCATATAGGAGATAGAAAAATGCTTTCCTTCAATTTTCTTTACCAGACCCCTTCAAAGTTTAATAAGCTGACCCAAGTCATTGTGGTAATACTTCAGAATATTTTTATCTGGACAAGCAGCTCTCGTGGTGGTCTGTGGATTCCATGTTGTCTATTCCCATCTGCTGCTTTGTTTGTCTGGTCATCACACCCACTTCCTTGCTGTGGGGCTCCCCAGCATATTCCATACACTTGTACACAACCAGGCACACTGTGTGGTGGCAGGGAGCACAAGGGAATGACAATCTTGCAACAGCTAAAGCAGATTTTTACCGAAAGGAAAAACCTCCATAGATGCTAAGAGCAAGCTAGCACTCGGAGCAAGTGACACTTGCAGGCTGACTTCCTATTTCCAATAAACAAATCCATTTTGTCCCACCCTTGAAGACTCCATGCAAGCTGTTGGTTCTGGAGAGGGGGAGCTCAGAAACCCAAGTCTAAGTGTCTTCCAGTCGGGGGTGGCCTCATATTGAGATCCCTTGATTTGAACCAGCTCATCAGGTATTTGACTCCATTTCACACCATCCATCTGTGCATGGTTGAGAGAGCTTGTGCACAGGAACCAAGACAGTCCTCATAAATTACATTATTTGCTATGGAAATACTCAGTAGCTTCAGAGTTACACAGACAGTTATGAAGGGAGCCTGTGAAGCTGGCGCCTAAATAAATAGCCCTCTCAAATATTTCACTCAGTCAGTTCCTTGGGATGGCTCAGGTTCAGCAGTGAGTAGTTTTACAGCCACTTCATAAGAGAGGAGGGAGGAAAACGGTAATTAAACTATCTCCTCTTGGCAGTGCAGCCTCTGTCGCTCAAACTAATGAGGATGTTTGGTGCCAGACAGGGAAGCACACGGGAGCACAGGCTCTGCAGCACTCCCCTGGCATGCCCCATCCTCAAGATACCTTTCAAGAACATGCTGTACCTGAACTGAATTCAGCCTCACATCTCTCCTACCGAGCCTGAGTGGGGCTCTGAAGTAGAGAGAAGTCTCTTACATGTATACACACCCACTTCCATCTTTCTGAGAAAAACCTCTGTGCAGTTAGTTTTGGCTGGGCTTTCCAATCTCACAATTATTTTACATCATTTAGAAGATTTTGAGGCTCACTAATTTGTGTTTCTCTCAGAGAGCTGCCAGCATGCTGAAAAATCTTGATCAGGTTTCCAAGAGCTGATGTTTCAGTGATACTCTTCTAGCCCCCTCACAGCCTGCTTCCCAGTCAGCCATACCCCTGGCCAGTTCTGGCTTACAGCAGTGTTTTGGTGGCTACACAAACCAGTAGATTTGGAGATGTTGGACTGGAATACCAGTAGAGGCAAACCACTGCATGGACAACCACTGGGGCTCTTTAGGGGCACAAGGCACCACCACTTGGACAGGGTTTGCTGAGGGGTGTTTGTGTCTGATCTGTATGGGGCCCATACCCGGGACCACAGTCACCATCCATCACAGTAATGCTGACAGCACTCCCACAGGAATTTCCTCTTTGACTTTCCTTAGTTTATTAGTTCTGCCTGGAAGGCTTTTGCCTTTTGTCAGAAATGTGCACAGTTCTCAGGTCTGCTCTTTCCACTGGAATAAGTCAAGACCATTTACCAGCAGGGGCTCAGAGTGTTGTTTGCTTTCTGCTTTTGTTAGCAGCCAAGCCAGCTCTGCTGGAACTTCAGCAAGGGAACTGAACCACCTTCTGCCACCTCTTCTCTTTCTTTCTCTGATCTGCAGCCAAGTCCCAATGCCCAGAAATCCTAGGTCAGATCAGTTTAGGAGATGATGGGAATTCAGAAATATGTGGTGGTTTGCTTTTGTTTCCTTGCCTAAAGACCTAAAGGTCTTCAGGATTGTATTTTACTAGCCTGCATTGATCTATGTCACCTTTTAATGAAGATCTAGGCCAGAATTCCCTCACTCACATGGAACAGTGTCTTGAAAAAAAAAATACATTGTATATTGCACTACAGTAGTCACTGCTCTTGCTGCTTCCTCTTTTAATTTTTCACTGTGGAGTTGAGGGAGACATTTATGGAAGGTTAGTCACATTCTTCTAGTCAGCTGAAACCTCTGATATTTGTCATCATTGGCATGAATAAAGTTGGCCAAAAGGAAAGCCTTTGTTCTGAGGTCTGCACCCAGCAAACCTGCCTAATTTACTGCAACTGCCTTTCCTGCTAAAACGAAAGGCAAAGAAGACAAAGGGGTTTCCAACATTTCAGTTTTCAACAAGTTTATCCAAAAGCACAAACAAGTTTTTGTTTTATGAGACATTCACTTGTCTGTGACTAGTCCAGCACCCTCTATCATTGCAACAGCCCAGTCAACACCCGTGGATCCCAAATGACTCCTGTTTAAATCCCCACAGAGTGGGAACACTGGCTTTATTTCTTGGCTCCAGTCACAAGCTGCATGGTGTCAGAGATATTTGAGTACCAATATTTGTTTTCAGTTTTGCTGTTGATGTTTTCCCCAGAGTCTATATACAGTTACACTGCCATTAAATGTAATATTTTTCAAGTCTTGTCTTGCTCATTACACCGTAAGATACAAGCTGAAACCATATCATCTATGAGAAGGCTGTGTGTCTTCTGGTATTGGGTAATGGAGCATGCTGGAGACACTTTCATGTTGCCAAAAACAACAGCAAAACTAAGAAACAGTGTGTCACATTTCCCTTATAGACTGATCCAGCATTCTCAAAAGCCTGAAAAATCACAAGAGTGAGCAACCACAGTTGTTAGTTTCATCAATGCTACTGATTTGAACCAACCTATGCAAATCTTTGATAGTTCTGTTCTACAGGAAGGGAAATGAGAAGTGGCCTAAACTGTCCTGAGAGTGCATGGTTTGTCTCCCACCTGACCCAGGTCTCTTGCACAAAAACAAGAGAGGGAAGAGAGGGCACCCATTCATTTTGCCCCAGCCTGGCCCCACCTGGGGATCGCTTTTGGACTTTTCCAGTGAAGAATACCATGTGCTGGGCTGAGTGTCCTGGTGGTGTTCTCACCTCTGTTCCATAGCCCAAATGCCTTTTCTCTTTCAGGGCTGATCTTTCAAAGGGCTTCTCATTTCATGGATGGCCGTGAATTTTGGCAACATCCATGAACTGCAGAGTCTTCTGCCCTCCTACCCCAAGGCTCTTGTTGCCATCAAGGTTTTTCTATTTACAGTGATTTTGTAGGCAACCAGCATCCTGACATCTATAGTGGATTATTTTTATTACATGGCTACATGAGTTTTGCCCTTCACAACACAAAGCATCAACAGAAACTGGAGAAATGCACCAGGGAAAGTAGGGTCTCCATGGCTGGGCAACAGCTACTGCTGGCAGAGCAAGTGGTGCAGCCTGCCAAGGAGTCCCAGCCAGGCTCCTGTTAGAGAGAAGCTTCCATGGAAAGCACAAGTTAAGGATGTTCCTACTTAAACTGAACACCCACTTTGTGATCAGCTGTGAGCTGCCACAGTTTGGAAAACCTATGCAATATTAGGATTATCTGGACATGCTTCAATTTCCTGCTCTTAATGATTTCCTTCCCAAGTTTTGAGAGATTTCACCAAGAACCTGTCAACCACAAGCACAGAAGATCAAGAAAAGTAGCATGCTTATGACACCCTTGAGAAAAGACAAAGTTGAACAAACTCATGCATAGTTTGCATACCAATACATCAAGAAGAGGCATATGTCTTGGAGCTTTTTAAAAGAAAAGTGCTGCAACCCAAATTAGCCAGTTCTTCATTTACTTTCAAGCAGAGTTGGACACCAACTCAGACTAAACATTTTAATTGATGAATATAGTCCCTTCATGCCAGACATTGCCTTCAAACAGATTATAACTTCTCCAGAAATATGTTCTATTAGCTGAAAGTTTTCCACAAGTAAACATCTGTCTGTGACTGGCTCACAAGTTGTTCACCACAGCTATTTGTTCATATATCTGAGGTCCAATATTTGAGCTACCCAATTAATTAGCTGAAGTCACATGGCACTGTGTGTCTCTTCAGCCAATGCTTGTTGAAAATATTGTATTTACTGGCTTGCAGCAAATGCTGTCAAAAACAAAAGCTCACCCCACCACTGACTGCAATATTAAGAAACATAATAAAATCCTAATAGATTTAGCGTTGACTAAAATCTTAGAAGAATTGCTCACTCAACTTTGGTTTCAGCCTAATTTGTCACACTTTAAACCTTTGTCCATAAAGAACTAAGGCTTCTGTAGTCATAGCAACTACAGAAGGTAGGTGTATACCTTTGCATATGTATCCCTAATAAGTCTTGAATCCCCTAGCCAGTTTTTCTCAGATTTGACAGAGGAGAGATGCAGACATGAATTTTATATTTCAGGGAAAGATATGACTATACCAGAGCTGCTGAATTTATTAGTGCCACCAAAAAAGACAAGACTTCAGTAAAGCTCTTCCCTTACTAGAAAGAGCTCAGAAACTCCAAGTTTGAGCCTGAGAAATTTGAAGCAAATCAAGTTTTACTGGCACTATTACCCACCAGCTCATGGATTATCTTCATTTGCAGCATACAAACTAGGTGCAAACTTGGACTTAATTTAGGAAAGGGAAATATGTTATGTTTCAGATTTTTTCTATTTTTTGATAATGTCCCAGCCTTTACATGTTCTTTTTCTAGTCAACCTCCTTTACCAATATCACGTGCATCCTCTCATCTACTGGCTTTCAGCAATGCTCCTTGAACAACCTTGTAATAAAAGCCTTTATCAAGAATGGAGATGTGTCTTTCTTGTTCTTTCCAGTGCCACAAGCAGAAGCTGAAGGAGGAGAGGTATGAAACCCCTGTTGTCTTGCAGTATGGTTGGGATAAAACTGTTTCAGAAACTGTGTTTAAGTCTGAAGTAAAATGCTTAGTAATTATCATCCCAGCATCTTTTCCATCCATCTGCTTTACTGGTAGGAAGTGCAAGATAGCCTTTATTTTCAGCCAAAGTAGGCTTGTTTTCAATCAGCATGATTGAAATACATGGTTTTACAGTCTGTAGATAAGAAAGTGTATTATTTTCCTACACGAGAGCACTGAAACCAAAGGCTGAAGAAAAAATGAAGGATTTTTCAAAATCCTTGTCTGGCTCTGACTTGTCTGGCATCAAAATGTGATGCAATACAGGAAGGAACTCTGTTAAACCCTGTTCAAGTATTTTTGAAAACCTCACCCACATTTTTATAGTGTTAGTTTATATTACTCCGGTTTGCCTAAAAACTTAAACCAACTTTTTGGTAATTACACAAGTCTCAGGGCATCATGACCTGTGAAATGAACTCTTGAACCTCCTTCATTGTTAAATATTGCCTTTAAAGATTTTTTTTTTTAAATGGAATTCATGTTGGAATCTGCTTTCCTAGCTTCCCAGCCTTCTCTAAATTTTACCATGGTTTTACCATGCTTATGGTGATAAAAAGGCATACACTTATTCAGACAGGACCCTTGGATGGTTTTCTTCAACTGCTGGAACTGCAAATATGACAGACTGGCATTTCTTGTTCTTCAAAGCTTATGTTCTGAGTATAAGAGTTAGCAATTTTATTATGGAAGTGCTCCTTTCTTTAGTATTCCTCTCGGAAAGACACTGGATCGGTCGCATCTGCATTGGAGAATGTATAAATTGAGAAAACCTTAGAGAACTCTGTAGAGACACGTCTCCAGAAGCCCCCAGTAGCAGAATTTGACACCTTTCCTAGAGATACCTTTTTTGTTTTGTTTTTGTTTTCTCTAGGTCCCCTTCCCATTCTCTCCACACCTATGAGGGCATTTGCTTCATTTTGAAAAATCTGGATTTCAGTTATTAAATGTTTCTGGTTTTTGTCCTCTGGGAGCTTTACCAAGGTGCTGGCAGCCTGAAAGCTAGTCATTCAACTCCACTGTTCAGCCTCAGCAAACAACAAGTGACAGTATTTTCCAGTATTTGGGAGTCCAAACCTCTCATGGCAGGGAGCCCACCAAGTTTAAAAAGGGAGCAAAAGTGGGGAAATTGTGAGGACCAACTCAGCTTTTTGTTGCATTGCATAAAAACGTGGTTGCAGATTGCTCACATCTTGTTCTGTGCTGAGTGGGAAAGCAGTCCCTTCCAGTCTGGAGTGTCCTCGAGGGGCATTTACAAATCTGGTAGTTATTCTTCTCCCCTTGGTCTGAGAGAAGGGCTTAGGCAGAACCTGGGCAGAAAGACATGCTCTCACAGCCCCATCCACATGCATTCAGTAGCTCCTGCTACAGGAGTCATCCGTGCACTGCCCTCCCAGCTCCTCCAGGAACCCCAGTGGGATAGGAAGGGAAAGTCACCTGAGAGACAATCTTACTGCTTGGAAAGAAAGGGCAGAGGCCAGTGGCCCAGCTCCAGCCCTGCTGCTCCCCCTTCTTACCGTGGGGGCCACAAGCATGCTGAGCCTTCCCCACAGATCAGGATGTACAGTGCAGTGGATTTTGTGGTGAGCTGGACAAGTGTCTGTACTGGGGTGACTCAGAGAACATGTCATCTGTGGCATGAAAAGTTGTGTTTACTGAGAGATACTGCCCAAGACAGCATCCTTCTGGAGAGAACTCACCAGTTTGGAAGAACACTCACAGTACACTTGGGATGCCACACAAGAATGTGTTAAGATCCTCTCTGATGTTCATTTAAGCTGTGGCTTTCTGTCGAAGAAATGAAGAATCGTGCTCTGGGTTTTATTAATTTTCTGCTGCAGCATGCAACCTTGTGCATCATTCTATCCCCTCCTGCTCTTCTGGCAGGTGCTTCACGAACATCTGGTGTCTTAGACCCAGAGGACCCAGACCCCTTCATCAAAGGACAGCAGTGGGAAGCAGACAATCATATGGTCTTTTCATGACTCAGACATCAGCATGATGTCCATCGCACTACAGTTGTTAACAAAACAATTAATAAGGGTTGAAAGAGAATGATGGGGTATAAAAGCATCAGCATGACCTTGTCAATAACTGCCTGCCTCAGACCAATCTAGTTTCTTCCTCTGAAAGGATAAGCCATCTGGAGGATAAAGGGGAAACAAGTAAAATTTTCTTGCTTTGAGTTTTTTACTCTCCACCCTCATTTATTTTTGTGAAAAAAAGTCAAGAGTGCAATAGTCTCTGTTGAACCACCATGCACAATCGGTTTTAGAGCCATGTGCAAGGAACAGCCAACTGTGTATCATGCTGTCTGACAAAACAGATATCTTCAAAAAGGAAATCCCAAGGTCTGATCTGTATATTTTTCTATTTTCTATTTGGATCTTGGCATAGAGAGAACTCCTGTGAAATTCACAAGACAGACAAGAGCAGCCAACAAATCTTAAATATTTTTCTATTGAAAAAAGAGACAGCACCAATATTGCATTAGACTAATTTTTATTTTTGATTGTGTTTAGCTATTTGACCTTTCTCTGTTACATTCTTGCCTGGCTGAACACTTTCCTCTTTGTATCTGTGCCTTTCACTTCTGCCTCATAACACATTCTCTTTCCTATATAACTTAAAGCAGGGGACAAGAAGAAATCTGCTTGATTTGTGGCAAAGGAGGTTTTGAATCAATATGAGAGAAGATTGTGGTGGAGAGATGGTGGGATCTTGTCTACTGGAAGCTGTGAAGAGCACATGTAGTGAACATCTGTCAGGCTTGATCTCCCAGGGCTAAATCAGTCCCACATTCCAATGGTTAACATTAAGAGAACAGCTGTGTATCCAGCAGTTGCAGCAAGGACATATGTCTCTTGAATTTGTAGAGCTATTATAAAATCAACACCTGGATTTTATTGAAAAAAGACAATATTTCCCATCTCTCCCTGCACAGAGGCAAACAAATCATGCTGTATCTGTGCTTTGGTCAAAGAGAAAAGCTTCTGCCATTAAGATATGATTGTATTAATTTAGAAATTTGTCTTGGGTTATGGAAGCAAAAAATGGTATTCTATTTTCATCTGCTGAAAGCAGTTGGGGAAATGTTTTTGTCTTTATTTTTTGTTACTCTGGGGGAAGGGGGGCACATGGCATTCTGATAATGGCTCAGCTATTAAAACCAGGTGGGGTATTGTTTCTTATCTCTTTCACCACCCATCCTCCCTCCAGGGGGATATTTTCTGCTAATGGGCCATTAAGGCTCACCAATGACATGACACATTTACATCATCCCATTGTGAGATGCTCCACCCAGTGGGTGGGGGCTCCAGGGTCCCTGCCTAGATAAAAACTGAGACTCAGAGCACTAGGGAATTCTGCTTTCCACTGGATTCCAGAGGNAATTCTTAACAGGTATATTCACATGTATACATGCCTCTTGACATTTCAAGAGAAATTAATAGAAGTGGACATTTTGCACACCCTACTGACCTCCTCAGGACAGCTGTAGAGATGGAGCAAATCAACAGAGTTTTCACTGGCTGAGCTATTCATGCCAAAGCTTGTGCTGGGCTTCCTAGCAGTGGGGGAAAATTCAAAGTTGCCACAAGAAGGAGAGGCAGGTCTGGATCCATGAGACCTTATCATGGATGTTAGAGGAGAGAAAAAGGAAAAAAGAGAAGGAATGGCAAGCAATTATCCCCACAGCTGTTAAATTCCCATCCCTCCTGTCACCTCCTTCAGAGGTGGCAGACCTAGCACTGAAAAAATGCACAATGGAGCCTTAACCACTTGGCTGCAATCTTCACTTGACTGCTGCTCTCCATTACTAGTGTCCAGAGTCTGACTTGTCCCACTTTCTTTTTCGGTGAATTATGAATTATCTCAAATCCTACTGGAACATTTGCAGGCTACAGTGCCAGAGCTGGTTCTCTGAAAGCTCCCAGTGGGACACCAAAAACAAATGCTGCAAATAGCATGATTCTCTGTGTGTGATGCCTGGCTGGGCAGCTTCCAAGTGCTGTATCACACCCTGAAGGAATGGTGTTTCTGCGTTGGGCTGTCAGTGTCCTCAAATAGGAAATTCTGGAAAAGCAGGTTTTGGCAAATGACAAGAGTTCTGCCATGCAGGACAGACACCATAGCTTTAACCTCACTGCACAAACTAAGAATTCCTTGATTTCCCGATGAGAAAATCTCTGCTTGCTGAATGCTTGTGGTGGCTCAGAAGAGATTAATTCAACTCACTCTCATTTTACCCCTCTTAATGGTAAACCATTCCCACGCTGCTAGGATTGGTGGAGTATAAAAACCCACAGAACTGAATCACTACAGCAACACAAGTAAGGCTGTGAAGACCATTTTTCATCTATTTCATTAAGTTTATAGCACAATAAAGCAGCCTTTATGTATATAAATCCCTGTGTTCTTACAATTAACAAAAGTTTGATTTATTTTGTGGGCTTTATGGATCTGGCCATAATACTCCTTTAGTATTAATCTTTCCCTGTTTGTCAGCAAAATATTCAAAAAGCTTTTTTAAAAAATGAGAGTAAACTGGCTGAAGGAAAGCACATCAGGCCAATCACGCCTGTTAAAAATAAGGTCTCTATAGAACTTGAATGTCTCAAATACTATGCAATCCATTTTGATATCTGAAGATGCTTGTTCATTAATTCAGAACTAAGTTTTTCAAGTTTATAGAAAATTTGGCAGCACACTAAAATAATTTAATGGCATTTCTTTCCTGGTCTGCCAGCTTGAAATTTAAAGAGGATGGTGCCTCCATGGCTGTGCCTATGGGTGACTGAGTGTCTCAACAGACTCACCAGCAGATGACACAAAATCCTCATGTCTGGAACTCAGCTCATCACTGAAGTTAGAGTTATGGGAGGACCATTCAGTAGCTGTCACGAGCTGGAGGAGCACCAAAGATGTTGAAATGAGGGTTTGCAGGAAATCGTGTGGGATTTGGCCATCTTCCATTCACTGTAAGCTAAGCTATGGGGGAGATGCTAATTACTGTTTATGCAGCCTCTTGGCAAACTTGGCAGCCTGCTCTGAGCCGGTCCTGAAAGCTGACAGGGCAGGGTAAGCCCAGCATGAGTCAGTCACAGCACTGTATGTGTTCCATCCCTCTGAGACTGCACTGGTGCCTCTGCCCCTGCCTGGCCAGGTGGTGATTGCTCTGCACTGCTTGTCATCCCCTGCTTTGGGTTTTGGACCCCCACATGCTCATCTCCCCCAGTCTGAGATCCTTCAAGCTGAGACCAGCAGGGACACCTGGAGGAAAAGCTGTTCCCTGGGAGCCCCAGATAAGGGAGCAAATTGCAGTGATTTCTTCTGAAACAGCCACCATCTACCCTCTCCTGTCACTATGTGGTCCTTTGCCTATGGAGTGCAGGGCCTTATTGCCAAAAGGAAGGCATTTCTCATACCCAGCTAGGCCACCTTCAGCACATCTTAACTCCTCACCTCAGCTTCATGCTTCTCCTCCATTATTCTGCTGGTATCAGCAAATGGAGAGGTTTAGAGAGAGATATGACTGTGGCTGACCCAACACACAAGCCCGCTTATTTTAGAGAGCTGCTATTAACTCTGGTTCAACACTGGCAGCCAGAAAGGGAGACAAAAAAATGAAGAGGATTATTTCCAAGTGAAGTCCCAAGAGTGCATTCAATTAGAGATGTTGTTTTTTGACCTTTCACAGGCTTCATTAAAGCCCCTATCACTTTTCCAGAAAAAACAATTTTGAAAACAGATGGGAATAAATGAAAAATTTATTCCTGCAATGCCACACAGCCCAAAATGAGCAGTCATGAGTGATCTCTGCTGAGTAGCAGTGTTCAATTAAAAGGATGCTTATGAAGTCTTCATACTGTGAAACACAAATACTTGCCTACAACCTACTGGGAGCTGCCTCATGAGAGAAAAAACATGCACTCTATTAACTCAGCTGGTATGAAGTTTAGCATGTAGGCTATAAAGTGACCTAGAAAAGGGAGTTTATGGACACTGGTATTAATCACTATGTGATGACACAAAGTGAGAGAAAACAGGAAGGGATTATTCCTTAGAAACAGCTTTAAAATACAAAGGAAAATTAAAAAAAAAAAAAAAAAAGGGGGAAATAGGTTTGGGAAAGACCTGAAAACTTATTTCAAGGGCCTAAAATCTGAGAAGTTCTGGGGGAAAAAGACAGTTGTCAGATCAGCAGTGCAGTCTGGTACTCAGAAGAGCTTCCATTACTTACAAAACTGGAATACTCCCTAACAGGAACATGTGATCCTGTGTTGATTTTTAGCCCATGTGTGACTTTGTTTAAATCCCTTTTTGATCTAGCCTTGAGGGCCTTCTGATATCCGGAAGAGTTGCTTTCCAGCTCGGAGAGCTGGAATATTTTGTTGGAAGCACTCTACATCCCACCTGTGTGGTGCTGTGTGCTGCACCTGTCACATATTGACAGCCTTCTGATATCCGGAAGAGTTGTTTTCCAGCTCACAGAGCTGGAATGCTTTTTTGGAAGCATTCTACAACCCACCTGTGTAATGCTGGCTGTTGTGGCTGTCACACATTGACAGCTGTGCAATGCTCCTCTGTGTGTGTCATGACAAGCTGTCCCCACTGGAAACGACTGCAGCCTATTTCTACATCTTCATTTTGAGACAAATATAACTAAACACTTTAGACCAGGGAAAAAAATTAGATTAGGTTCCTTTAACTAATTTTATCTCTATTCTTACAGTATGTTTAATATCCTGTTTGTGTAATTAGCTGTGGCAGAAATAATTATGGTAATTTGAACCAGCTCTCCTGACAAACTTTCTCTAAGCTATTTGAAATGTGAGAGAGTGAAAAATGCTTACAGTCTGTTGCATTTCAGGTAACTACTGAAGAGCTTTTGGATATCAGAGCAGGAACAAAATGCAGTTCTTCTTGTGGAAATTAGTGTAATCAGACTGATATAAACCCAGGTGACCTGCAGTCAGGGCTCACTGAGCAAGCCCAGAAGTTCAGCTCTCTTCAAAACAGATGAACCAATTTCCTTGTAATCCGCTGCTTGCTTTATTTGCCTGCAAATATTCTTTTGGAGACATTAGTGCCCAGATGATGGAAGGCACAGCTAGCATTATGACTAAACTGAGCTTCTTCTGGAATGAGAATAACTGTGGTTATTTTATTATGCCAGTCACAGTCTGTTTCTGTTGGGTGAGATGTGTTTACTGGTTCTGCCATGACCAACATTACTTCACACAGTCCTAAAACTCTTGACATTTTCTGCTGTGCAAATTTCTAAATGTCTGTTCTAAATAAATAAATAAGCCCAAACCATGTCTTTCTATGGAAAAATATTCATTTTAAAGATTGCATTTTAAAGGATTTTCACTTTATTTAATGTGGGAACACTTGAAAATCATTCCCTGACCTATGACTGTGTACTTTATAAATACTTCTTAAGTAAATTTTAGTGAGGACAAGAGAATAGGGTTTAGAGTTGATCCTAGCACCTTCTTTTACTGCTTATATGAGACCAGTCATACCAAATGGACACACACTCAGCTCTGTGTAATAACATCCACTTCTTACTGAAGAGAAATGACAGGAAAGAGGGAAGAAGGACTATTTGAACCTGCTTGTGGAGACTGACAATTTCAAGCACAGCTTTTAAGCTTATAATAATTTCCTGATGCTTCTAAATATCTTCCTGTAAACTATCCTTTAAAAGAAAACAAACACCACCAACAACATAAGTTTGTAACTGACACTATCAGTGAAATCTGCTCCTCTGGAGATGCCACAGGCATGCACTCCCTTCCTCATGTCTGCAAGTACTCAGACACTTTCTCCCTCTCTTATCTGATCACATGATGCTGACACAGGGCTGCTCAGGCATAAGGTGTGCTACAGCTGGAGATGCTTTGGGTTGCATCTCAAACTAAATTTGCAGAATCATAGAATGGTTTGGGTTGGAAGAAACCTCAGTGATCAGCTGGTTTCAACCCCCCTGCCATGGGCAGGGACACCTTCCACTAGACCAGGTTGCTCAGAGCCCCATCCAATTTGACCTTGAATATTTCCAGGGATGGGGCATCCACAACCTCTCTGGGAAACCTGGGTGGTACCCCATCACCCTCACAGTGAAGAATTCCCAAGATCTTCCTCAACCACTGCATCTCTGTTTCCATGGGGTTACCCCAAGGAGAAAAATCTGCATCTGGGTAGAGCAGACCTAGAAGACCCTTGTTGTCCTCAATGGATATATCCAGAGGCCTGACACTTCTTTTCAAAACATTTTCCATCGTGCTCCTTGTTAGGCCTTTGTGTGTCAGAAACCATCCTGCAGACAGGAAATATGAAGAGAATCATGAAAAAATGTACCCAAGAGGAAAAGCCAGGTCAGTATTAAAATCTACACAACCAAACAACTTCCTACTCCATCCTCATTTCTTTTCAGAACAGTATGTGTTGCAGTTTAAGAGGGGACACCAGCCACTATAGAGCAAGAAAAAGAAGTTGCTTGTTGGTAGATGAAATTAGCAATTGAAATTGCAAGAAGATGGAAGGAAGAAACATGAATTGTCTCTGATGAGATAAAATCCCCCTCAGCTGCAGCGGGCTCCCACTGAAGTAGACAATGTAGCCTTGCCCACAGCTGAAGCTACTTGCAGTGATGTTCACTTCTGCAGGCTTTGGAAATCACTAGCCCACTCTCCTCTCCTGGAGGAAAGCATGTGTAGCCAGAAGTGAGGTAAAGATATTTAAAGAAACACTGCAAAAAGATGAGGAAAACATTCATTCTGTGCATCTAACCATTCAGCCTCTTCTGTTTACATTAATCAGGACTGTGGGGAAATACATAAAAATGGGGATTTATAGCTGCATTAAGTCCAACAGTGTATCAGTGAGCAGCATAAAGTCAGTAATGCTTCATACCAGTGTTCCCCTCCCTCAAATGCTTCTTCCCTCTGATCCAGAAACTTTGGGACAATCACTGCATTTCAGTTTTTCAAAGAAATAACAGGTTACATGAAAATGATATTATACTTTTTATTACGCTGGTACTGCTTGCTGTTGATTCACTTAGTAACTCTTGTCTTGAACTGAAACAAATGGAATTAGCACAAATATGGTGTTGCTAAGGTTCAGCATTTGGCAAACTAAGGTGGTTTGTTGCTAGGAGAGCAATTTCTAACAGCACATTTTTTAAAACAAAAATTAATGTTTTACCCTTCACATGTTGATATCCAATGTCATGTGTCTCTAGTAATCCACTTTCCTCACAGCAAAATGTTCCACTACCAGAGTCCAAACTTTCCTGTCTGCTTTGGAGCTATGAGAATACAGCATACAGGAAAAAGTGATGCTCATCCAGAAACCAGCCATTCCTCAATGCTGAGGCTGGATATTGATTGTATTCGTGCTAAAACACCTCTGCAAAAACCAGCATCCTTTTTTAGTTAGGAATCCATGCCCCATGTCTCTGATCCAGGTGTGTCTTGCTAGGATAACTAATGGCCCATGACTGAATGTGTCCAACCCTGTGCTCAGCTCTGCCTATGCCATGCTATGCCTCAGCATTGCCCCAGCTGTTTTCCTGAGGGCTTTTGATGTAGGGCAACCCCAAACTTGACACAGACCTGCTTCTCATTTTGCCAGTCCATGGCAGAGTAAAGCACATCTTGGCAGTAGACCCTGCACATGGAATTACCTTTTCTGCTCTGATAACCTGCTTAAAGTAGAATTTAATTTTTTCTTTTCTATGAGGAATTCTCACTTCTAAAAATCGTGTCAGGCCAAGCAAACCCCATGAGGGAATGGGCTTGATGTATAAGTACATTGATATCAACATGCAGTCATATATGCCCTCATAGTTGGCAGCTTTTCTCTGAGACTGTATCCATAATGTCACAAGTTTTGTGAAAGAAAGTTGGCTCCATTTTGCTGACATGTCTTTCTTTTCTGTCATGAAGTGGCAAAGTTTGAGGCTATGATGCAGCAGAGCACTTAATCACTTCTCTAACTTGAAGCACCTTCAGCTTCGCTGAGCTGAAACTTGTTTTCTGCACTTGGAAAGGCTCCTGGCCTTCCTTGGGCTGTTGCTTGCTTAACAGCATGAGTCTTCTCTGCTGTGGAACTGTGCCTGTGTAATTCAGTCAGATTGAAAAATGAAAGCAATTTAAAATTCTACTCAGACTGACATGTCCCTTTTGGCTGACCTGGCTCTGCATTGGGCATGGTGAGACCAGTATCAAGCTACCACTGCATGCCCTGGGCTGGGGCTGTGCTGGGAGGGGAGTGCACCAGGCAGGGAGGGAGATGGCATCTGGTACCCCTAGGAAAGAGTGTAGGGGAAATCTAGCAGGGGAAGGGAAAGCCATATGGACCTCTGCAGGAGGATGAGTGCCTGGAGCCAATGAGGAGAGAAGTAGAAGAAAGTCACAATTGAGATGCTGTGGGAGAAGAGAGAGGGAGAGGAAGAGGGAGGTCCATTTGACAGGCATTATAAAGACCTCTTCTGTTCCTATCCAATTACTGGCTGCTTATACAGTCCAAAATTAACTACTGTAGTCCATAACAATTACAGGCCTCATTAAAGCCATGGAAGAATGAGCTGTCAGACTGAAGAGCTGTCAAGTCCTTTCGTTTCAGGAAAAGAGTCAGGGGCCCAGGCTGGTGCAGGCCACACCACAGGCAGCCTCAGCCAACAGGCAGGGATTTTCTCTGGAAACAGGCTTGGGGTGTGTATTGGAAAGGCAAAGCCTTTCCAAAGGCGGATTTGTGCCCAATGTGGGTGGCAGCTTGAGTTTGACAAGCTGCCATGCTAGCAAGTTTGGGAACAGCTGAGTTGGAAGGCACTTCTATTACTCTTGCCTCTTTGGGAAACAGAGCTCTCATACTTCCCTAGGTGTACATGATGGGGTCATATCAGGTATCCTCCATTTTTTTAACTGGTTCTTGCCCTAAGGGAAACGGTCCTCCAAGTGACTTCCTTCAGTCACATCAACTGGACAGTGTCGCTGGCTGGGTCGTGCAATGCAATGCCCTTCAGATGCATTCTTTCATTCATTTGTTCATTCATTCAGATGTGTTTCAGCCTACAAGAATATGGATTTTACGTACCTTGGGGTGTGGAGGGGAAGGCAGGACTGATCACATATGCTATGCCATGTACAAATACATAGTTCTGCATGTTGGCACGAACATGGTTGCTTCAGCCAGTCTGACATGAGCCAGAAATCAGCTCCATGGCCTGTGCCTGCCAGATAAGAAGTTCAACAGTGTGTACTCAACACAATATCTCTGATCACCCATGGTGCAAAGGTCTCCTTGCAACCAGATCGCAAGTCACCAGTTCCATCTCCTCCATCTCCCCAGCATTTGACCTGTTTATATTTCCTCTTTTCTGGGAGATGGAATGAGATTTGAAGACTATTTAATGCTTAAAAAATCCATGCAGCTGTTCTACTTAACAGAGAAGTTTTACATGGAAAATGTGTTGTTTTTTCCATTATGTTAACTTCTCACAGCTCTGCCTGCTAGTGGTAGCTCCCTTCTTTCAAGCTACTGATGAGCCTCAGCATCTGTTCTTCTGGGCATCCAGACCATTTGCAGATTCTTAAAAGCAAAAGCCATGACATGCTCTTTTTAGAAATGACTGGATGTCTTCCAGGATTGGAGTCAATTAGTGAAACAGGCCCTTAGTGTATTGCTGATATGATGTTACAAGAAGAGTAGGTTGACAGCTTGTCCATTCACTCTAAGGTTACTTTGCCTTCTTCTGTTCTAACCCCACCAGCAGAATTCCTCCAGGCACTGGGAAGGGGTTGGAGAAGTCAGTCTTTCTAGTACATGTCAAGTTGAAAAAATAGTTCTGAGTAATGCTGACAGCCTAGATGCTCTTTAGACCTGCATTACAACAAGGTCTTTTGACTTGGAAAACAAATCAAACTTTTAACAAGACAGAACTGCAAGCAAAAACTCTGCATAAAACCCTGACAGCATTTTCCATCTAGTAAAACTAGAACCTTACATTTTATAGTTGGAAAGGGAAGTATTCAACAACTCTGTGAGAATGAAGCCAAATTTTTGTGACAAAGTTTATCACTCCTTCACTGCCCGGCCAAGTTTTACCCATGGAGCTTTTTTACAGTATTGCTTTTAGTCTTTAACAAATCTCACACAGAAAGAGCACACCTTATCCATTGATGTTAATATCCAGGCAGGAAGGCAGGAGACTCCACAGTGAGAGATTATCTTTTGCTAGTCTTCTCCAAATGAAGGCTCAGAAATTCTCCTGGGCAGCAGAACTGAGCAATGCACAGAGCTCTGCACTTTCATAACTGCTGAGGTGTTGTTGGACAAGTAATTTTTCATATTGTTGCCAAGTCTGGGAAAGAGACAGTATGATGACTAAATGTGAGTGAGAAGCAGCTTTCAGTGATTGCAAAGTTTTCACTTCATTACTTGCTGTAGCAGTTTTGACTGTTCATCCTCGGCCATAGTCACTTCAGGGGTACAAGAAACCGGAACAAGTGTGACAGGAATGGAGACATAATGCCAAAGTTTATCAGAGCCTGCATTCCATCCCTGTCCAGATCCCTCTTGAGAAAGTCAAGGAAAGAGAGATGGCAAGGAAACATGAGTCTGTGTAAATCTCCTCATCATGGCTGGTGCAGTGTCAGTGTGCTCATGGCATGAGCCAGGCAAGCCCCACCTCAATGTGTCTCAAAATGGGAAGTGGACAGGAATAAGTCAAAGTGCTTCTCAGTGTATGTATCTCTTGGCCTGGATGCAAGTCTATTAATCAAAGCCCCTTTTTGATCTTTTTTTTCCCTTTTCATCAAGTTGGTCTTCCAAAGACGTTTTGTCTCTTTCCATTTCCCCCCTTTTAATCATGCTAGTGACAACAGCACTAAGATGGATGTGTTTACAGCCTAGAGCTGGGCTGGTATCTCAAATTCCTCTGTGCTGCAGACAATTGCATGACTTCACCCATCGGTCACACAGCAAAAGGCCAAGGGGCTGCCAGCCAGCAGCGTCCAGCAGCATGCAGGAGTGGCTGTTCCCAGTTCACTGGCACCTGGAGAGATGAAATGCAGCAAGGGATACAGAGGCAGCATACCTCTGGCAAGAGGAAAACCATAGGGAGCAGGCTGGGGATGGACCATGCCTGTGTGTGTCTCCAGCCCCCAGTTCATCCATCTGGAGAGACTGAGCAGGCTGTGATGCATGTGGGTGAATTTGCACCATACCTGGCTAGCCACAGTCTGGCACAGGTGTACACCCACAGTGGATGTCACACCCTGCCCCAGGGCACTTTAATGTGGACTTAAGTCTTGCTCCTGGCTCTGCAGGACAGCCCTATCAACCATTTCCAATGTCTGAGGCAAAGAGAGGCAAACAAGCCCCTGAACAGACCACACTGGGGCCAGCTTGGTGAGCATCAGTATCAAAGCCTTGCTTTCTCCAGGTTTGGAATTTAGACGTGGCAGAAGGGTAACTCCAGTTGTTTTACAGACTGTTTGGTTGCAACTCTGGAGAAAGGTGAAAGGCTCATCTTCATTTTAACTTCATAAACTCTCTGCTCTGATATGGGCTGAGGATGTTGACAGTACTTGATCTTGGCTTCTGCTTTCCTGAGGCATATGATGAATTTCTGGCTTCTGGCTTTACCTGCTGAAGGTCTGAAATTTGCTGTAAGGTGTTGGACAATATGCTGTGGCTACCAGCACTCGGTATGTGGAGTCTGCCACTCATCCCAGCACACACAGCCCAGCCCTGGTCACCAGCCAGTCTCAAAGACAGGACCCAGAAGCCCAGGTTTTTCCTGACCCAACACTGCTTAATTGTCCCAGATAACAGCAGAGGTGGGTTTCACTACTTCAGAGTCCTGCAGAGATTTAGCAAGGGAAATCAAGTTGACTCTTGCCATCTCAGTTTGGGAAAAAGAAGATGATTTTAATAAAGGACATTGTTTTTCTCCCACCTCTTTCTTTAGAATTGTCCTCTAAAGCAATTTCACATTTCAAGTAGTTTAGGAATGCTCAGATTTCATCTCTGTTTTCAGACTCTTCTGCCACACGGAGGGAATATGGTGAAGGTTGGTTTGCAATGAGCCAAACTCAGACATCTGAGGCAGGGATTTTTCCTGCCTCCAATAGATTTCCCCATCCCCAATTTCCCCATACTGACCTACATATTTCTAAGAAAGTCTTCTCCATGAGGCATGATCTTGAGACAATTTTTTTGCTTGGCTTTTTCCTGATGATTTTGTGCTGTGATGTGTGGACTGGTTGTATGTTTCACCACCTTCATTCAGTATGAATTGCCACCTCAGGAGCACACGAATCAGGAGCTGGTCCCATAAATGACTTTCTGAATCTTTTTCTCTTCCTGAAGCAGAGTTGGAACTCTTGTAGTCCCCACTTCTTGGACAGTCCCATGCCAAATGCACATTTTAATGGATGTCACACAAATGCAGAAGATAAACCATATCACATTATCAAATGCCTCAACGTGTACTCTTTCTAGTTCTTATGCTGAATGTGGTGTGTGAAAATATGAAACAATCACAGAGAACAGAAACCAAAACTCCTTGCAGATGTATGCTAGTCAAAAGGCCAAACCTGTGATACAGCTTTGAACACCTTTCTCTCTCATCTTCTGTTACAAGAACAATTCTTTAAATAATAAGAGAAACACCTGTGATTTCACCTGATAAACTTCATCCTTTGTCCTGAGGATTTAAAGTGGTCATAGCTTGCATGGTAGAAGGATGTTCTAACAGGTATTATGAAAAAAGATTTCTTTTCTACTCTGTTGTTTCCCTACAGGAAAGCTGTTACAAATGGGTAATAAAGGAAAACTGATACTTTGCACAACTAGGTGGAAAAATAAATGGAAGGAGAATGGGTGCCTGGAGTCAAAGAGCTACAGGGCTGCATGGCTTTTCATAGACCTTTCCTCCACCATTGTGCAGAGCCATCAGCTCCACCCACCCCTGAGGGCAGCTAAAAGTGTTTCTAAGCCATTTTGGTACTAGGGAACACAGAACTCTCACACAGAAAAGGTCAAATCCCAGCATGGAAATCCTTGACAGCACACTGTGATTAAAGTAAGCATCTATATTAAAATGTACATAAGTCCAAATTGTTGTACATGTCAACAAATTATAGACACCCTGCCGATAATGTCTCACCAGTGCCCCTGTAACAAATTGTAATTTGTAATTCAAAAGAACACTGTCATTTCCAATCTGACCTCCTCCAAGTTTTCTTTTCATATTCAGAGCATAAAATGTGAAGAATTTAAATCTGGGAGATCTGAGTGTCTTTTTTTTCGTGTGTGCACTTTCTCATCTTTGCTTTAGATACCCAAATCATAATTGCTTTGCAAATGGATCTTTTTACATTATTAAAATAAGTGGGAACCATAATAATAATATAATAATGTAGTGGTAATATAAATAATATAATTATATTAAATAATAATATAATACAATGTAGTGAGCTACTATATATTTATATAATAATATGAATAATGTAGTGAGCTAAACAATGCTGTTTCTAGTGGGAATGCCACAAAAAAATGGGACCTGATGATCAATATTTTAAAGTTCAGATGAGCTAGGCAAAACAATCCTAGCAGCAAAGAACTAGTCCTCTGTCTTTGCATCCTGTAATTACAACCCTTCCCAGGGACCTACGCACAGAAAGGTCTGGTGTCCACACCCCAGCCTCTGCTTTTGGGGAAGGGGCTGATGGGACTGAAGTGGAGTGTGTTTGCCCCAGAGTTTATGGGGAAGGAGGAGACAGCCACCTTCACCTCAGCTGAGCCAGGCACCTCCAAAGCAATTGATGGCAACCTTCGTGCTGCAATGGCTGCCCTGTTTCTGGCACCAAGAACCACATCATGTTCCTGAGAGCTTCTTGAAAAGCTTCTTGAACTCTGTCAGGTTTGGTGCTATAACTATGTCCCTGGGGAGTCTTTTCCAACACCCAGCCACCTTCTGGGTGAAGAAACTTTTCCTAACCTCCCCTGACAGAGATTCATATTCCCTCAGGTCTTGCAGCTGGTGGCCGGAGAGAAGGAGACCTGCCTTCCCTTCCCCTTGTGAGGACGCTGTAGACTGGTATGAGTTTTTCCCTCAATCCCCTCTTCTCTAGCCTGAATAAACCAAGGTCTATGTAGATGTTCCCATGGAAATCTAATTTCCTGACTTAGGAGAACAAAAAGGGAAGCCAGACTTAAATTTTTCTGAAATTTACTCCCTCATTATATTTAGTTCTGCATTAGCTTTGCAAAAACTCAGCTGAATCGGCAATTACACCCCACAACCCTTCCAAGGAAAAGAAACCAAGCCAGAATCTTAAACTATCCTTTGAGATTTCTGCCTCCTTCAAGGGTTTGGCAGGGCTAGGTCTTGCATGTGAAATGTACCAGTCTCCCAGTGTAGGACCACTCATTCATTACCACCTTCACCTCTAGGACTGTGGAAAGTTTAAAATGATCAGATAAGTCCATCAATATAATTTTTCCCCCAGTGTTAATTTCCTGTTCTCTTTTCATGTGAGAACTTACCTGAACAAAAGACAGTGAATGATTTGCCTGGTGTGCCTTTCCACATTATTGTAAAATACGATCAGATCAGAAGCTATTCAGAGTGGATTAATACCAAGCAAAAACCAAGGTTTACTGTGGAGAACATCCAATAGAAATTTCCTTTTTCTCACCATAATTTTATATGGGATTAAAATCATATTCATCAGCACTTTTGCAAATATTTTTCACTGATATTGCAACTGATGTTTTCTCTTACTATTTTAAACAGCTTGATCAATTACCAAGCACAGTAAGTTCCCTGTAATTCCATCTGTGTTATGAGAAGGAAGGTGTTTTACTAAGGTTTGGAAATTTCTGTTTACCACAGACATATGTTCAACACAGCCCTTCCAAGAGTTTTGGAGCCACAGTTGTTAATTTTCTTCTTCCTTGGAAGGATGCCTGGTCATAACTCAGGTTCTTTTGCCTGTTGCACTGTTGTTGCATGTAAGGACTAACACTGCTTGTACAGATTTGTGGAAAATGAAAATCTGGAAAGGAATGGATGGAGAGCGAGATGGTGAGCAGAAGCAGGGAAAGGGAGGAAGCTTAGCTACTTTTTTTAATGCAAAAATGTGCTGGTCCTTCCCCTGTAGAGCTTGTTTCTAAGCATCTGAAGTAGTCTCCTTGGGACTATTGCTTCTCAGTGGCTACATGGATAAAATGTGAAAGCATGTGACATTATTTCCACTTACCCACAGCAGCATCAGGCAAATGCCTGGTTTCACTTCTGCTGTCCAGATGGAGGGATGGGAGCCAGATTTACCTCCATCTCTGTGCATCAGACTATCTGCTTAAGGCAGACAGTTACACTGGGCATCTGAAGGTGCCCAGCTGTCCTCCTGTCTTTTAGCTTGTGTAAGATGATACTCAGTTGGGTCAGGCTTCAGGACAACTTCAGTGTGAGAAAAGTTTATGACAGCAGGTTTGAATGCACGCTGGGCTTCTGGCTTTCCACCACAGTCTCCTGGATGTTGAAATATTTATGGAGAAAACAATCTTATGAGCTGAACGAAAGAGATAATGAGCTACAAAATTCCTGATTGTCATAAGGACTCATCCTCCTCTGGTGGACTTGAGTTTCTCCCAGTTACTTGCAGTGATAAGCTTTCTGGATGGAAATTACTGCTGTCCAGTATTTCACTTGTTTGAGGAAGTGGGAATAAACACCTCACAGCCAGGAGCTCTTTTCAAGATTCATTCTGTCATTATTGTCCTTTCCAGTTCAGAAGGGTGAATCTTGTGACATAAACTGGGTGAGATTTTCCTTAAATCTCAAATCTATACTTGCTTTCCAAGTCACAATACTTTCCAAATTTTACATGTAATCCTCTATTTTTTCCCTTTTCTTTTCCTTTTTCATCTTCTTTTTTTGTTCCCTTTTTCCATTTCTCTGTATTCTTTTTCTTTTTTTCACAGTGGCAGTAAAATGTTCCTTTGATTGATAGCAGAACTCAGACTTCATCAAGGTTCAAGCCACAAATTCCCTGTGGCAGCCAAAACCACTGTGTAAGGGAGCCCAGCTTGGAAGGATTTAGGGGAGAGTGGTTCTGGGAACTCAGATTTGGGATGCCTGGAAGATGCTGGGAATGCGATGCAACTCAGTTTAGGGCTTTCAAGATGTCATGAATTGTAGTCCAGAGGAGGCAAGCTGGAGAATCATTGATTCTGGTAGGCAGGTAGATAAAAACAATGAAATTGTTTTACATATCATTCTGACATGCAATCCTTAAAGTAAGAAATCCCATTCTAGGGTCAGTTCAGAAGGTCTTTCATATCATTGAAATCTATCAGGTGACTACTTTTCCCTAAGAACCAAGGGTGTTTCCCTGGATGTTTACATGGTTTTGCTGGCTGCCAGACCATTCTGAAACCGTTTTCTCTGAAATTACACAGTGGCAGCCAGTGTGAGCAGAGAAGCCCCCATCTCTACAGTGACTGAACATGTGGGTCATGTCTGACAAGAATAGGATGCAACACCTGTCTTTTAAGAGGGGCTGATGTGGTCAGAAGGAAACTGGAACAAAATGGGGCTGGTGAGGACTATAAGGAACTCCAGCTGTCATTGCTGACAGCTGCTGGAAGACCAATCCTTATGGCTTTAGGGCAAAACCTCATTCACGCCTACCTTCTGCATGGAGTGGGAGGCCACATGGGTGTTGGGTGAGGGTCCTTCTGAAGCTGGCCTCAGTGGGAGCAGCCAGCACCAGCCTGGCCACCAGAGCCATGCCGTGTGCAAGCCCCTGTCTCTAGCCTTCCCCACATCTTGACAGGGAGCTGCCACTGCACAGCGTCCTCACACCCCTGTGCAGCTCAGTGCAAAACAAAAAGTTGGGGAATAGTTGGAACATTTGGATTCTCTGGCATCCCAAGGATTTCCTTTCTAGCATCCATTTGGGCATTCCCTTTTGAAAGATTTGTTATTTGAGAAGAAAAAAACATTTGGAAATATTTTTAAAAGGTCAAAATCAAAATAAAGATTTGGAAAATAGAGAATGCAGTCACTTAGTGTGAAATGTTCGTTTCCTTTGGAATTGTTATGTATGTTTTTTCTTTTTTTCCCAGAACTTCAACATTTCTTCTTTTCTGGTCAGAAAAGGATGTCAGATCCTGACAGTCCTTATGGGGCTGGAGGAGCCTCTCCCACCCAGCCCTTGAGTGCGCACTTCATTCATATCAGGAACGGGCCCTTAATCAGCTGAGCAATTTTCTTCCAAAAGGAAACCACCACCAGAGTAGAAAAAGATGTCGAGAACAAAAGTTATTGTTTCATGTCTTAAAGAAAATCAGTGTTGAAAACAGCTCCCACTGTATTCCATTTCCTACAGCTGTGTCATTCGCAAACAAAGATTCTACTCTCTCTCTCTTCCACAGGCTTGACCTAAAGCTTATCTTTCTCCCAGTTATGTGTCACTTGAATTCTATCAATTTTACACTCCCTCTCTGACTTTGCTTCTCGGCACCACAGAGCAGGCACATATTTGTTAGTCACTTTCCAAAGCACAGCAGGCTACTGCTCCCTGATGCAGGCACTATACCAGTACAGATAATAAACAAAGGGGAACATGCCAAGCCATACAAGAGTTAGAACTTTGAAGTTTTCTTTCTCATTGTAATTTTAATGGAGCTATTTAGAAGTTAATATATTTCACCCTTGCTGCTCACTAAATATCCTTGACTCAGCAGATATGTAGAGCTGCTGAACACACTTAAAGCAAGGAGAAATTGATTGCCAAACAGATGCAGAACATTATTACTAATTTCTTGGTTTTCATCATTCCTCTCCAGTCAAGAAAAAAAAAAAATAAAATCACTGAAGTCTGAAACTGGTAACAAGCCTTATGGCATTTGGATTCTGAAATAAAAGAGAAAGCCTGTTTCTGCAGTCATCCAGCAATTTGTCCTTTAGCCTAAATGTGTTTGTTGTCCTTGGCATTAATTTTAAGGCATGTCTATTTCAAAAGTGATCTTCTGACAAGTGGGGATTTCTAAGGTATTGTTGGTGCCCTCTCTCCGACCCTGTGGAGGCAACAGTCTGGGACATCTCTTGGTTTCACTGACCAGGCTATTGGCAAATACAGGCTTAATTACCCTGCCTTTATTCTCACCATGCATCAAATGTGATGAAGCCACTACAAATGTTTTGGTCCTACCATAAGCGCAGGTTTCACAGTGGTGCTCCCTGAGTGTTAGGGCGGCTGCCAGGAAGAATTTTGGCTTTGCACACCCCATGCATTCATCTTCATTCCCTTGCCTAAATATAGGTGCCTAAGGACAAGTACACTGTGGGGCTGGGGAGTAAAATGCCAAACCTACAGGAGATCCACAGAGATTCCCATGGTCATGTCTAGGGACCACACAAGATACACGACTGCGCCTTAGGGAGAGGTCTGTGTTTAGGCATCTGAGTCCTGCCTCTAGGAAACAGCAAGGCACCAACACTCAGGTGTTTGCCCAGGGCTACATCTCTCCCCCACTTCAGGGTGAGATGAGTCTTTCCACAAAACCTGACAATTTCTTTTCTTTGACTGCACAGGAAATACACCCAGCTGTGCTGCAGGTGCTGGAGACCCCTTGTCTAGGAGAATGCTGTGACCACCACCACACAGGTGAACATTGAGGGGTTCTTCATGTTTGTGTGGCAAAATTCTTTGGAAGTATTGACTTCTTTCCAAGGAAATGTTTTAGTCATTTAAGGTGGGGAGAACAGAGGGAAATCACTTTGTTTGCTCTAAAATAAATATCAGGTTGACAAATTTCTTTAATACTGACTAGCATGCATTCCTTTCCCATTTTAGTTTTGAAGTCTGCTGGAAACTTTGTGACTGCACATTCACTCCTCACAGTGAGGTTAAAGTCAAGCAGCGCTGTAGGCTGAAACCTCTTGCAGCCAAAAAATGATGGAAAGTCTCCTATGAACTTCAGTAAGGGTAAGATTTTACCCCCAATTTTTGTGGTCAAAATATTTCCACGGACTCTAGTTCTCCAGCATATGATTGCTAGCTGGACTAGATCAGGCACTACAGCGAAAACCACTGGAAATTAAATGAGATCTTAAAGTGGGCAGAAATACCCTCAAAGATCACATGCTTGCACAGGGATGCTACAAGGGAATTTTAAAGCAGTAGAGCAATAAAAAGCTGCAGGAGGCTCTCAGGAGTAGAAGTGGTTCTGGAGGAGGTTGGAGGATGGCAAGGTGAAGACATTTCTCTGCACTGCGTGAGACTGCAACTTGAAACTTGGTGAAAGTTCGGGGCTGTGCTGCCTTTATACAAACCAGATTTCCTAGATTCACTCTCTGTGTGTGGGGTTATTCCTTAGTTATTATTTCCTAGCTTTCCTGTTGCTATATGTAATCGCTCCAAGGAATGCTCAGCTATTTTCAAAACTCTGTGCTTAATAACCGAAGTGGATTTTTGAGGAGGCCATGAATTTGCCTGCGCCAACATGCAGTGTAGAACAGTTGGGATAGGTCTGGGAGTGGGTCAGTGCTGAGGACCCACCTCACATCACTCAGGTCTCCTCCAGCCTGGTTCAGATGCCCATGAAGACGTGACAGATGCTACACAACTCCCAAGGATCCTTCTCAGCCTGATTCCACCTGCCAGTCTGAGTTCCCTGAGGCCACAAATCTTTGCAGGTTGTGCATGGGGAAGGCAGATACCTCAAAAACATAATCCTACCGCACCTGCATGCTGGGGCCAGCACAGCCCCAGGTTTCTGCAGGGGCTGTGCTGAGTAATGCAGGGGCAGCAGAGTAACTTCCCTCTTTGCCCCCATTACAGCAGACAGAACCACAGTGCTCCTGGCACAGCCACGTTGCTCAGGAAGTGTCAGTGGCACCAGAATTGAAATGAGCCTGCAGGGCTGGATGTGGCTGCTATTAGGATGTTAACTATATCCAGCTCCAACTATTTTTTCCACAAGCCACACAAACCATGCTGATCCAGTCCACCCAAAACATCTGTGAGTATAGAAATTAGTGTGTAGGAAGTGATTAACAACTAGTTAAACATTAAGCTGTCATCATCAAGAAAAGGAGAGGGAGAAAGCTCCTTCCCAGCAACCATTTCCAAATCAGTGCTAACAAGCTGAGCTAAAATGCAACAGCTCAGCTTGCACTCAGGTGCTGAGAGCTACCTGTTGGGATGTTAGTAACACCTGCCAGGATGCTTGTAGTTCATCCAGCCTGTAAAAACATAAATCACCTAATCTCTGGACTGATCTTGAAGGGAGTCAGTAGTTCAGGCTCATTTTAATTGTAATTTATATGGCTATTCCTGCTTGGAGGAGCAGACACCAAAGAGGGAACACACTGCAGCCCTGTCCTCTCTGTGGTCACTGACCCATTTCTACCCCTACAGGGATGACAGATGCAGTTAGTTCAGTGGAAGAGGGAGCTGTCATGCAAGAGCACAGTGCTGCCCAAATGCTTTTAGGGACAAATTTGCCATCTTTGAGGACAATTCTTGCAGTGCTTGGTGTTCTGCTTGCCCTCTAACATCTGAAATCAAAGTATCAGAAGTGTATCGAGCTATTCTATTTCTTGAGCCCAGCTTTTGCAATCTCATGGGAAACACTGTGAGAGCAAAATGCTCCAATTCAAGTATGTAAATGAAGAGAACTCCAAATTTGTTGTTTAAAAATGTTTAATTTACACAACTATCTTTCGGGTGAGAAATAGACTAACCCTTGGTGATTTTGTGTGAGTTGCAATATTTAAATAGCACACTCTAAGGCTAAGGGCTATCTAAGCTCTTCACTCTTTCCCATCTCTCTTCTGAATTGAGTACTTCATATGTGCTTGCGGTCTCTTTATCCAGGAATGGATTCTCATCCCTGAAAAGAGTTCAGAATCTTTATCTTGAATGACCTGAAACATTTTCCAGGATCCATAAAGATATAGCTACTCCATTTAAGTTGGAAATTTCTTAAATACAAATATTTCATGTTCTGAATCTGAAAATGTCCATAAGTAAATAAATCATGGAATCATGGAATATGCTGAGTTGGAAGGGAGCCATCAGGATCACTGAGTCCAACTCCTGGCCCTGCACAAGACACCCCAAGAGTCACACCCTGTGCCTGGAAGCATTGTCTAAACGCTTCTTGAACTCTGTCAGGCTTGGTGCTGTGACCACTTCCCTGGGGAGCCTGTTCCAGTGCCCAACCACCCTCTGAGTGGAAAACTTCTTCCTGATACCTGTCCTAAACCTCCTCTGACTCAGCTTCACGCTGGTTCCTCAAGTCCTCTCACTGGTCACGAGAGTGAAGGGATCGGTACCTGCCCTTGTGCTTCCCCTCGTGAGGATGTTGAAGACCACAATGAGGTCTCCCCTCAGTTTTTTCTTCTCCAGACTAACAAACCAAGTGACCTCAGCCATTCCTCATACTGCTCCCTCCTTCATTCCCTTCTTAAGAACCGGGGCAACGTTCACCACCTTCCAGTCAGCTGGAACCTCTTTGAATGCCCAAGACCACTCAGAAATCACATGTGGAATTTGCTCTTGTGCATAAGTGTTTCAGATGGTTTACCTAAAAGGATGTTTTTAGCAATGGTCAGCAAAATGCTGGTTTATACTTACATAAACCTTGTGGATCAACAATGCTTGCCTGCAAATATAAGCAGTAAGAAAGTGGAAAGAATTGTAACATTTCTGCTATTAGTCAGACCCCTGAAGAGCAAAGAGCATCATGAAGAAGAAAAAAACCACTGGAAATTAAATTAAACAAGCTTTGGTGAAATTGCAGTCTGTAGCTGCAGATGGAAAGAGTATGATACATTACCAGAAATGGCCAACCTTTCCAGATGCATTGCAGTCAACCCTTCAGCAGATTTGTAACTTCAGTATTCTTGTTTTCTGAAATGCAGCATGTCACTGCTCCAGGCTTCTGCTCAGAGTAATGCCACTGACCTGCTGGCTGCTGGCAACAGTCCTTCCAGGCCTCCAGGATCCTGTAGGCAGATGACCTCAAGTCCACACAAGTGTTTCCCAAGCAGCACCATGACCATAAGTGCAAAGTATGTGAAGAAGGAATCACAGATGTAAACAGTCAGCTCAGCTTGATGAAGGAATACAAACATTTTCCTTTGGTTCTCACTGACTTCACAAAGCCAGCATTTCACCACCTCTCTGAATTTCTGTATCAATTTCATGTCTTGCAGTGCAGGATGCAGCTCCACTATAAGCAGGGACTCTGCACAGTCATGCAGCTCAGTATATGACACACTTGCAAGGGAGCATGGGGGCCCCACAAGGCAGAACTTTGAGGGAAACCTGGAGGGGTGGTGCAAGTCTCTTAAGTCCCAGAAAACCTATGGCTAATGTTTTTGTGCACCAGTCACATGGTTGTGTAGGAAAATGGATGAGCAGTTAAAGATTCAGGCTGACAGCACCATGGATTTTGGTCTTGTGCTAGACAGGGGGAGGTGCCTGCCCAGAAAGGTCTTGGTGTTGGTCTGGGAGGTGAATTTAATTGCGTGAATCAGATAAACAGCAGTTTCCTCTACATTTATCTCTTGAAGTTTTAGTAGTTAGCAGTTTACAGATTCACTGGGTTTTGTGGTTCAAGGTATTTTAGCTATATGTNCCTGTTGCTCTTCTCCTTAGCTCATGATGGGACACAAAGCCCGAATACTGAGGCTGAAAGCTGTTTACTCTGATCCAAATTCTGCTCTCAGGCCTGCCAAGATAAAATTAGTGGCTAATTTAAGCATGAGCAAAATCAGGACTGTTCTCTTGTCCTTTCTGTCCAAAGGCAGCAGAGAAGGCCAGCAGCACTCTGGGCTGTGTGAACAGAAGCACAGCCAGCAGATCGAGGGAGGTGTCTGCTTTTTCCACTCAGCACTGAACAAATCACGTGCAGAATACCACGTGGAATTTTGAAGTTCCCAATACTAGGAGCACATTGGTAAGCTGGAGAAATTTGGAAGGCCACCAGTATGGTTAGGACTAAAGCACTTGCCCTGTGAGTAGAAGCTGAGGGAGCTGGGTTTGCTCAGCCTGCAGAAGAGAGTTTTGGTGAGACCTGAGAGCAGCCCCCCATACCTTCTGGTCTAATTTGTGAGGGAAGGGATGGGTGACCAGGTTGGCTAGGGAACTGCTGTGGTCTGTGACACCAGTCTTACAGTCCCCAGCTGTCTGAGTTCCCTCCATCCTCATGCCATTCCATTACTGGACATCATTAAGCCACCTAGCCTGCCAGAGTGCTTGGGTCTACTTGGCTCTCAGCAAGGAACATGTTCCTCACCCTTGCTCTGAAGAAAACATCACATTTCAAAAGTGTTCAAATAGCTCAGCATTTCCTTGACAGAAGGTGCTAAATTCAGAACACGTCTGTGTAGATTCATAGCGAGACTCAATAGAGATGGGGGTGCTGGGCCTCTTTTGGTGATTGCTGAACTGCACAAATTTCTAAAGGGCTTGTTATAGTACCTCAAAGTGGCAAACAAGGTATTTAACATGGGTCTGCATTTCAATAGCATTCTAGTTTCAGCACTGTATTTATAAAATAGAAAATGAACTACAGTTAGAGAAACTACTTACTACAGCACACTTACCTGTGACTTGCAGGAGGTAGGGGAGGCCTAGACCTGGAATAGGACGTCTCAGTCACAGAGGAAAGTGATTTGGATGGAAAAGCACAGCATTAGGGCTGCCCTATACCACCACTCTGTGCTGTACTGACAGTGCAGAGCAGACACAAACTCATCCCAGCCAGCCATGGTCTGGCTGTAACATAGATACCCACCTCAGAATGTTCTGGTTCTGTTAGGGCTTTGCACTTTCCACTCTTGGCCCTTTCTCCTACTTCATATATTTGTGAGGACTTCATATATTTAAAACATGGATGAGGGAGTAGTGTTCTGGCAGTGGCATTAGCAGGAGCTGTGTACTTTGGAATGTCTTCTCAGCACAGGCTAAACAGTGAAACCACTGAAACCCCAAACCATGCTGATGACTTTTCATTTTGTGAGGGATTTTTATCCCTGTCCCCAACATCTTGGAAATAGCAAGGTTTAGGAATGTAAAATTATTTTTCAGTGTAAGATATTAAGGACTTTTCAATGTTCTTTAGGAAAAAAAGCCTGATGCTTCAGTGCTTTGAAAGGTTTATTGGTGGGGGATGGGGTAGAAAGAGCAAATATTGGCATATGAATACTGTGTGGATTACAAAAAAGGGAAATATAAATTGGGTTAAATATTTTTTCTTATCTCTAGCTCACTGCACTTTTGTGCTCTTTCCAGCTCAGCAGGACTTTTAGCTAGCTCAGATGTTGCCTCAGAGACGCATAAAAGTTCTACAGCCCAGAAAAAGCCCCATAAAATAAGTAAAACCTCCCAGTATGAAGCTCTGTCTCCCTGCCACTCAGCAATTAACTCTTCTTCCTCCCACTTTCATAGAAGCTGGCTTTTCACACACTGGATGCTAAGTTTTCTGCTACTTCTTTTTCATACCAACCTCAAGAGAAGGACAATGGATTTTTAATTATCTTGTCCTTGGACTGTGCTGTGTTCTTCTCATCTTCAAATCTTTCCTGGGACAGCTGCAGTCTGCTATGGGTCTGTCCCAGTTTTATTGGCCATTGAAGGACACTCAAATCTCCTTGCTTTCAACTGTTTCTCCTGTTGGAATATGTCTTAACCATACCTAAATATGTTCCTCTTTCTTACTACCATCTGTGCTACCAGCTTAGAGAGAAACACTCTGGCCACTGGAAGCAAAGTTCTGGAGAAGGTCTTGGCATCTGGCAGCTTTTGCCTTGTGTCAGGCACATGCAAATGTTACAGTAAAACAAAGTCCATTGGTCTCAGGTAACTCCCACATATCCCTGTGACACAACCCCAGCACTGCCCCAGCTCACATCTCTCCTTCTTCCACCTCCAAAAGGTCTCTTTAAACACCCACATTCACCTTCTTTATTTTTTTTTGTGTCCCTTTTATTTTCTGGAGGATGAGAAAGCATTTTTACCATCCACTTCCTTTTCCTCCAGCTCTAGATTATAGTTACTCTCTGAGCATGTTTGCTCAGAAATTCTGTAAGCGCAGTGCAGTTTGTTCCAAAGACCATATGGAAGTGGAAAATATCTAATGTTGGTAGTGGTGCCAACATTTATTATATGGAGTTTCCCCTGTAGCTGGTTCATATGAAGTATTCATCACACAGCATTGAAAAAAGCATGTGATTGATTGACTAGCTGTTTTCAGGAACAGTAGAGTCTGTTCTGTAGCTGGCTCCCAGCCCCTCAACAGCTGGCTAGCTTCTGTCAGCTTCACAGGGACAACCTGGATAAGCAAATTCATGTGTCTGAACGTGGCTCCTTAAGCTCTGCACAAAAAGCTGACAGCTGCAGAACACAAGTCTGAGCAAGCAGGACATACTCAGATGTGGATGCACCATTCCCTGAGTGCTTCACAGAATTCAAGAGCAGGTTAAGCTCTCCATGTCAGCACAGACATCCACTAGACCATCTGCACATCAAGGGAGCCAAATGTAAACGTGGCATTGCGCTCTTGGCTTCTCTGTGGGTCCATTTCCTACCTAAATGCACGAAGCACCATTCACATGAGGGTTGGTTGACTGTTTCTGCCAAGCCATGCCTGTATGTCCTGGTGTGCGTTATTTCCCATTAGAACTTGAAGTCAAGAACCACTTCCCTGGTCAACATTATAAAACACAAAGCAACATAACAATAGCCAAATAAATGTTTCTCATAAAATAGGGAAACACAGCAATAGTATGCATGTAGAGAAAGCCACATCAGCTGTGAGACTAAAATTGATGCCTAGAATCAGTCAGGAAGGGGGGAAATGGCAAACAGACCCTTACTTGGCACTGTACATTCCTTCTAAAATATGAATTTCTCTTTAGTCAGTTCTGGCCTTAAAGTAATGAACCTTTCAGGTGAAGCTCAACAGAGATTTCTCTGCTGACCCACAGCGTGAGTTTGAGTCACAGCTGCTCTGGTCTCCTGCCAGTACATGGGGGCAGAAACTACAATGTGAGACCGAACAAAAACATTCAATTCATTGCATCTGTAAACAGTTAGTTGTCCAATTGTATTTACCAATTTAAATTCAAGACCTCTAAATGTTCTTCTGTGGAGGCTGAAAACTGAAATGTAACTATAACTTGTCCCCAGTCCAGTACTGAGTCAACTAACTACTAATTAATGCCCCCTTTTTTAAAATAGGAAACCTCGGCTTTTCAAAAGGCAGATTTTGCATTTTCAAGAAGTGAAAAGGTAGGCTACTGCAATATAGGGAAGGAGGTGGGGATTAATCATCTGGTCTGACGCCTCCAGCTCCAGACTGTCTCCTTGCAGCTGTTGGCAGCTGGCTAATCCACACCCTGATGACCCAAATGAAGGAGGAAGTTGCAATTCCAGCTGTTAGCTGAGACCCTGAAAAAGACTACATACTCATGTGTGTGAAATGTGTGGAGTCTGTACCAAAGTGTCTTTTTCAGGCTCAGTGACAACAGAAACAAAAGCTTGTGGAAAAGATGCAAGATTGAAAACAAGACCCCATACAGAGGGTCTTTTCCTATAACTGGGCTTCCTAAACAATGCACAAGTCTCTCTGGAGCAGTGAAACTTAGAGAAACCCATGACCAAATTTTGTCCCATGCTGAGAGATCCCCAAGACATCTGTAGTCCAGTCCTATGAAGCATCAGGAGTCAGTGAGGATTACAGAGAGTCCCTTTTATACTTCCATAATTGCATGAAGCAACATTAAGACAATGATAATATTTATCAAGGGGTTTTCTTGTAGAGGAAAACCCCCAGAGACTGTTCCACTGACGTTCTTGCAATCTCCTTTCCTGTTACTCTTTGGCAGAGTGAGAACCAAGAGGATCAAATCAGCACTGTTTTGATGCAGCTGGTGGAAGATAACAGCTATAAAAAAGTGAATGACCACCATGTAGAAGAATGCTCACCTCCACAATAGTGGAGCCAACAACCAAAGCCTTGAAGGGAGAGAGGCAAATTAGGCAATCTCACTTGTTTTACACAGCAGCTACAAAAATCTCAACATTCTACACAGTGCAGATATTAACCCACACCACAACATTTTTACTTCCCAAGTGACAAGTTACAGGATTATTTCAAGAAAATGTTTTTCACAAGCCTGAAGCTCTTCTTCAGAGCTGCGACCTCTCAGATGAATGGAATGTTTGTAAAAATGAAAATTTGGATGACAATAAAGGAAATCTGCAGTTATACACCAAGATGACAGGAACACCCCCAAGCACAGAGAAACTAGACTTGTCTTCAGCAGCTTGCTTTTGCTACACAGCAAAGATCCCTGAACCAAGAATATTTCCATTTGCAGACTGTGGTCTGTCTCTTTTTGCAAAGGGAACCAAGGCCTGGGAATCTCAGAAGTTTGAGGGATCACAAAAAGTGCATCACATTTTGATCACTCAGCTTAACTAACCTCAAGCTAAGTTGGAGTAGCTGGCAATACCAAGGGACATTCAGCCTCTTGAGAGCGCTGTAAAAGGTGAAGCAGTGAAAAATTTCAAAATGTTTTCAGAATTTTCCAAGTTGCAACACCATAATTCTTCTAATACCTACTTAATCCCCTTGTTAGAGACATCAGCATATCACTAGAACTCGCTACGGATTTGCTATATACCATGTGTTGTTCATATTATATCCTTCAGTGCCATACATTTTTCTCAGCAGATGCATGTCAAACAACCCTTATAAAACATTTTGCCCCTATTCCTTATATGCTCTTTGAAGCAATTCTTTTTTCAGTACAGGTTACTCAAGTGTCTTGTGATACATTGATTGATGTATAAAATATTATAATATATTACACAATAAACATATGAATTCACTAACTGTAGGAATCAATGGCATGTCAGTTACTCTGAGCAACACGGGGTTTTTTCTGGTTTCTGAACCTTTGGTGTTTTAAGGAAAACAGTCCAAGTAGATTTCTCAGCACATGGTTCTGGAATAATTTTCAGAAGAAAATTTCAAAAGGAAGAAAGCAAACCAGAGTTTTCTTTGTAATAAAAGATCTTAAAGCATAATTCTAGTATGGGAGCTGAAAATACAGAAAAAGGACATAACCTTAAAATGTAAAATAACAGCTGCAGCAGCAGTAAAGGTAACTGGGAAATGACTGGTCAGCCCTGAGCTAACCTAGACCATTTCGGTGCAAAGAGCAAGCAGTAAAACTAGGAATCACTGGCCTTCCCATCAGAGGAAGATTCCCCATCATCTTGAAAGTCATTCCACGTTTGTTGGTGAGATCAGTTTTGAGCCTTTGCAGGCTGAGGACCAGCAGAGTTCCTGGCAGAGCAGAGGGGCTGCAGCCTCACCACAAATGATCTGTGCAGGAGCCAGGACGACCCAGTACAGTGGACAAGACCTGCAGTGTGCTGATTTGCAAGGTAAAGTTTCAGAGCAGGAGAGTACCAAAAAATGAAGAACAGATGTAATAACAACCCATAATGCTACCTGAAATGAATGGACAAGTCCTCATTCTTGTTGGTTACTTTTCTGTTTTGTTTAGGTTGCACTGCCTAAAGCTGTTGTTGACAATACTATTCATTTGGTAGGTTTTGTTTTTTCTCACATTTAGAGAGAGGAAATTGTAATATACTCAGAGCTTGGAACAATTTTCTCTTGTTTATTCACTGGTGATTAGCAGCATAAACAAAACAGACCTCAGCTGACTTGTATTTACATACTCTGCTGTTTCAGTAGAGAACAAAAAAATACACAGTGTATCTGCTCTGGGCAGCCTCTCCTGTGTGTGCTCTTGCCTTTAGGCAGTTCTGTCTGCATGGGTCACCATGGCACAGGTTTGGGCTCTCACCCTGCTCTTCCCTGGGGGAAGGGACTCCCAGTATCTGCCCACAGATGCCTGTCTGACAGGTGCAGCTCTGCAGATGGCCTCTGCCTTTCCCAAGGCTGTTCCAGCCAAAGAGCAGGGCTGCTGCAACACTCTGAGGAGCCTTTTTGAGCCACCCCTTCCCTCCCCTCCAAAGTTCATCTATGAATACTGACCTCCCAAGGCTACCCAAAATGATCCTCATCACCCAGTGCAATGGCATGTGTATTCTGGGAGGTGGCTCCCCGGTGACTGACTCCAGCTGATGAGCTTGCCTCAAGCAAGACCTGCAATCCAGGCACTCCTGCTCAGTAGGGACACCCATGGACAGCACAAGAAAGGCTCACACAGGAGAGGTTTTGCAGCCTGGACCAGGCAAGATGGGCCAGCATGAAGACAAAAATGCTGGGGGAGGGGGAGGAGCGGAAAAGGTCTGAGCCCAGGCTCTCTCCTGTATTTTATTGCCTCCATTTTATTCCCTCGTGATGCTACTGACCAGAGGGAAGGGGGAAATCTTGCTACATTTGTTTTGGAGTTTGTGGCATTAACATCTGCTATGTTTATGCAGGAGAGAAATGTGTGGGCAAGGGCAGGTTAAACATCTGCTAGCAGACATTGAGTACGACAATACAGATCATGCCCATGGGTGCCAGGGAAGAGCACCAACCTCTGAGTGAAATTGTAAAATATTTTTGGATATACCTTAGATCACACTTTCAAGACATAGTGCTTCAAGAAAGACACCCAGCTCCAAGAAAGAATCTCCAATTACCAGAGGAAGAAAGTAAATGGAACGGAAAAATAGAGGTAAATTATGGAGAATCAACAAAAGCTTCTGGAATTTTATCAGCAGTTTAAACAAACGCAGCCCATACTTTTAATGATGAAGAAGACCTCCACATAACAAAGATCTCCAGAAAGATGGAAGTGTGGAAAGCAATTAGGTGGGCAGAAACACTAGTGTTATTACATTCAAGAAGACTTTGACAGCCTCCTGGAAATAGTCAGTAATGCTTTTATTCCTACTGCAAGATAAACTGGTTCTGGCTGCCCACAGTACTCCTGAGAAAATCACACTGCCTGCAACCTTAGGAAAATTATCACTTGTGAAAGCCCAGCAGGACCACACAGTGTTTTTGTACTTGTTTCAACTTAGAACCTTCCAAAGCCTCAGACAAAGCAAGCTGCAAGTTTTGTCTTGTGAGGGACGGACTTCTTCCTGAAGATTCTCTCTAGGACCTGAGAGTAGACTTTGCTGCTCCTGAACCAAAACTGTGCTTTCATTAAAAGAATTTTCTCACAATGTATGTGAAATCATGAATGCACACAGAACAGAATCACAGAATATGCTGAGTTGGAAGGGATCCATCAGTATCACTGAATCCACCCCCTGGCCCTGCACAGGACACTCCCAAGAGTCACACCCTGCGCCTGAGAGCATTGTCCAAACACTTCTTGAGCTCTGTCAGGCTTGGTGCTGTGACCACTTCCCTGGGGAGCCTGTTCCAGTGCCCAACCACCCTCTGGGTGAAAAATATGTTCCATGATATCCAACCTAAACCTCCACTCCTCTGCCCCTCCAGTCATGCCCCTGCATGGACCTGCTGTTAGGCCTGGCCAAACAGCATCTCCTGCCATCTAGAGGCTTTCTGCAAAACCATGAGGGTATTGCCCACAGTCATGTGTGACCTGATCCTCAGGCTCAGCTGAGAGCTTCCACAAGTCACATCTGGAAAGCATGTGCAGGAACTACTCACAGTAAGAAACCAAGGAAAAGAGAAAGCACAGTGGAATCATATCCCTGATGTGATGGAGCCAGGTTCTTAGTGGTATCCAGTCACAGACAGAAATCAATGGGCACAAACTCAAATACAGGAAAATCCATTTAAACAAAAGAAAAATATTTTTTTATTGTGGGATGGTGGTTAAACACTGACCCAAGTTGCCGAGAAACTGTGGAGTTTACATCATTAGAGATCTTTAAAACACAAGAGGACATGGTCTTGCTATAGCTAACCTAGCTTTCAGCAGGATTGGAGTAGATGTTTCTCAATGGTCCCTTCCCACCTCAGCCATTCTGTGAATTTATGATGATTTTTGTTCCAATAAATAAATCCAGAAAATGTGTGGACACTGAGCTTTGTTTTTTGTGAAATTTTGGTTCTGGTTTTGTCTGGTTGCATAATACAGTGGTTGGTGTCATTCACAGACATGTATTCTCCAGGCTGGAGGAAGCTTTGAAAATCAGATCCAACATACTTGAACCTCAAAGCAAGGCCAGCATCAAAGTTAGATCAGGTTACTCATGGCCCTGTCCGGCCAGTTATGAGACCTTCAGGGATGGAGTTTTCCCTGCCTCTCTGGGCTGCTGTCCCTGTACTTTTTGTATCATTCTGTCTGATCATACACACATTTACTTAATATTTCTTTGAATTTCTCATGTTGCAATCTGTGTCCACTGTCTTCAGCCTTCAGCCCTTCAGTGTGTGTATCACTCACAAAAGTGTGGGTCCATCTTCTTTAATGATTCTATTAGGCCATTTGAGAAATCAAATCAACGCCAGCCAAGCCTTCCCTTCCCAAGTCTGAACAAGCCCAGTGCTCAGCCTTTCCCTCCTGTGCACCAGTCCCCTAACCATCATGGTCATCCTCTCACTGATGTCCTGCAGCTGGCCTTGTACAGGAGGGCAGAAGATGCCCCACGTGCAGGCTCTCCTCTGCTGAAGAGACAGGTACATCCCTGAGCCCACTGACTGTGTCCCTGTCATGCAGCTCATGGCTCAGCTTCACTAGCACAAATATGTGCTTCCTTGGCATGTGACATGTGGAGCTTCTCCAGCTCTTCTTCTGCTGGTCAGGCCGTGTTTGGAGCTGGGTGACACTGGCACTGGTGACACAACTGGCCCTGAGGAGTTATGGCAACTGATGGTACCTGAGCAGCTGGCCCCCAAGCTGTTGTCTTTGACACTTGACTTGCCAGCGTTGACACCAGGAATTTTGCACTCAGCTACAATTCCGGTGTTATTCTCTCCAAGTGCTCATTCTCACCAGGGTAATACATTTCACTGACTGTTGTGATGCAGTTGGCACAGTGGTGTGGCAGAAGTCCTGTGGGAGTGCTTCCTACTTCATGGGACACACAAGCATGATGTGAAAGGGAGCAGTAGTAGAAGGCCTGGCTTTGTTTTCAAATGTTACCAGCTAAGGGCCCTCAGGCAGACTGGCAGGACTCTGTGGGTGGGACTTTAAACATCCATGGATGCCAGTTTTGCCTTAGGAAGCAGAGCTAGGCTACTGCCACATTGACCTCGTTCCCTTCTGCATTTACCTCTTTCTCTTCTGCAGAGGAAGGCAGCTCTTCACTTGATTAACATCTATCTGCCTGGTAAGAAAGGAGGACATGGGTTCTGCAGACAGAAAACTGTATAGTTCCTCATAGAGAGGAACTGCAAGGATCATTTCACATTGCTCAGAGGGTTGGGTTACCTCCCACAAAGGCCTTCTATTATCTTTCCAAGTGACACTCAGTGCTTCCTTCATCACCAAAGAGTTCCTCTATTCACATGCTGGGTCCACATGCAGGCTCTGGCTGCCCCTGAGAATCCTTGGCATTTGTCACATGTTGGCAATTGTTCCTGCTGCCTTTGAGGCAGAAATCCCAATTCTCACAAAAATATGGTACAGTGATCAGAGATTAGCATCTGGAACTGACCAGGCCAAACAATGCTTTGAGCAGCTTGCTTGTCTTTTCCTCTCCACCCCTTCCTCTGTTTTAATCCCTTTCTTTTTCAACTCTGTACAATTCCCCACTAGGCAGGGCCCTGGCATCCCTCCACCCCTGAGAGACTTGGACCGGCGGCAATGCAGGCCCAAGCTGTGTGAATTTTCTCTCTGTGGGGATCCTCCTTCTCCTCCATCCTGTTCCCTCAAGGTCACTTAGACAAGAAAGCAGGCGTGGTGCAACCCCTCAGAGCCTCTGAAGGGACATGGCATTCTCTGAGCTGGCGCCAAGAGCTTGAAAACCAGATGCAGATGTGGTGTTGCCAGGAAGAGGGGCATGGGAGGAGAGCTGAGAGAGGAAAAGACCCATTCCTCTCCCATTAGCACTACGCAGAGTTAGATGACACTCCCTGATATGCAGTGCAGCCACAAAGCTGTACAGCTACTTCAATTGAGAGGCAGTTTAGCTCCCAAGTGGGTGTGCTGCTTCTCCTGTGCTGGCATGGCAGGACCAGCATGTCATGGGGACAGCAGGGAAGTAGGGAAGGAAAGGGGAGAGTTGCACATTGCTCAGAACACTGACAGGGCCTTAGAGAGAGGATCTGGATTGAGACATGGCTTTCTTGACCCACATGGCTTTTGGTCACCTCTGTAATCCCACCATCTCTTGGATGAACAAAGAGCAAGATCAGCATCATCTCTTCAAGAAACTACCTAGTATCACAATATTATGTTTACCCTACTCACAGGGCAAAGGGCGCAAATGTGTCAATCAGATCACCTCATACAGCACAGAGAACTTATCCAGACGTCAAAGGGAAGGCAACAGACTGCATACCATTGTACTTCATGTGTTTCCCTGCTGTGCCCTACTGCTGGCTCTGCCCTGATTGGCTTAGTCTCAGAGAAGATTTACACTGGAGGGGAAGAGTGCACAATGCCCTCCACCCCTACCCCAGCACCGCCCAATTCCTCCTCAGCTGAGGCTGCAGAAAAAACAACTGTCTCAGATCTTCTTCCCTAGTGACATCTCTGAATGGGACTGTCCCACCCCAAAAATATTTCCAGCAGGGAAAGAACCATGTCTCTTCAGATGAACAAATCAGAATTTACATGTGTTCTCTGAAGGTATAATGCAGCTCTTCTGCAAAGCTGCTCTCTGGACAGTCATCTCAGACTGTACATCTGAGTGTATTGCCACAAGGACCAACATGTGGGACTTTTCACTTCCCTTTGCTGAACTTCATGAGTTTCCTGATATCTTATTTCTCCAGCCCATAGAAATCCCTCTCTTGAGCACCTCTCAGCACATAAATCACTCCCCAGCCCCAGTTTAGTGTCAGTGGCAATCTTGCTGAGGCTGCACTCCATCCATGCACTCCATTCCACTGTCCAGGTCATTAGACCTCGCTGGAGCCAGTACTGGCCCCTGGGGGCAGCGCTTGCAACCAGCTGTCATTTGGACTTTGTGCTATTTTTGATCACAATTCTTTGAGCCTCACAACACAGCTAGTTTCACATCCACGTTAAAGACCAGCTCTCCAAGCCATATTCCATGAGTTTCGCTACAAGCGGATAGTGGGAGACCATACCAAGTGCTTCACAGAAGCCAATGGCGCTCCCGTTTCCCCCCTGTGCACAGCTGCAGTCATTTCAAGAAAGATATCAGGCTGGTCAGGGATGATTTGCCCTTGGTAATGCCACACTAGCTGCTAACCATCTTTGAAAGAGAACAAACAACACATTCACATGCTTCCAGTCCCTTACAAAAAGTTGACACTTAGTCCTCTCCCAAGGAGGACTTTTTGAAAGCTAACGATTTCTCCCTTAGGTTACTTGACACCGATGATCAGAAAGGATGAAATAGAAATGGAACCATGTATCATAGGTTTATTAGGGAAAAAAGTTATACTTCAAGACCATATATTTGGCACTGTACTGAAGCAAAAATATGTGAATAATTAAAATGTTAAAACCCAAATCACCATGAAAAAGAAAATGCTCTTTTAATTACTTTAATTCCCTTTTTTGCCCCCCATACAATTAAAAATAACTACAGAAAGCAACTCAAGAGGTGTTAGACCTATGCTACAGGTAAGCTGGAACAAGAGTTAAAGATGGACCAGAGAATGGATATGTCCCCCAGGTTACTGCTACTCTCCCAGGCTGCCAGAACAGGTGAGAGTCTTACTAACATGAGCAGAGGTTGTTGACTTGTTACCATGAACCATTATTGCAAGCTTCCAAATGCCTTATAAAAAAATAATCATTACACCTTTCATTCATGTCACTTTCTGCTTTCTGGTCTGCTTGGAAGAGATGGTGATAGTATTTAAAAAGAAGTGTATCCCAATTTGACCCCATGTTCAAATGAGCTTCCTGCTAGCTGACTCCTGCATTGGTGGCTTGGCTTCTTTTTGGAGAGCAAATAAGTTAGAAGCAGTTTCTAATTTCCAAATTACTCATCCTATGCCTCTGCACAGTAACATGGAAGATACTGACAAGGAATAAATAACATACAAAATAAGATGAGAATGGATTGAAGGAAAGTTGCACTAAAACTTTTAAATAGTAAAGGCTAGAAAGCTGAACTGATGCTGAACTGCTCTGTATGTGTTTTTGTTGGACTATACAGTGCCACTCTAACATGGATAGAGGGGTAGAATCCCATTGAATAGCCAGCCCAAAGGATGCCAGGGAAGTAGGACACAGGTCTTGATCAATAATTCAAATGTTACATCAACAATACTCACAAGAATACAGCTCTTTCCTCGGTTAATATATTGTGCATAGCAATATTTCAAAGAATTAACAGCACCTTTTACATAAAAATTCCGAACATATTTATCTAGTGAACAAGAAGATCTCTAAGAAGTATTTTTGCAGATGTACAGTACTGTATTTATATAGATATAGATACAGATATATCTCAAAGTGAATTTACACTGTGACCTGGTGATTAGTCCAGCAGTGGGTGAACCCACAGGGTAAGTCTTCAGGAGAATCTACTGCCTTTGGTGGGTGGCCAGTTACATGGCATGATTGCATAGGGGTGCCCCATCGGGCAGTAAAAGACATCCCATTAAGCAAGCACAGCATGCTTAGGTCGTTCCTGTAAGATATAATAAACTTCCAAATTTTCATGGCTAATACAGTTCTAATTTTCACAGGTTGCACACATTGCAACCTTCTCTTTGTGCCTTAAAGACACAGAAGAGGAGGGTAGGACACCAAACTTATATCCTATATCTGCTTCCAAGCAGAAATCAAGTAGCACCACAGATTTAGGCTGGTAAAAGGTGTCCATGGTTGTCTTCACGAGGGTTTCTTGAGCAGCTAGTCTTCACTGGTTTGTCCCATTTGTCTTTTTTTTTTTTTTTTTCCTTTTCCTAATCAGTTGCTCACAGTCCTCTGGTAGAAATAATTTGAAAGGCGTGGTCTGCCTAAGGCAGGAAAGCAGACTGCTACCATTTCCCTGGGATGGGCACGCCACACTCGTACCAGCCCACATAGTAGTAGGGTGTTGTGTATCCAATGCGTCCAAATGATACCGGCTCCTGGCGGTACTGGCGGTAATACCCTGGCAGGAGAGAAACACCCATTTGTATTCCAGAGCACAGACACAGCAATTTAACAAAACTAGCAGATGCAGTGAGAGTCAATCCCACAGCACAAACAAAAATTTATAAACTGTCTGGCAGGGAGTTGTATCAAAAGGGTATTGGCTAGCCCTTGTACTTGGCCAAGATCTTTCTTGAATGATCTAACTCTGGTCCTTCATATTTCTTGTAGTTTTGATTGGTTTTACTGCTCAAAAGCTCTTTAACTATTGTGTAATTCTGTGGTCTGCCAAAGAGCTTCTTGCATTTCACTCCAAAAGGTGGGCATATTTCAGCTGTGTTTATGAAGCTTTCTAAGTCAGTTTAAATATATGAAGGACTTTGGGGCAAAAAATACCATCAAATCACATTATCTCACAGGGCTTAAGAAACTATCAGCAAAAGTCAGCTTTTCACAAACAAAAAGATATCATTTCATGCAGTAAATACTGAGTTAAGCCCTCCCTTCCCCTTTTAATTCATCTGCAGAAAGAATGTGACTGCTTAAAGCATTAGAAGAGGTGCAGCATTCTTGTCCGCATAGCTCGTGCATTGGAACATCTGAAACACCCATGGCTTGTGCCAATAATAAAACTTCTGTGTGCTCTCTATCTCTGTCTCCTGGACCTAGTATATACACATCTGGATTAATCATCTGTCTTCTTAGTGTGTACTTCACAGTGCAGTACTTCACAGTGATATATAAATATCAATGACTATTTCAGTTTCTTCCTGGTAACGCCACCATGCAAAGAATATCAACACACAATTTAACATGGAAACCACTAAAGCTAACTGAATGATTTAAACCAACAGACTTATTGAAAAGACTGGCTGACTTCCATGATTGGTTTCATTTTGTGAAGCAACCTGTCTTCTACCTGTTATGTGAGGTGAGCAATTTGCTCAGAGGAACTCCTTCAAGGCAAGAATTTTCCCTATGAGACAGATATCTACCAGGCCAGAATAAAAGTACTGACCTTAAGTCACTAGACATATTCCTGTGTGTTTTGCATTGAATGAACTAATAGAAATCATTCACAAAAGCTGTATTTGCAAAGATATATCTGATTGCTTTAGGCACATGAAAGAGGTTTTGCATCTCAATTCAATGAGGCAGGTCTTATCAATAAGAGAAAGGTTTCACAGACCTATAAAATTATTTTTTTGTTTTGTTTTTGCATTTTGTTGCTGCACAGTACTTGCATCATATGCCCCTCTCTTTCTGTCTCTGTCTCTCTGCACCCACAAATCCTCTGGGACTTGCATAATCTGTTCTCAGCTACTGCATCAGCTGGACTCCTTGGGGAGCTGCCAGCAGCTGTGGACAGAGCCCCACTCTCTGCTCTGCTCCCTACCCCCTAATCTTACAGATGGGATAACAGGCTCCTGGCCAGCATCCCACTCCCCCATTGCTGTACCTCGGATCGTGGGCAGGGCTTCAATGTACGACTGAGGTCCTGTTCTTCCATCCAGGTGTGAATCCACAAATTGGCAGTGGTCCTCACCCCTTCCCCAGCTATCCCCAATGCTGTAAAAGGTATCTGAAGAGTGATACAGACAGATTACTTAACCCAGCAATACTTCACTGTATTGAAACTACACCAAGGCACTACAATAGTCATTAGCATAGTCTGAAAGGCCATTGAGATGATCCCATTACCCCAGCTCAACAATATGGCAAGTTTTTTTCATTGTCTCTCAGGCAATGCACCTGTGTAAGAGCTACTGCTAATTCTTCTTGAGAGAAGGACTTTCACATAGTAGTCACACAATTCTGACACATATGAAATTAAGAAAACCAGAAGATGAAGAGACAAGTAATCATGGAGCAGGAAATTAATCTTGGTGCCTACCTTTTAGGTCATCACTGAGGTAAATTTTGTACCTTAAGGAGTTGCAAAGAACCACTCCTACAAACTTGCGGTACCAGGTTCGTTTCACGTACTGCTTGCCAGAGCAGTCTGAGTAGGTGGGGTCATATTTAAAAGTGAATGGGATCCAGATAGGCTCACCACCTTGGAGAAAAAATAAATTCCACATTAGGGACAGACGTTAACACTTCAGTACAAGTTTTGCAGAGTTTAACACCTAATAATATGTTTCACAAGACATGCTGCAACAGATTACGCACGACTTTTTCATATTCAGAAACAATAGTTAAAAAATATTATTAAAAATAGAGACTTTATTAAATCCCTACCAGGCAGTAGACAAAAATAACTGTTAAAATTATTAAAATATGATTTCATGTACTGAACCACAGCTTTAAGTAAAGTCTTAAATATTTCAGTAAGACTAATTCTCTACCTAGTATTACACAGTTTCTCTTCTTAATGCAGCCTGATCTTAAGTCTGCAAGTGACTTGCATTTTAAGACTATAAAACATAACCCTTTTACAGAAGAACAGATGTTAAGAACTCTGTGGTGAGCAACAGCCTGTGAAGACTCTTCTTGCTATTTGGTTTAAAAGATCATATCACAAATGTACTTTTCTGTTTTGCTTTCCCAGATTACATCAAAACAGATTAGTTTCCAATAATAGACAAGTGAGACCTTTGCTGGGAAACTCTGTTCAGAGCATTGCTGCAGATAAGACTGCTTAATTGTATTGCAAAATAATAAATATTCCTACTGGCTTACCTAAATATTTGCCTTGTACTACCAAGACAATATAATATATTTTGAAATTGCTGTTGTATTAATATATACAGGAAGATACAAAAAGCTTCCTATGTGATAACTGGTATTTTTCTCTCTAGCCACAGCCAAAAGCCCTGTTTTTACTCTGCTATTTCTAGGTGGTTGATAAATGAGATTGGAAGTTTCTTCTGTTAGTCATTCTTCCTCTCACTAGGCACATCGACCAAATCCTGCAAACACTTGCATGTGAGAAGCAATCACTGATCAGCAATCCTCAGAGACTTCCAAGGACACAAAGCAACCAGACTAGCAAGCACAATAAAACTGAGAAGGAAGGGATATACTGGACATTGTTTTCATGAAAAGTGTAGCAAAAAAATCCAGAACCAACCATTTGAATTCCTTAGGAAAGCTGATGGAGGATAATAACCATGAGGTCTTTTTTTCCTGCATCTCTTCTAAGAGCATGTACTGCCTGGGGTTACACTACCAATGTTCATATCAGCAAGGTTAGTCCCAGCCTCAGGAAATCAGATCTTCTGCTTATGGGCTGAACTAGCTCATTGCAGAATTGGAAATACAAAGCAAGCTGAAGAGCTTTGTAGCATATTATTCAGGTCAGTAACAAATCCTTGAATATTTTAGCATTTATAAGGGCATGATGATTTGTACAGATGAGCACTAGAACTAGAGAGAGAGAAACTTGATCCTGTTTAGCATAGCTATTCAGGTTATGCTTAGGCAACTGAAGGATACAGATGCTGAAGTAACATAGTTTACTGCTTTTTACCAAGCAATTAAAGTTGTTGTACCAGGGAAAAAGATGGGCCAAAATCAAGTGCTTACTCGAACATATCTTTACAAGATTTCTTTTCAGAAAATAGAATAAGGGGTCTTAAGACAGAAAAATGTTTTATGAATTAGTCCCATTAACTACTACCGGTTCCCACTTAAAACTATACCTAAAACAGCATGTTTAAATGTTTCCAATTCCTATGTTCTAACTATTTTGCACAGGCTTTATCCACTTTATGAATAAAACAACAGAGTAAGACTTACCAGGTGGCCTGACAATGAGGAGAGGATTGTCTAGAAGACAAAAACACATAGAAAATTTAGTATTTTGTTCCAAACCTTGTTTTATAACATGAAACATATGGAGTCACTGACTGAACATTTTCAATAAGGTGCTTCATCCTAACATGGCATTCTTTACTGGATATTCCCATCAGCTCAAACCCTACAGTTGCATTAGCAGAGCACTCTGAATTAACAATTTCTTTTTCTTACAACCTATTCCATCACCATAACTGTACCTTGCATTTAGCAACCGGTTTTTGTACTTGGCCAGTGGCAAAACCACCTTTGGCCATGACAAATGAAAGATCAGTGCTGCAAACAAAACTTTAATTTTGGTGTATTTAGCATGCTAAATAAAGCTCACAAAGGAGCTGATTTTGGATGGGAAAACTAGGCATTCAGGCCCATATGCTGGCAGCAGGAAAACAATCTTCAAGATACAGCACAGAATCGTGGAATTGTTTAGGTTGGAAAAAGGTCTTTAAGACCAGTCCAGTCAACCAGCATTGCCAAGTCCTCCACTAAACCATGTCCCTTGGTGCCACACCTACAAGTCTTTTAAATGCCTTCAGGGATGGAGACTCCACCACTTCCTTGGGCAGCCTGTTCCGAAGCTTGACAGCTCTTCTCTAGGCGCATTCCAGCACCTCAAAGTCTTCCTTGTTGTGAGGGGCCCAAAGCTGAACGGAGGATGAAAGGTGTGACCTCACCAGTGCCCAGTACAGGAGCACAATCCCTGCCCTGGTTCTGCTGGCCACACTATCACTGGTACAGGCCAAGATGCCACTGACCACCTGGGCCACCAGGGCAATGTCAGATATTATGCTTAGATTAATACTTGAGCCTCTTATTCATTTAATGAAAATCTGAATATGTTATCCAGGACCATTGACTTATCTCACATTTCTGTCTCCCTTCCATGATGGTTTACTTCCATGCTTCTTAGTGCAGCTTCTGAAGTGAGCACTACAGAGTGAAGTCAAATGAGCAAGGGCAGAGACTGCATAAACCCCATGCCATTGAAAGGGCAAAATTTGCAAGAAACAAGAAGACCTTTCACTCAAGTAAAGACTGAAAATTTTGTTCTTTATTATTCAGCAGAGTCATTGGCCTCTGGCTCGATGGAAGTAGAAGAAACAGGCAAAAAATAGCTCATTTAACCTGCTATTTTTAGAAGGGGGTATTGCTCTTGAATGTACTATTAGTCCTGTGAAAGACCAGCATGCCTTGTCATAAAAAAAGAACAGAGAACTTTTCCTGTCTGATGGAACTATTGCTTTCTGTATTTCTTCCAGAGACAACTGCTTCCAACTGTTTAGCTGTTCATAATTAGGAAACTAATTTACTAAATGTTTGGTCAATCTATCAAAGGCCTTAAACTTCCCATTGCTTCTGTACTGTTGAACATTGTATTTGAAATTCAACTTCTTGTTCCCCTGGAGCTCACTTAAACATCACTTAGATTTTCATAGTGGCATTAGGAATGTGTATTATTTTCCTAGCTTAACTGAAAACAAATAATTAAAGTTAAAGAAACCCCCACATAATATGAAAGCAGCAAGTCCAGAGTAATCACTGTCATTGGTGTGCTGGTTTCAGTCATTGCCCTGCCACATCTGTTATTATGAGTTTTGAGATGAAAATAAAAAGCAAACCATACCAGATTCTGTGATAAATGAGACTGAAGAGCTAACAGGTCCATAACCAAAGGGATTCTTTGCTTGGACTTTAAAATAATACCTGAAACAAGAAGAGAGAAGAAATAATATTGAAACAGATTCCACTGCAATGGCTAAATTATAAAATAATACTAAAACAGGGTAAGAATCAAAGCAGAAGAATTCCACTGAGCATCCTTTGCATTAAATAAAGTTGGATACTGAGCCAGAGTATGAGCTGGCTGTTACAGACAAATGTCTCCTTTTTGCAATTGCTCCCATGCATATTTTTGGAACACTTATTTATATATCATCTCCCTTCCAAAAACCACATACAACGACATCCACTTTCTAAGAAACAACTAATAGCAAAAGACTAAAAGAAAAAGTTGCAAGGAAATAAAATTCTGATCTCAGGAACAGTTTTAAACAGATTAACTCCTAGGGAAGCAGCGTGTAAACTGCAAACTGAAACTGCATCAGATTTATATGACATCAGAAGCTAAGCTTTTGACCTTTCTGTAAAAACTCCAGCATTAAGATCACAATACTTGAGTAAAAGAAGAAAGCATCACATGATGTCTTATTGGTTCCTCCAAAGTATTTAAATCACATGCTTAAAGCACATGAATCACCACTAGAACTCCATTCTTTCCTCAACAGAAGCAAATTTATCCTCACTCTTAGAGAAGAATACATGTAAGTACATTTTCAGTTCATTTCCAAATACAATGATTTTTGATGATGCCTATCATCAAAATAGTTGATGCCTACCATGACATTTTCCTTTTGTATTTGTATCAGTCCAACAGAAACCAACTAGAATGGAATATTACGTAAAAATTTCCAGCACAGCATTTTTTAAATTCCTGAGTTTAGGTTTTCCTTTCTTGCCTGCTTGCTCAATTTCATTCTTGTAAAGGAATTAATAGGAAAAAAAAAATTTACTGTGCCTCTGTAATACCCACATAGCATTTGGATCTTGATTTAGCCTCTCATCCAAAAGCAGACATATCCAAAAGCTCTACACACGTAACAGGGCAAGTGATTACTTGCATGGATGGTTGCCATCAAGCACTGGTGCCACCATGCACCTTACATGACAGTGTCCCACCTGAATGGCAGGCCTGATGTATCACAGCTGGTGAAAGGGAGTCTACTCCATCAATAACATCAGGCTGCTCTTCCTGGTGAAGCTCTCCCCATCCTGCACAAAAACCTGCCAGTGCTGCTTCATTTGCACGGGCCACACTGGGCTGAGACACAATGCTCATGCTTTAGCAGGCACCAGGAAAATTCAAATTGCAAATGTTGCAAGGACTTTGGTGGTTTTAGTCTGCCACTCAATATTTACCATGTACATTTTCCTGTACCATCAGCTGTATCTGTTCCTCTTGGACTTAACTACATAGCAGGGCCTGCAGGCCACTCCTGAAAGGCCTAAGCACAGCTAAGCACACATGAAACTATTCACAACAATAAACCAGAGGGGACATGGTTGAACCAGCGCTTTGGCAAAATTGATTAGTTTTTTCCATTAAAAGCAATATCTTTTGTCAAGTAAGGTGAACTGCTTTGCTTGAAAATCAAACTGATCTTCATGAAAAGGGACAGGACACAAGGCAGCAATTCCTCACTCTGGTTCCCAAAAGCTTTCCTGACTTAGCTCAGTGTTTGCTGTAACTGCTTGAGAAGAGCAGGAGAAAAATGTTTTCCAGCCCACACCTTTCCCATAATGCTTCAAAGCATAGAGGAATGTATGGATGCCCAACTTCCCACTGCCTCCAAAGAAGTATAATCAGATACCACCTTTCAACACAGTGGCACTGTCTGAGTAACACTTTAAATACACTTAATACACATGTATTCATGGTAGCCCCAAAGCATTCCCGTCAGACACATGATTGCCATAATCCCCCTCAAAACAGGAGAGAGAGCAGCCCAAAAACCTTGTGCACCTCTTCAAGTGGGGAAAACCAGGCAGATTTGTATCCAATGCATAATGCAATCAGGACAACTCTGCATTCAGCAGTCCTGTTACACACATGGAAGCCCATCTAGGGCATAAGATGGTTCATGCTGCTTGCCTGACTGTCTAAAAAACCCAAAAAACCAGTAATGAAGTCATGAGTACATTTTTCTTCGCTAAATTGGAAAATTGATTCCTAAGCCTTTATATACACAAGAAGGCTCTAGTTGTCCCAGAAAGAGAGCCAGATCTCATGACTTGCTGACCTGTGATTTAAACATAGACAATGCTATGACTGCTGTATTAAGAACGTCAATAAAATAATGCAGTTGGGATATATTTCTTTCTCAGACATGACAAATAAAAGAAATTGCCAAAGCCCTTCTAGGTCCAGGAATCTGACATTTTCATTAGTCATAATCCTTCAGCTGATGAATTTGCCAGGAAATCTCAAATCAGTATAACTCTACTGGTTTTCATCACATAAATACATGAACAAAATTTGCAATATGTAATTTGATTTACATTTTGCTTAGGCAGAACTGCATGAATTCTTACCATTAGGCACAGAAGAATCACAACAGATGCACTACCATTTGTTGTTCATTTTCAATACAGAGAAGAAAAAATCTTTTCCTCCTAAGAATAAACTTTCTTTGAGATTTTATATACCAATTCTAGTGATACATCAAGAAAGGACATAGTGAACTGTAACAGGGCACTGAATATACAACACATTTTTTCATTTAGGCTACATGACTAATCGCTCAACATACCTGTCATTTGGAGCAAAATTATTCTTTGACTTAATTCAAGGTGTCTCCCTTCTGTTGGAATTAAATAATTGGCACTCACAGCACAAAGTGAGATAATCACTCAGCATGATAATTAGGGAAGCAGCTTTTTTAAAAAAATTAGTTAGCTGCAAATTCCTTTTTCCAGACCTTCCAAAGGCATGCCTGCATGGATCCTCAGCCCTGCACTCTGTTCAGTGGCAGTCTGAGATGGCAGGATGCATCCCCATAGCAAGGGCTAAAATCCTCTTCCTACACCATTCCTGTGTAAGAAAAATGTGTAAATCCATGCCTGCAGGTTCACAGGCTAATGCAAAGTGTCTCCCTCCATCTAAAATGGCCCACCACTACATCCCTCATTAATATTCAACTAATTTTATAATAAGACATTAGAGCCAAGCTGGAAGACAAGCTCCCTACAAAACTGGTGAGAGGCAAGGATGTCCCACAGAAGTCTACCACTTACACAGGGCAATGGTTTCATGGACATCTTAGCTTTTTAGTGTGGCCCTGGTGACACAAAGCACCCACCTGTGGTGGATGCTACTTGTTGGACGTACAGTGGCTTTTTTAAATGGAGATATAGGAAAGAAATAGAAATTTTTGGTGCATCTGGCCCCCTGAAACAGAAGATCCAGGCTCTGTTTGCAGTTGTAAGCCCTGAGTAAATGTTTAAGAACCTCCTATGAAATACTCTGTACAACACTGATATTGGTAGCAGGCACTGTGGGATGAAAATATCTCCAGATGGAACAAAACCCAAGTGAACAGAGAAAGGTTTCAAGGGACATGGAGACATGGGGGTGAAGGACAGTGTTTTAAATCATGAGACTATCTAGCTACTCCCATCAGGCACTGACACAGCTTTCCTGAAAAAGGCAGGAAAAAGTCTAACCATGCTCAGGAAGGGGACTGAAATGTTTATGGCAAGAATTATGATGTTTCTGACTGCAGAAGACTGGATTTAGTGGTTGAGCAGATGCTGTCCAGCCCTTTGCATCATCTTCTGTGACAGCTGAGAACCAAAGTTAGGGAAAGGGCCTTTGTCAAAACTACTGGTTTAAAGATTTAATACGGTTTAAAGCAATTTTAGTGTTTACAATCACACATCACAAGGAAGCAGCTCCTGTGCCCACTGAAGCTGACCAGAGTTTCACTAATGGAAAAATTTCCACTTCTCAAATGGAGGTCAGAAGAAAATGTATGACATGGATTAAACATGGATTTCTGTTTTGTTTGCAAAGGCTAAATAACGGGCAGATGTTTTCCAGGGTAAGTTGGCAGCTTGAAATCTTCTCTGGTGCTGATTTCAGCCAAGATGCCAACCTGCTTCTCATACATGGTGCATGCTGCAAAACTGCACCACCCACAGCCCCTTGTGGGACACCCAGTAACCCACAGCATCTGCTTACAGTAAATGACTTAATCAGACATGTCTCACAAAATGCACTAACAATGCAGACACACAATTTCTAGACTAACTTCAGCTTTCATGCCATATTTTCTTAGGCATGGTACCTTTTCGTAGTGGTTAGGGAGTTATTTTTAGGACAAAAGGTATGCAATCAATTCAGTCTGTGGGTTTGGAGAATGTAAATGAGAAGGCTGATGCATACAATTTCTCTGTTATAAAGATCCTTCGTTCTCCACCACAGACCCCACATGAAGCCATTATTGCCTTCACAGAGCATACAATAGGGGCCAATGGATTATATCATCTTCAGGAAGACACTGGTGAAACAATATGCTTAAATAAATAGCACTTCCTTGAATCTCCCTATCATGAAACAGAACCTTAGTTTGACAAGACAGTCACTAGGTTCATGGAGATGCATGAATCTATAACTCTGCTGTTCCTACAAAACTCCATTTACACACAGATAAACTGTGACCTTCTGAAGCCTGGAGCTAATGTACATCTCAGACATGCTGACAGCTCAACTCCCACCAATTCCCCTGCACAGATTGTAGCATGGACAGCAGCTGCAGAATTCCTGTGAGCTTCCACTGCAACCACTGCTCCTGGTGTTCTGGAGAGCAGAGACTTATCTCTGGCCTTCAACACTGTCCTTTGGGCATCAGGAGAGGGAGATTGACTGAAAGACTGAAGAGGTGAGAAGCTTCAGCTGGAAGGTGGAAATGGCACAGATGCAAGAAATGGAGGGCCACAGCCAGGAGAAGCTGGGGTGTAAAGGCAATGCCTCCCTGGCCTGCATGGGAGACAGAATGAGAGTGGAGGAATGAATACTGGTGAAGGGGAAAAGGGCTGGGCATACAGAGGAGTCAGGGATGTGGAGGCAGGAATGGGTTCTAGCAGCAAGAGGAGCGTTGTTTAAGGAAAGGAGTTCTCAAGTCACAAGGATGTAGATCCAGGCAGAATGGTCTGCAACTGCTTCCATCAATGTCTAGGAACAGGACATCTCAAACCTTCTCCACCGTGTTGTGACAGGTGAAACCCACAGAGAGCTGTGCCACATCCCACCCTGTATACATTTGTAACAACTATGTTTTGTAAGGAGAGTGCTAGCAGATGCAGAGTGTACCACTGAAGCTCTCCACTCTGAAGTAATTTTGCTTTAACACACCATGAACTAGCCTTAAAGACTGTCACTAAGGTCTAGACTACCATTCTTCTGAATAAGTGGCATTTTTAAATAAGTTCTTGGATATATAAGAAAATGCCTCGAGAGCATGTGATTGACAGTACTGTAGATAGAACAGGAGAGGATAAGATGGCCCATGTTTTCCTGTCACATCTTATTTCTGTACTTTTTACTCTGTGGGTGCTCTGAATGGTGCTTATCCTGCTTCTCCATAATCAGCATTCCCCTGCTAATTTTCCAGGTCTTTGACACTGTGGGTGGCCTCAGCTGAACAAGGCCCTTGTGCAACTGCACAAGGAACTGCTGCTGAAATTGCTCAGGTTCTGACTGTCCCAAGGAGATGTCATGTCCTCAGAACTCTGGTTGGAGGGAAGTCTCTGTGGAGGAGAGAGGGGAGTGCACCCCCTTCTTTAAACATACTGTGATTTCTTGGTGCTTGCATGTTTCCCGGACAACAGGAGCAGCTGCAGGGGCAAACCTGTGTGAGTCTATGCTGAAGTCTAAAGAAGTGTCATAATGTGATAGAAAAAATATGCCTCATCATACTTGACACCCAACTGGCTACACTGCACTGGCTTTTCACAAGTTATTCATCTTATTTTATCATTTTGTCTGTTAAGGTTTTATATGAAGGCCATGCTCAAACAATTCTGTTTTCTAGGCTGAGGTTCTCAATCAACTACTTTTAATGCTCAGAACCTTCCCTTTGCCTATGAATTGTCTTGGAAAGAAAAGGTATTTTGGCTGACTCGTTGTTGTGCTGTTTATAGAACAATTTGCTGTCCAACAGAATGAGTAAAATCTAAATCAGATGTAAACATTTATAGTAAGACCAAGAAAAACAACTGACAATTCTCATACTTTGTTTTATTTCCTTAAGAGAACCAAAAAGGAGTAGATCAAATCCTTACCGTGTGTTGGGCTTCAGGTTCTCAATTGGCAAGTGAGTAGACCCTGCAGTCCTGGTTGACCACTTATTCTTTAAAAAGTCATCATAGGATGCACTGTAAACCAGATAGCCTGTAAACAGGAAAGAGAAATAGTTGGGAGGATTCTAATTAAATTTTAAATAAATGACCTCCCTAGGTGTCATGGTAAATTTTAAGGACTAAAAGGAGTTGAAAGTGATTTCATGCCTAACTCTGCTGGAAAATCCTGGCCTGTAAGAATTTCTTATCATTAGCTAATAATGATGGAGCATTACATCAGAGGATGCCACCCAGTTGTGAATTCTGATTTTAAAGAGTGAAGGCAAAAAGATGATGGAGGTAATGTGTCATTCTGTGTTCTAAGTGATACATTGACTGTGCAGACACTAGCACAAATGGCCGTTTAGCGAAACCTTCCCCTTCTCCACTCTTCCATCAGGAGAGAAACCCCCAGGAGAGTACCTGTTACCATGTCTCCTTGAGCAGGTTTGGCCCAGTCCACAATGACAAAGGAGTGACAGCCTTCAACTGCTACAACTGTGATGTTGTGAGGGGCTTTCAGGGGACGCTCATCTTTCTCTCTGAAGTCATTGGGAATGATTTCATCAAGGCTCTCCACTTGGAAATGCTCCAGGGCCTCTGTCAAGGAGCAGGGGGCTGCTGGATCCTTGTTGAGATAGGTCACATAAGGAGCTAGAAAAGACAGGGAAGGGCAGCATTTAGTTAGGAGTTTGAGGTATCCCAGAGTGGCACTGGCTGGCAATTTCCTAAAGTGAGTCAAGTTTTGTGGTGCATTTTAAAATTCCTCACCTTCCAGTCCAGAGACCACTGCCAATAAAGCATGGCTTACAGCCAATTTGATTGATGAGCAGGGGGAAAGGGATGCCAACATTCAGGTTCACCTACTGCACACTCACAACTGTACCAAATTATGCAAAGATGGAAGGACTGTCTTTGCTACAAGAGGCAGAAGAGAGCAGTCTGTCTGTGGCACCCGCCACACGCTACCTCCAGCTGCTCTGGAAGGTGGCATGAAAATGTCACCCAAATTCTGCCTTTCTGGCGTGGGAAGAGATCCCTGCCAGGGCCTTCAATCATCTAAGACTTTACAGATTGATTCTTACACAAACATCCTGAAGCTGGAGCAAAACAACAAAAGAAATGTGAAGAGCAATTCCAAGGTAAAATCCAACCAGTTTAAAGGGGTTGTTGTGGTCCTCTGCATACTAAGAGACCAGGAGCCATGAGTCCCTACCTTCCAGACATGTGCTCCCAACCTGTAACTTCTATTTTTAAAAGCTTTATACTGACTGGAATTGCACTTCAGTTCAGGAAAAGATTAAACCATCTTTTTATTGCCTTAAAAGTCACCGTAACATTCAAAGTAAGGACTATAAAACTTGCTTTGGAAATGTTTATTCAGTTGCAATAATACAATTCATTGAAATGGTAATATTATTTCCTTAGTGCCTTGAAATGTTCATAAACCAACGTTTCTTGGTTTATCTTACTGGATTTCATGCCCTAAAGGAATTTTTTCCAGATCTTGCAATGAAGTTAATTTTAGCCTCTCCAGCTAAATGAATCAAGAAGCACTGTCAGTGAGAGAGCTGAATAGAAACATCATGAAACTGTTTGGACAGGGAAACTGAAGATGCACAGGAAAAAGTTTTGGCATCTATAAAAACAAATCTTTTACTCCAGCAGCAGAGTTCTACTCTAAGCCAGATGAAGCTTGTGGATATTGGAAGGGAAGCCAAGACATCTCAAAGATGATTCTCCATTCCCTGAAATCTAATCTGAAATGCCAGGTGAGTGAGAAGCTGACCTGACCTCAATTCAAGTGCCAGAAGTATGTAAAGGGCTGCAGGGGATGTCACCAGCCTGGGGTGGAGGCTGGAGTGCAATGCCCTACAGTCTCCAAATGCCTCTGTTCTGCCCCCCAGCTGCTTCTCTGACAAAGAAGCAGAGCAGCTCAGAAGTCAGTGTTGCAACACCAACCTACACACTTGAATGGCTCATATACACAGGAGACATGGCTCATGTAATGGGGGTTCCTTCACAAAATGCCTTCTACTGAGAAAACGTCCAAATACCAAAATCATATGTATCTCTACTGGATTTATTTTTTGGAAAGTTCATATCTAAAATGCCATTTATTCCTTGACTTCAAAGCATACATGCTTTTGACATACATGTTTGTGCAAGGTGGATGAAATCACTGGGGTTGAATACATCAGTGGAAAAGAATCAGGTCCCACAGAGGAAGACTCACACCTACATGGAGACTTGTCCTGCTGGGATTACTTGTGTGAAGTTAGATGCAGTTAAGCTGAACTAAGCACTGGTGTAGACACTCTTGCTCTCTTACTAACTTCAGCTAGACCAAACACAACGCAGAACACACAGCAGAGCACTTACACTGAAAGAGTACAAAGAGCTTTTTACTGGTTCAACAAAGTCATTGTGGGCCCACACATGGATGTGCAATCATTGAAGCAAGGAAAAAAGTACTGCTGTTTGGGTTTCCAAGGTGGCAATCCTTAAAAGGACCACACACATGTCTACTGGATGTGTTTGTGCAATGGCCTCAGCTTAAGGGCTGGCCTTACTGGAACAAGAATTCTTTGCAGCACAAGTAGCAAGCTACATAAACCAAAGGACATCCTTACCAGTGAAGCGTTTCTTCCCAGCAATGTCATATTCTGACACAGGGCCAGTGCCAGCAACACTAGTCTCTGGATAGACAGCCTCCAATTCTGTCGTCGTAGAAGCAGTGGTGGTGGTGGCAGTAGTGGTAGTTGGTGGCAAAGTGCTCTCAAAAAACTCATAGTCTTCAGAGGAAACATAAGATGAAAATGTTAGCATGCTTCATCTAATTTTGGCTTAACTATGAGAAGGGAAACAATTCTGTCACCAGCCACAGTCCCAAAGAAGTGCTACACACCCCACCTGGCCACTGCACCCTCCTTATAGAACTCTATGGTTGCACTTCAGCCTTGCAATGGTTTCTATCAAACTGATGGACAGGGAGAACAGTCTTTGCCCCAGAATACTCATGTCACTGCTGATTTAGACCTCACTCACACAGTTAAACCGGACGAAAATTAACAAATGTATTTGTACAGCAATGTCCTGAATGTGCATCTGCCACCTCCTCTCACAACCCCCAAGAGAAGATGGCACAGTAATTGAATCCCTGGCCAAAGCCCTCAGATGCCAAAGGAAGTAGAGAAGGGAGAGAATAAAATGGCTTTCTAAGAAAACCATGTTGCTATTCTAAAGCCCTAGAGGTGGTTCATACTGCTCTCAAACCCTCCTGTGACTGGAGGTGTGGAGTCAGGTACTCTCCATTTGTGGTTCCTGCAGGGCCATGGAGGAAGGCAAACTGTCCCACATGATTCTTATTATGTTCAGTCCTATTAAATTCAGTGCTCTTTGAAAAGCTACTGTGCTACCTGATTGGCACACAAAATGAAGGCAAAGTAGCATTTGGCATCCCTGCCAGGACCTCATGTAAGCTGGGGAACTCAACTCATGTCTTTGAGTGTTTTGTGCTTAAACTGCTCAAGTGTTAAGTTTTCTGCAGGTGATCTGTATCTAAGGGGAGGCCTGGCAAAAGACCTGTGCACTGAAGGTATTCTGCATCCATGGAGATTTAAGGAATATGGGATGTATGTCTTGTGCAGTTTCTAGTTCATCCCCTCCTCCCCACATTCTAAATGTCAGTTTCAGTATGAAGTGATCGGAATTAAAAGTACAAATGTCTATAATATCTTCCACTCAGCTGCTGCACTCTTTTAAAATGTTTTTCTGTTGTTGGTTAGACTTAAGATCCCAGCACTACAACCACAAATAAAAAAAACTTTCATTGTTCTAGAGCCAGAAATTCTACTAAAAAACTTTTTGTTTAACTGAGGTCTGTACTTATCCACTTCCATATGTGGGGATAGGAGCAGGAATTTGAGGCCTAAAGGGGAGAGAATGTCAGATGTCACTGATGGTAGAAAGTGAATTTCAGTTCCAGTAATTGAGATGTGCATTCCCTATGAAATCTTTCAACTAAATGCTGTGACTTGATGCTTCCTCTTCAGCTAAGTTTTGTATGTCCTTGATTATAGTATTAAAATGGCATGACTATAACTCTGAAAAAAATATTTTCCTCTTCTCCTTTCATCTGATTTCAAATCTCTTTGATTTAAATTCTACATGAATTAAGCAGATTAGTTACTTTATATGTAAGTGATCTCATTCTGTATGAGCATGCTTAATTGTCTAAACACAGACTATACATTAAAGAAACAACTCACTAAGGTATTTCAATTATTCAAGGCTTGAATGTTATTTGGATTCTTTATTTTAGAGGAGGTAATTGACTTCAACTGGGCTGGAGTTAGAAGTTGTACCAGAGAAAGTGAATCTAGGATTGAAACAGCGTCTGTATGACACAGCTCTGAAAATTAATTTATTTCCTCAATAAGTTCTTGTTAGATTGCAGGACTGATAGAAAGGGACCTTTATTTCCAGAAAAAAGTGGTTTTGGACACTTTCTCTTCACATGTAATGCAGAACTGTTTTCCAGCTCACCACCACTTGCTTAAGCTCCCATTTACCAATCTGCCTCCTTGAACCCAGTTCCAAAGAAAGAAGACAGAGAAAAAAGCAACATGCCACTTGCAATAGACTTCTGTAATTAAACCATACCATCATCATATATTACATATGCTTCTGGAGTTGCTGTCACGTCTGAATCCAGTCCTGAGAATGTATCTATTGACAAAGAAAGAAAAAAAATGCTATAAGAATTCAATCAAATAATTCTGGAATAAAGTTTAAAATAAAAATATTTAGCCAGTTGAATTGTAAAGAAGTAAGGTAATTTCCTGGTTTCCAAATAATGCAGTTACAGTCTGCTCTGCACATTGAGAATAACAGATGAGAAGCTAAGTGCAGTAGTCAGGAGTTTTGCTAGGGGAAAATGAGTTCAGGGCTGCTACACAAAATTACAAGTAATCACCTTCCAGAAGCTCTGCCCCAGGCCCTGCTGCTCTGGAGGGAAGGTAAGCTGCCAGTAACTACATAATGATCACATCTGGATTTGACAATATTTTATAGTCTCAGAAGCGGCAAATGTGAAAACATTATATGCCAAAGAAACCAACCAAGCAATTAAATATTTCTACCCAAATATTTTTGTGGAGGTATAAAAACAAGCAGCCCACAGAGCCATGACATTAATAGACCATGTCAATGGTCTCGCAAGGAATGCAGCCCAAAAGGAATGGATCTGTAGAATGAAGTAATTAGTGCTGGATTTTCTGGGGTTTTACTCTGCACTAGCTCTACTCCGATCCTATGGGATGGCTGTCCATCACAGGTTGGGCCACATAGGTGTAATCCTGAAGCACTGCTTCTGCATTAGTTTCATCCAGCATGAATTCAGTTCAGGAAATCAGAGTGAGATTGCTCCAGGATGCAAATGAAAGTGTAGCAAGGACAGATGATTATGAGGTGTGCATCAAAAACACTCTACTGATCCATCCCAAAATCCAATGCAGATACAACAATGAACTTCCCAGATGACTATGCCTTTATATTATCTCATTATATCTGCAGGGCATGAATCCAGCACCAGATACATCAACCTCATCTGTTGAATCCCAAAGGCTTTCCTGCACACTCTGAGGAAAGCATTTCTCCACATTATTCACGGAAGCTAAAGCCTGCACAAAGCTCAGCACAGTCATAAAAAGCCATGCAAACAAAGCAAAAGCACTGTGCAGGTACCATCAGAAGTCTCCAATGCATTGCTGGGGCTAGGGAATGGCCAGCATGTGAACAAAGACAAGAGAAAGACAGCTTCAACCTCAGGACATTTCACATACATTGGCCATGTTCCTGTAACACTCAGTATGGAAGCAAGGGTGTTGTTTTAACGAAACCAGAACAGCAAACAGTGCAAAGTTTCAACTGCTAATGTTAAATAGTTCACAAATATAATCTTAATGATACATTTTCATTTTGCTGATTTTTTTTAGAACCAACAATTACTGTAAAACTGCTTTTTTTCTCCTAAAGTAATTTTCTTTTAAATACACTGTGATTTTAATGTCAAAATAAGCTTTAAAACACAGGAAATGGGTTTACTCTTGTCAGACTTTCATGTCTTAGAATCTGATATTTCCTCACAGTAGCTACTCTTCAGGAGATGATCCCCTTGGAAGTTACTTGACTTTTCTGAGGGTAGTCAGTCACAAAGTAGATTCTTTACTGAATTCTGCAGATCTACCCACAACTGGCCAACATCTATAATGTATACACTTACCTTTGACTGCCTACATCCAAGGAATCAAGAGGATCAGATATGCAGAAATGTGAAATCTTTCATGGGCAGATTTCAATTCAACCATGCTTATTAGCTAGTAATTACTTGGCCTACCTACAGTCCAGCAAGGCCAAATTTCATTTTCTATTTAATTTTCTATTTTTGTACTCAATGTCAGTGTCTGTGCTTGTTTAGCTGTGTCATGGTGACAATAAGAGTACTTCCCAACAGACCTCTCATTTTATTATTTTCTGTACATATTCCACCAGCAGTTCTTCACCTTACTCCATCACCCTTTGCTCAAGCTTTTGAGTAAACCCTGCCTGTAACAAATGGGGCCAAATCTTCCTATGACCACTTGCTGCAGACTTTTGGCATGTGTAAGTACAGTCTTGTTTGTCTTACAAAATCCATCACTTGATTTTATCACGTGTAACGTTAAGTCTCCACTTGTTTTTTCCTTTCTGAGTTCATGAGTAAAGTTTAGCTGATTTCACCGACAAATCATGCTTGTGTGGCCAAACTCTTCCTTGAAAATTAAAGACTGCTGAATCTAGTAAAAAGCTGACAACAAATTCTGCTGGATTGAGAAAAAATCCTGCCAGAGATAAAAGAATTTTCCAAAGCTTAAGTAGAACTTTTGGAGCTGGGTTTTGGCACTTGCAGCCCCTGTCTGTTTGTGAATAAAGCACTTAGCAACAAATACCAAGCTTTGGCAGAAAAAGTATTCCACTAAAAAATGTGGAGTAATTTCTAGACTCAGATTAAAGGGAAAGACAAGATAAAAATATAATTTAATATAATTTGGAAATGGTCAAGTGAAAATTGCATTGTTTTGATGATTCAAGTAGTAGTTGTTTACCCCTCTTGAAATATACACTTCCCTTGTTAAACAATAACAGCCATCAATAAATAAATACCAAAAAGATCTTTTCTTTTCAAGCAAGTTCCTTTGTGGAATGGGCAGGCTGTTTTGCTGTGTTTATCTAATCCTGAAGCAGCTCACTAGGAATTAAAAAAAAAACTAAAAAAAAAACCCCAAAAACCCCCAAACAAAACAAAACAAAACAAAACAAAACAAAACAAAACAAAACAAAACAAAACAAAACAAAACAAAACAAAACAAAACAAAACAAAACAAAACGACATGACTCTTTAGAGAAGTTTCCAAAATTCCCAGGTAGGGACTAATATTGCTCAAGCTGTAAGGTAAGAAGCCTGAAGAACCAGGTAAGAAGCAGAAATCCAGCACCATCTTGTCTTTTCAGTCTTCCACCGTGAGGCACTTGCAGACATACTGTCGAAATGCCAGGCAGTTTATGAGTTACTCAAAGGCCATTCTCATTGAACACACAGCCTGAATAAAAACTTAGTGTTCATTTGTGCCTCTGTCAAGTTCAAAGATTCAGCAAGCCCATCTGGTAGAAGGCAAAGAACCCAAGCAGAATTTTTTATGTGTTCAGAAAATCACATGAAAATTCCCCAGCCCACAACTCAACTAAACATAACACTGCAAAGGATTTTGTTGCTTAGCCTCTGGAGCTTACTTTCAGTTTAACCCCAGATATATGTCATGAAATTCTACTGTTCTTACAACGTGTATTCTCAGAAGAGGTCGTCCAAACAGCAGAGGCCAAAAAAGAGGAAACATTACAGGATATAATCAACATTTAAGATAAGCAAAAGGAGCTGAGAGGGATTCTAACTACCAAAAATCGTGGTTCCCTTTAGGCAACTTTGAAAGTATGAGAGTGACTACATGTAACAATATTTGTAACACTTCTGTAAGTACAATTAAGAGCTATGAACTTTCCATAGAGAAAAGCAAAACTCTTCATATTAATATTTAATGATTATATGATTTTTACATACATATGCTTGTGTGTGTACACATCTGTGCATATCTACACGTGCAAGCACACATCTGTAACTGCACACTGCCAAATGTGGCTAATTGTTAATAAATACTAACACTACAACTCATTGTAATTTCACCTCCACAAGGAACTGACATCTCTGACTCCTTAGTTACCTAGGGCCACTGGTAAGGGAGTTTTCTGCTTCTGAGATCTCCCCAGATGCCATCCTTAGACTCACTGTGAGTTGCTGAAGCCACACTTTCTATATCCCTGTGAAGCCTTAAGTTTTAGCTTTCATATTTTTCAGATTCTGTACTGCCTTAGTGTATAACTCTGAACTTCATATAAAGTTTAGCAAGCTCTTTTCACAGTTTATTAGACAAAACAATCCTTTTCCAGCCTGAGAACCAAGGACACTGTTGCAGCTTCAAGCCTAAAAAGGTATAAGCAGCAAACTGAGGAGAGCAATCTGGGAGGATGGGACTTCATAACCTGAAGCTGTAATTGGTCAATTAACCCCAATATGCAAAAAGACCAAAACTTATAAAAGTGTGAAAACTCATGACCAGTTGTCCGTTTTGCATGCATCTTGGGTCCATCTTGGGCAGAGCCACAGCCAGGCTCTTGAACTGCCCAAGGTGTGTCCTTGGAAGGCCTTTTAATAAATACCTACTTTATTCTCTTAACTCTGTCTAGCCTCTGTTCCAGATAGCCTCTCTAGGCATCAACTGCCCTTTTCAAAGTGATAGTTCATCTCCCTAGGCCATGGTTTTGTGACCTACTTATATATCTATTTTGACTTAAGAGATACAGGTGTATGGGAGAAAGGTAAAGAGGCTTCATTGAAACTGGCTGCTGCAGTTGTCAGATGTCTGACTGCCAACAGGCTGGTAAAGTTGTGGCTGTGCTGCTACTGCCCATTAATAGACTGAGTTGAGGATTACCTACAAATTGGAAGGGTAAAGGCTACCATAGTGCTCCTTGATCTGGTTTGGCAAAATAAGCAGCTAACTCACTTGCAATGCAACATCCAGGTGCTGAAAGTATAAAACATGATAGGGAATAGGCTCAACACCCAAAGACTCGAGTGCATTTATATGTGTTTACTTTGGATTTCAGTTTGGCACCACAACCTAAGCTTGTATAACTGCAACAGGGAAAAATTACATGTACTGAAACTGGTTCATATCTTCGGATATTAAAGAAATCAGTGTACAACTCTCTGCCTTATCTGTGCAGAACCTGGGTCGCCTTTCACAGCTTCATCTGTGCTGTGCTGCATTCCTGCTAGACAATCTATCTCCAAGGCCTGGCAAGAGAACAAGAATCTCACTTTGCAAATGCTGTTTCCACCATGGCTCAAAAGAGACTTTTCAGAATTCATTGTGATAAGCAAACACAAAATAGACAAAATGTATAGCTCCTCCAGGTCCTCATTCCTGTCCTGAAATGGAATGAGAAAAACTTATATGTAAGTGCTTTGATCACAAAGCTACTGCTTGTACTTGTACCCATGTGAATGAACACATGTGATAAAAGTGGATCCAGCACAACGTAAGAAATTTGCTAAAAACAACACGATTCCACAAAAAACCCTCAGTTTTGGTGAAAGCTGGCATTTTCCAGTGAAAATCCATTTAACACCCAAACCCTTCTTCATATGCTCTAATCTCAGCTCCTACCTTATCAAATGGACCAAAATCTTTAGAGGTAGATTCTCTACCATTCCATATCTGTGTAACAGCCATGGAAATTCAAACAGCACAACAGGAAAGTACCTTCTGCATTGCACTCTGGCAGGCCATCAAACCCCAGGAGCAAGTTGCCTTCATCATCATACTGTCCATAGGTGCCTGGAGGACAGGTTGGTGAGGGTTTCTCGGTTGGTGGGTCAGTGGTGGTCGGTTCAGGTGTGGTGGTGGTGGTTGTAGCAACAGTTGTTGTAGTGGTTGTGGTAGTAGTCGTGGTAGTTGTTGTTGGTATTGTTGTAGTAGTAGTTGAGGGAGTGGTTGTTTTCTTGATCATTTCAAGACCAATCAGAGGCTTTCCTCCAAGGCTTATGATTGGTTTGTCTTGAGCACTCGCTACAGGTTTACTAAATCTGCTATGCCCAAACAAAGGTAATCCATCAGGACTCACCATTGGAGCACCTTTTTCATCTAAGAGAGAAAACCAAAAAATCTCACCATTAACCCACTTCAGGCTTACAGCATTAAGCATTACTGTGTTTTATCACAGTAGACGCCACAAAAGCACTGAATACAGTGAATACAGCCTCCTGTAAGTAAACCTACAGAGAAGGATGGTGTTACTTAGGAAAGAGCCATGGCTAAGGAAGCTGGAAGAGGGTTCAGAAGAACCTCATAGAAAACACAGTGGTGTTCACATTTTTCAGCTGCTTGATAAACACTCCAGGGAGGTTTCATTTCAGAATCACAATGTGCAGACAATGACGGCATTTCATCTAAGTCACTCTCATAACTGTTGATGAAATGTATGATGAATCCATATTCTGCTCCTTAATGTCAAACATGTGCAAGTAAAAACTGGGATGAGCTGGCAAGATGCTGTCACTGCAGATAAACTTGCGTGCCAAATTTTGGCTACTGTAAATATTCATGGTAGGCAGGTTAACAATAGGCACTGAATTTGTATTCGAGAGATCTGTACAGAGGGACTGACATGCAAACAGCAGTGTCTTCAGAGAACACAAACAGGGTTTCTTACTATTTGTGGTCAGTTTTAGAAGAAAAAAATGAAATAAGCACATCCATATGGCTGGTACAGTGCTAGCAATATGGAATAATTATTTCTATGTATACAAAGATATAAACAATCATCACTCCTTATCCTAATCATCAATCCTTATTCTGGCTCAGTTCTGCAGTCCTTTCTAATGCTGGTACAAGTGAGATGGACAAGATGAGTGATTCTTGCTGCCTTCTACTCCGGAGTCCCACAGGGTGACTCAAAGCCTCCCCATGTCCTGCAATGTGCTGACTGTCTGGTGGAGACTCGAGGTACAAGCAGCTCCAAATGGCTTGCATGGAACCTGGGGATGCCTGAAGCATTCAACAGCTCAAAGATTTGTACTAGCTGTACAAAAACTGTCAAGCTTTTTTCTGCAAGAAGGAAGCTGTAACTTACCAACAATTGTACGTCCATCCCCTCCTAATTTCACTCGGAGAGGGTTGCCTTGGGAGTCTTGGAGGTATTTTCCTTCAGCATTTAACACTAGCCCTCGGTCAAGATCTACAATCTAAAAGCAATAGATGGACTCAAGTTTAGCTAACCCAAGAGGAGGTGAAACGCAACAGAAACAGAAATCCTGGGGAAATTCAGACACTAAGTGTGATGTTCAAAAATAGGTACAACACATTTGAACTTTTAAAACTAAGTGTATAGTAATCACTGAAATATCATTGCTGAAGAAAGCAGATTCCCAGGAATTCCAGAGCTGCACAGCCATAGTCATATCACCTACTGTAGCTCTTGTGTGGAAATGAGCAAATCCCTTGATTTTCTTTGGCTCTGTGACTCCTAAGGTGAATTCCTGTAGTACTGATTTCAGTATGATGCTGAACCATTTTGAAGATGGGATTCAGAATTATGTCTAACTAAAAGAAAATTAAATATTAGACTGCTTACTTTATATTGAAACAGCAGTGAAAACAAAGTAGCTAAGATTTTAATTGGGGTAGGAGACTGAAGAAAAGCCTCTGTCTCATAAAGCAAATATGTCTGAGAGTTTGGACTGAATTCCAGAGCTAACTGCAGTTAAAATTCAGTCCTTGTTGCTATTTCAACCTAAAATAGCTGAACTGTATGCTGTTTTAACCTGAGGTAACAGACACTGAGCCACAGAACACAAAAATGCAAAAGGTGTTAAGTGCTGTGAGGAAACTGGGAAGGGGACAGAAACAACAATTCCAGGTTGGCAAGACAGACTTTGATCTGGTGCTGAGGAAAAGACTGCAGCAGGAAGGGCAGCAGATGATGAGATCAGTCTCTGAAGCCTTCCAGGCCCCAGATTTGGCACAGATCCTCTTGCTTTACAAGGTGCTCATCCTGCTTGCAGCAATGCCTTCCCCTCAAGAGGCAGAGAAACGCCCCATGGCATTCCAAGGACCTTTCTAGCTCCCTTTCTGAAGTCCATTTGAAGAACTTTGGGCATGCTTTTCAAAATGCCTCCCTTGAATGTGACACACCTGATGCACTTTTTAATGTTTCTCTAATGAAAATGGTAAGATTGAAGTGGCCATAAAATAAATGTCTTTATGTATCATGCCATGTGAAAGCAGCTCTGCTGATGCCAGGGAGGCTGATCACAGACTCAGTACTTGGGAGAACATGCAGGAAGCACCAGTTCCTTCCCTTGCCTTCCTTGATTAAAAACTCATTGTAAAGTATTTCAAAAGACAAATTGTGAGCATGTATGCAGCTTGTGGGGCTTTCCTACCAATGGCATCTGAACTCTTCTGCATATCCCTCTGGAAACACGTCTGTAAGAACGGCAAATCCTACACAAGTGCATTTAAAGTATCATGACACTTACAGAGCCACTTTTTATTTCAGAAGTCTTGCTCAGGAGCTTCTACCTGGAGTGTGAGTCTGGGAGAAGCATTGCTGAACACATCTTTCACAGCAGCTATCCCAGGCAGTCTCCACTCACACTGCACAGCAGACAAGAGCCCACTGTGTCAAGAGCCCTTGAGTCACTGAGGAGCACAAATCTCACGGACTTTGACAAAAAAATGTTTCTCTAAATTTTATAGGAATGATGTTACAGTTTACAATTTAACCCATCAGGCTTCAAATTTAAAAGGTTAAAATAACAAAATCCAGAATTTGTCATTAGATTTCTGTCACCCTGGTTTTGAGGATTTTTCTAGGCCTTCTGATTTGTCTTTCATATTGGAGTCTGAATTTTTACTTTCACACATTTTTTACTATAAACAATAGCTTTGTTTTCCTAACTGTCCTTCGTTGGGTACATATTTTTAGGTAGGAGGAGAAAGTTGATTGACAGTTGTCTTGACCAATGTGGTTTGGGAGGCGGGATTTCATCATCCAATCCACAGACACCTTTGGAAATGTATAAAATTGAGGTTTATAAATAAACTCGGGGCTTTTCCTGCTTTGCTCATCACCGTGCCCTCGTGAAGTTCTTTTGTGTCGTGTTGTGGCAGATTTCAGTGGGACAGTGGAAACTAAACCACTAAGTATAACTTCACTTTACCACTGCATTGACTGAGGACACTGCTTGCCTGTCTTTTCTTAATGAAAATACAAGTACAGTAAAAGGTCAAAACATCTTGAATTTTGAGAGAAGGTCACCCTACCCACTTTGCTCCTTGAGGGCCATTGATTACTTTCTGTCCACTTGGTTTTCCATTATTACCAGGGATTACTTTTCCATTTCCATTTCCATTTCCATTTTTCGTTGTAAGATTTGGTCTGCCATTATAACCTGAAACAGGGAAGAAAACACACTCTTCTGAAGAAAGCTGTGCAACCTACAAGCCATGTTTTAAATTGCAAGTAAAAGCATTTTCTGGCTGATCTGAATATAAACGAGAACAGAAAGAGGCCTCATCACACTCCACAAACCAGGCACTCCATTTCTTCTTGGAGCAACTGCTGTGACACTCTCAGATTTTTGCAGCTGACACAAGAATCTGAAGTTGTTTTTTTCTGAAAAGGTTAAACACTCATTGTTCATCTCTATCATGTTTATTTGGTCTTTCTATTCCCTCTTTTTTTTTTTTAAGAAAGCAGGGCAACATTTCTTCACAGCACTACAGTCATTAAAATGTTTGTGATCTTTGTAAACATTTCAGAAGTGGGATGAAGGAAGAAACTATTATTAATCACAACCTCTTGTTCAATCCTATCTTTGTGCAAAGCTGTAGTGACAAACTGAAAGGAGAGGGCATGGGAATAATCTCTACAACTATTTTTTTAACCTGGAAAAGGAAGGAATCTCCTTCTCTAGCTGAAAACCCACTAAACAGAAGCCCACTCAGGTCAGAACTGGAGAAGCAGTAGCACTGAGCTGTAGGCCCCCCAGCTCTGAAAGGGTAGCAATTTTTACATCTTATCTGAGAGACTTGCCTCCAGAAAAATATAATGGGAAAAAATATAGACTGGAAAAAAAAATCAACTGAACAATTGTTGGCTATAACTTCACAATTGCATTGCTAGTAGTAGCCTAAATAATCTCAATACAGAAATCTGTTATTTTTTCATGCCATACATCTCATCCCCTGCGGTATTATTCCAGGTCTACTCCCATCTTAAAGTTCTTTAAGCTGGTGGACCTCTACACAACACTGAGTCTGACTAAAGTACATCAGATGCAACAGCCCAGCTGCACAGCCCTCACTTTGTAACAGTGAGGCCACTTTGAACAAAACATTATTACCTACAGATAACACAGAAGGTATTTACTAAAACACTCAGGGCACTAAATACTATTTTGGATGTCCATGCATTGAAGGGAGAAAAGGTATTTCTACCTAGTAAAGTCACTGAGGCTGTCAGGGATTTTCCATAGGTGACATGAGGAATCAATACCTTGATGTGTAGTGGACCCTCTATTCAATTACCCAGGTCCACAGATACTCTGTCAGAAAGCAAGTCTCTAACTTTTGGGGTAAATCACAGCCATAAAGGTATTAGATGGCCAGGCTGTGATGGGCACAGTCCTCAACAAGTATGGGAATCCTGAGCTGTCACTTAGAAAAAAGAGGAAAGTGGCTTAAAAATTCATCAAAAAAACCAGAATGCCATGGCATCATGAGGAAACACCTCACTGTCTAGGCATGGGCAAGGTGGCACTGTGGAACAAAGGCCTTTTAGCAATCCATGATGAAGAGCAAAGTACCTGAGCGGTTGTCATATTCTGAGTACAAATGGGCTCTCAATGAGCATTCAGTGAAGTCATTGCCCAATAAGGAACTTTTCCAATTTAGCACCTATTTTTGTCACCCTCTCTGTGGATCACAGCATCCTGTGCAGATCAGACTACAGGAAAAAGGGTCTGGGGCAGCACATTACACCAAATAGGCAATGTCCTCAAGAACTGGGCTTCCCAGCAACCACCAAAATAAAAAGCAACACATTATACTAATTAATTGAACCTGCATCCTGCTGGAGGACTTTTCATCTAACTGCTGATCTTAGGAAAAACACAATTAGTGACATTAGTGCAAGAAAGGCAGGATACCTGGTCTGTAAGGAGGTCTAACAAATTGCCGCTGAGAAGGGCTCCCTAGCCTGGAGTTCAGTAGTCGCTGACGAGGAGACAAAGTGGAAGAAACTGCTGGAGAAATGGTGTGTGTGGTGGTAGATGCAGAAGAACGTGGCCAGACAAAGCTTGGTTTAGATGGGGTATGTTTGTTAGAGGACTGAGTAATCTGTGATGCTGTGGCAGAGCTTCTTGGTGATTCAGGAGAAGACATTTTTAATATTGAAGGTTTTTCCATCTCTTCTTCTTCTTCAGAACTTACTTTGTGAAGTAGAAGAGTGTCCATAGATTTTCTTTTATTGCTAGCAGTATCTTCATATACGTTTTTGTTACCTCTGGAAACAGAAGGGGACCGTTTTGCTGCCAAAGATGTGGATTTCTCTTCCATTTCTTTCTGATCATATTCACTGTAATAATCATCCTCTTCATTAGAATCTGACTGATGAGATTTAGATGAAGAGGGGGATGGAACTTTTTGAGGAAGTTCAGTGTTAGACATTTTTGAGGGCAACAGGCCAAATTTTTTCTCTGTTTGAGACGCTGTTCTTGTAGCAACTCCTGAGCGAGTAGGTAATGAAGGACGAGCTTGTCTTGAAGTGGGTGACAATCTTTGGTTATACTGGTTGTCTTTCGCTGTAACACTGGCAGAACTGGAATCTGGCTGAGTATGTTTTGGTTTGTAGGAAGGTACCTGAGAACTTGGCTGCTGCTGCTGCTTTGATGGAGATGAACTTGAGCTTCCCTGAGAAAAAGATGCAGATAATCCCCTAGAAGAGGACACGTCTGTAAGAAACACAGAGCGCCTGCTTGCTCTGTCACTGCTCTCTGTTACATCCTCATCATCAACTTCCTGCAACTCTTCATTACTTTGGGATGAGACGTGAGATGGGAGGCGCCGGCCCCTTGAATGCAGTATGGAAGGACTGGTTTGTGCCCTGTGTGAAGGCTCTGAGTGGGAGACCTTTTCCACTGGAAGACGAGAAGAGAATGTCTTTCTAGGCAAAGGCTCACTTGGTTTTGATCGAGCAAGCGTTTCTTTTACCTCTTGTTTGCCCTGCTCTTCTGGTTTGTACTTGGAAGGAGAAGACTGCAAAAGAGAATGCTTTTCTGGTGCAGCTGTTTGACTTTGTTGTTCTTCTGAATCAGAGTGGGGTGATTTTTCACCATGTGTCTCTCTGGGGTGAGAATCAGAATCAACCTGAGCATTTCTTCTCTTGGAATAGATTGCTGAAGAAGACTGCCTGGAAGAGGGCAAAGAAGGAAATAAGGGATTTTTGTCTCGTGAGTCCTCCCTATAATTCTTATCAACATCCTTTCCCTTGGATTTGGCACTGGTGGAGGGGCGAGAGTGAGGTGAAGTGTAACCAGGAACAGCAGACCTTGATGAGACTGCTCCCGCAGCTGATTTCGAATCCTTCCAGGAGCGGGAACTGGAGCCTGAGGATAGCCTTGTTTGCTGTGACCTAGAACTGGGCTGTTCTGCTCTGCCCTCTGCTTCTTCACTGTCAAACTCATTATGGCTGTCATGAGCATGGGAATCTGCTGATTTGGAAGCAGGTTGATGTGAATGACCTAGAGAGCCAACTCTACTGCGATGGCCTAAGACAGCCTCATGAGAGAGAGCAGACTGCCGATTTGATGGCAAGGCCTGGCGACCAGGCTCTGAAGGTTTAGGAGACACTTTCACCAGCATGGGGTCAGGCTTCCCTTCCACATTACTCGCAAGACCACTATTTTTGGCAGGCAGAGGATGGGAAGAGGTCTTAGAAGGCACATTGTTGTTGCTTTGCCTGGATTGCTTTGTTTCATTATCTGTGTATCTGGGAACGGAGGCAGAAGAATGTTGTGCTGATGACGGTAACAGTGCTGGTGGCTCATGTTTCTCTGTGCTCGTCTGGCTTGACACCTCAGATGTGTGGGTTCGAACAGACGTCCTCCCTGAGGCAAGGACAGGGTGGACTGGCCGACTAGGGGACAAGGGTTTAACATTCCTCCTCTGGCCCTGGGCTTTTGGCGGTGACACTGTAGCTTCCTGGGAGGAATCGTGATTATCTGTCACCTCAGTGGACTGGAGGTCAGGTTCCAGCTCTCCTGCCTTTCTAGAAGGTAACTGCGATTTACTTACAGCCCCTCGAGTCAAGATTTTGTTCTTATATTCAGAAAGAAGATTCTTTTTATCACTAACACCAGGTGAATGAACAGACAACTGCTTAGAAGAAGGCGACAGCTGGGCTTTTGAAGAAACAGAAGAACTTTGAGAAGGAGATGAGCCAGCATTCCCAGTCTTTTTAGCCTCTGAATTATCTTGAATGTTTGTCTTTTGCTGAGCAACTGAATCCTCATGAGCAGCTAGGAGCAAAAAGAAAAGTGTTTATTTGCTACAATAAAAGATTCAAAAAAACTGACCAAAAGCAGAAACCACTCAGCTAGCAAGAACAAAGCAATTTATGAAAATATGAGACAATACTTATTTCTGTATTAACCTGGCTGTGGAGTCCAGCCAAACTAAGTCTTGGGTTGTAGGAAGGTACCTATTTGGAATTACTGTTGCTTGGGTAAAATATAGACCAATTAAAAGCAAATATCTAAAATCAGGGACTGCAACACCCTTTCAGGGGAACCAAATCTTCAGCAGAATTTAGTCACGTTGATGGCATGGTGCTGCGTTATCCCATGTAAGGCTGTGGCCCACCTTTTTAGCTAACCCAGCAAATATTCTGCCCCTACAACGGTAACTTTTTGGCAAGAGCCAAACACAAGAAATAGTATCTGAGTAAGACACTAAGTGACTTTTGTAAGTGACTTTTAACAGGAACAGAGCAGCCAAGGACCCAGAGCATTGCATTCTTTGTCCTTTGGATAACAAGAGCACATAGCATGAGTCATAGATTATGGCATGCATTTATTTAAGAGGCTAAAATGTCCATAAATATGTCCTTTTACATGATGAAGAGTGACAAAGACTTGTTTGGACAATGTAACAATGAAAAGAGCAAGCAGAAACAATATTAAAGGAGTCAAATCCCACAGGTCAGACAGAGTGCAGAGCAGCTGAGTCAGTAAGAATTAACATAACTGGGACCAAGGCAAGAGTGGGTGAACTACAGCATTGGTTCATGGCTTGGTGCTCACCTGCTGGGATGGCAACGCTGAAGGCTTTTGACTGAGGACCTGGTCCCCTCCTGTTTGCTGCACGAATTTTGAAAATATAGCGCTCCCCGGCCTGCAGACCATCTATTATGGCTGATGTTGTAGCTCCAGAGTAGGTGATGGACTTTGCTCCAAACGGCTTGAGAGCCGGGGCGTATGAAAGAATGTATTCTGAAATGATTTGGCAGACGGTTGGAAGGAGGAAACTGAAAACAGTCCTGTTTCCAGCGGACAGACTGTATGGGTAGGATGAATTAGAACGTGCATTACTAAAATTAATACACTAGCAATGCACGCCGAGTCAACAGCTGGAGTATAAAGACATGAGAGAGAGATACACGTACATATGTAGGTTAAGTTGAATATTTGTTCTTATTCAGAAGAGATACTTCAACCAGCAAATATCAGCACTGCAGATTTGCCAAATGGTAGCAACATCACATCTGTCCAACAAAATCAATATATGACACACTGTGCTTAACCAGAGCTGGGGCCAAACACCACAGCAGAGAGAGCAAAGCAAGGTCTGGTTGCCACTTTGAAGCTCACCCTGCTCTCACCTTTGAGTTTTGAATTACTGTGATACCTGTGCTCTGTCCTAGCCTTCTGTATTGAGAGAAATTTCACCCCTATAGGAACAATTCTGGGCACGAAGAGGAGTCTTCCCATTATACTCCCAAGGAATGCAGGTGAGATCTCAGATGCGCAAACTCTGTTTTCTTTTCAAATCCTCTCTAAGAGGCATAGGTATCAGACAAAATCAGGGTTTTGGTAATAAATTTCATGGGCTGCCAGCTTTCTCTCTCTACACAAAACACCATAAAAATATCTGAGGAGCCACACTGCCACAATGAGAAAACTCTAGACCATAATGGCATCTTTTTTTTTTTTTTTCTGAAAGTGAGCCCATATTCATTGTGTTAAGAAATAAGCCATGCACAGTTCATCAAAATCAAGGAAAAAAATCATCAATATTTTATATGCAAATACATTTAATGCTCCACTGAAAAACAAATCAAGGTATCAGAAGGCATGAATCCTTTTTCTCTAAATCTTTTTTCTTTTCATTTTTTTTTACACAGTAGTTGCTTTCATGGCAGAGACACTGGTGTAGCTTCTGATAACTCTCAAATGGCTACTGGAGAACATTTTTTCTCATTATTTTAATATGGGGTATAAATACGTAAAAGGACAGGGTTGAAAAACAAAAGGATCAAAAGACAAAAATTCCTGATTATCACATGCTATCAAGATGATCTTGAAATGCTAATTCAGTGATTTTAGTTAGCCAGTAAAAATATCTTGTCATTTATTTAGTTTAAAAATAAGACGTCTCCTGTAACACTTCATCCTCAGACAACGATATATTAGATGTGTATAAGCATTCAGCCCTTGAATATTAGGTATTTTTAAAATTATTGCCTTGGATGAATCATCTAATAACAATGCAGACAAAACTGCACAAAGGGCTACAGATTGGTAAAAATCAGGAGCAGACTTGAAATATAAAATAATGTCCCTGCATGACCCTTCTTACAGAAATAATGATTCTTGGACACAACTGCAGCTCCATTGAAGCAATTGGCCAGACTTCTACTGACTTCAAAAAGGAAGGAATTCCACCACTGCCCTGAAGAACACATAAAGTAGGTCTTGCAGACACAGTGTACCTCCCTCTAGGCCAATGATTTTTCAAATCCTGAGATGCTGTAGTGCTGATAAAGGACCTTCAAAAACTTGTGTAATTTGAGAACACGATCCTGTTAACCACTGAAGAACAGGAGGCTAAAAAGTCAGCCTCATTTTCAGAGGGAAACAGGTCAAAAATCCCAGAAAGAGCTTTTTCTTTAATTCTATGCAAAAACTTAGCCAACTGGCAAATTATCTTTATGACTATGTACAATAACACTCTAGTACACAGGACTTATGCATGATATCTCCTGAACTAAGATTTCTGTTTGCTTCTTAAGCGAGGATTTCCTTCCATGACAAGCTAGAAATAAAACACAACATAAACCCATTCACTTTCTTGGCAACTACCCAACTTTTTCCTCTTCAACTAATTCTTAAAAATCTTTCTGGAAACTTTATTCTTGAGCGTCTGTTTGACCTGCCTATTAATGGAAGAAGAGGTAAAATGTTCATGTATGATATCCCAGGAACATCTGTGACATCCCAGGCGGACAGTGATGGTGGTTTCTCAGTGGCACTGTGGAGACACTGGGCTGGAAACATGAAAATCTTGCTTGGGTTTAATCAAGTGAAAGAATCCTGGCACAGCCAAGGTTCCAGCTTACTGCAGGGCAGCAGTCTGCCTTTGAGAACACCAGATTCTTAACCGAGTTAGAAACCAACAGTGAAGACTCACCTTTGACTTTTCCTTCACTCTCTGGAAGAGCATCCCAGGATGCTGCTACAGAGGTTGGTTTCCCCTTTAATGGCCAAACATCCAAATTTTCAGGTGCACTGGCAGGAGCTGGGAAACAGCCACATGCAGAAGAGGCAAGTAAGAATCAACACAGCATACACCTTTTGCTCCATAGCAGAGATTCCTATACAGCTACTTTAAAAATAAATGTGAAGAGTACACATGGCTCAGGTCTATGCTTGTCTCTGTCACATCTCTCTGTCAGACTGCCATAGTGAAATTTTGTTCCGTATTTTTAGGAACGGAAGGTCTGCACAAGACTGCTGTTGTGGCTTAGCTGGGATGACATGGCAATTTGGTTGTTATGGACCACTTCCCTGTACCAAAGGGGCTTGACAGCTTCTCCATGGAGGAGGGAGGATTTAAATTTGCTGTCCACAGAGAGGAATGGAAGCCAGGTTGCTCTTCTCAAAGAAGGGGCACATCTAGCTGCAGGGGTCCAAGGTGCTGACCCATCCCACAAAAATACCAAAGCTGCCTCCCCTTGTTCCCCTTGCAGCACAAGAGCAGCTGGGTGTGCTCCCCTGGTGTGCTTCACTACTGCAGGGATGGAGGCAGCAGCACTGAGGCCTTTCCCATATCTCAACCCTCTGCTGCCCCAAGCAATCACTTGGCTCGTTCTGGCTTTCCCTCAAGTCATCCCTATTCCACAGCTCAAACCCTATGACTTGTGGTACCCCAGGGACCATGTGAGTGCATACCTGCCTCTGGGGTCCGCTGGTAAACAGACACGCTCCATTTGCCTTCCTTTTCTCCCTCCAAGATTTGGATGGCAAACTCATACATAGTGTCTGGCAGTAGGTTCTCCACCAGTGCCCGCCGGTTGGGCACCTGCTTGTAATCCCACCTTGCCGATTCCCCCTTTTCCCGGTAGCGAACGTTATACTGCCTGGCATCAGAAACACAGGAAAATAAAGGTTTGCACATGGAAGCCTAGCATTAGCAGAACCAGGGTGGGACAGGGATGCTCTGCTCTCAAGTAGCCTGCTGGGGCTTAGGGAGGAACCTACTGAAGCACAAACAACAAAGTACCAACAACAAAACCCAGCGTATTTTTTGTGATTGCTTTCACCTCAAATTGTGGATGGACCACTCTTTCTCAAACTTTCTCTTACTCAAAACACCCTCTTCCCTGGGGGAAAAGCTGCAGGATTTCCTGAACTGAGCCAGGCATCCTGGAGGTTTCCACTCCACCACCTCACTGCCTCATGGCCATGAGCATGGCTGGAGATCCATTGCTTGCAGGTCCTTGTTCCCAGAGCAGCACCAGTGGCTCAGTCCCCACCTGTCTGCCTAGAAAACTGCTTCCACAAAGAAACAGAGAACATCAAAAGTTACTAGTTTTTCTGCTGTGACTCCCAGGGTATTTCAGCACCAGTTTGCACAGCTCTTCAGTGTTCCCAGGCTGAGCAACACAATCCAGTGCTTTCAGATCTTTGGCAGTTTCCAGCCCATTTCCTTGATTGTTTTGGTCTCCAGCTGCTGCAGCGTGCTGTCACAAGCCAAGCTCTCCCTCACAGGAGCCCCAGCCTGCTCAGCCTCAGCTGGATGGGGCTTTTGGAGGGTCAGAGGATGCAGGGGGCAACGATGGGTGTTTTTCCCACTGCAGTGATGCTTCCTCCACCCACAGTATGGTCATCTCAAAGCTGTAGTCTGTTTTGACAACTCAACTCCACACCTCACCTCCGTGGGGTGTGCCTTGTCCCCCATTCCTTCTTTCCCCATGCATCTTTGGGGATTTGCTGACTGTGGTGATACACCAATGCTGGAACAGCCAAATACCCCAGCTGGTGCTGGCAATGTTTCAGAAGAGATGTAAACCCCTGTAGTACAACACTCACACAGATCTCTAAATGCTAACGAGCGGGGAGCTAGGAGGCAAGCTAAATTATTCTCATAACCAACAGCAATTAAATAAATTCAAAAGCATTCAGTAGAGCATTGGCAGCAGTTCTCCTTCAGCACCCATGTAAAAAACCCAGGGCTAAGTACCTGTTTGCTGCAACCTTCCTCTTTTCATACAGTGGGTCTGTCCAAGTAACAAGCACAGACTGAGAGGACATAACTCGAACAGTTATGTCTTGTGCCACCTCCACCTCTTCCTCCTCTGAAATGGCAAAACAGAACAGCATATCATTAACAACATTGGAGTTCTCATAAAAAAGCAGCAAATGTCTTCGACTGACACTATAATATTTACACAGCACAATTGATTTAGAAATACAGATGGGAGTGGAAAATTAATTACATTGATTACTGATGGTATTTCAAGGAAAAAAAATTTCTTTTGTTAGCTGTGTGCCTGCAGGACCACAATACTAATCCATTCGACAGTCCTTCAATATTCTATTCATCCCCAAACAGTTACTCACATCAAATGTTTTATTAACATACTGATATTCACCATCTCTGGCAAATGCACTACTAGAGGTACCTGGAGAGCAGAAATTTTGTCTTAAAGAAAATTCTGAGATTTTAAAATCAGGTTTCATTTTGAAGGGCAATAAAACCTCCTTCAAATTTTTTTTCACAAGGGAGATTTAGAGTATATTTTATGTTTCTGAGTGCTTCAAACAGGTTGTTTGAATTCTGCTTTAATTTTTTTGTGGTATACAAGAAAAAAATGAAAAAAATCATTGAAATGGGCTGTTTTGACGTATCAGAGTACCTTCTGCAAATAAATTACAAAATTTTAAAATTAAGTGAAACTGATATTTTGAGGTTTTTAACTTTGATGAGGTTCCTCATGAGGTTTTCTATCTGTCCATCAGAGTTGTTTTAGACTAGTCTATCTACTGGCCAATGAAAGATTTATTACTTTTCCTTACTAGTGTAATAGTAACTATTTCCAAGTCTCCCAAAGGCACAGAATGTACAAGGCACGACCTTCCAGACAGAGTTTTATAGACAAGTAACATTGGAAAAAAATATCGATGTCTCATGAAAGGAAAGGAGCCAGTAAACTCCGGAGAATGATCTCATTCTCTAGGGAGCTTACTCATCTCTGCCTGAAATTCAGTAAGAGATTGCCCTTCTCTTCAGCAAGTGGCACATTAGCCCAAAACCCAGTACTGCCTATACAGATGGCAGGCAGCAGGGAGGAACATTTCCCCTCTTCCAAATAGGGCTTTAACACAGAGGTTTTCAGACAGTTCTAGGTTTTCCAAGCCAAACAGCTACTATACAAAAAAGGCCAAGAGGACCCATCTACTAACCACAAGTAGTTTAGGAGGCCTATTTACAAAGTTTGGTAATGGAAGCACCTGAAGAAAGGGAGCATGAGAAATGGGTGAACATCACCTCTCCAGAAAAGGTGTGAGATGGGATTTCAGTACACTTCAACCACAATTCTCAGTTCTGGCACAAGCGTTCATCACCATCAATATTTCCTATTTGCCATTCCCATGCCATTCACATCACAGTGTGAGGGGGTAAAAAAGTGCACTGGCATGGAGAGAATCTCACTCATCCTTTTTAACTGTGGCAGCAGCATGTAATAACTCCTTTCCAAAGAAAGTAAAAACTTTTGTTGACCAGGTTGACACTTCTTTCAGAAAAGCGGTTATAGGTGTGAGAAAAGGAAGGCATATCATTTTGGGGGTCCTGGCTTTGATTTAATCAAGTCTTCTCATGCGGTTACTGCAATGCGTAACATTTGTCAGTAGGCAGAGAGGAGGAGATTAAAGAAAAAAACCCCAAACAAACAGGACCTCAGGAACTCCACCAACCATGTTACAAAGTTGTATTATTTTATAAATCCTGCTTGAATTAGAGAAGTAGAGACATCCATCAACCTCTTTACCGCACAGAGAAAAAACCTAGTAGCTCCAGCACCAAAATACTTCCAGTGTAAAAATCACAAAGCTATCTCTTTGCATCTAATTGTCTCCACACATTGACAGGAGGTGTGAAAGAAACATACCTGTGACTTTTCTTTTAGTTAAAGATGACCTATAGACAGGTTGGTTCCGTCCTTGTGAGCTCCGTGATGACAGTGAAACCACATGAACCGATTCAGAGGCTGTGCATATAGGGGAAAAAAAGAAGGTTTCCTGTAACCTTTTTCATCTAAAAGAAAGAATGGATTTCAGAGGGGTCCTACCACATGCAAGCAGAATCTGAGCTACGGCTCTTCTCTCCACCCTTCCTCTGCTGTTAATACCACAAACTTGCACATCAAGTTCTCCTACCATTTCTACCCTATTCTCTATGTAATACCCTCCCTCTGCTAAGATACAGAACACAATTATAACAAGTATTTTCATTTGTAGGAAGAAGGGGTTTTGATAGCTAGAACAGCATGTGATGTGTGCTCACCTAGCAGCCACAGGGGACTACAGAAGTGTGCTAGGCAAGCCAGGTGCAAATTTGACTCACCTAGTTTTCTTGCTTCCTGGCTCTGTCGCTCTTGTGGCATTGGAGCATAGCTTGTCCTTCGGTTGCTCTCTCCATATCCACGGAGATAACCTTGGGATCTGCTGTGTGGACCTCTGAAGCCTGCTCCATAAGGTGCTTTCCACCGAAAAGGTAACTTGCCATCTGGAGACTGGGCTCGCACTCTCAGAGGTCTGCTTGGCATGTCTTTCTCTTCACAAAATAAGCAAACACACACACAAACCCCACGACAGTTACTGTCAAGCACATAACATGTACAGCAGTCCACATATGTCTGTTGCAAGGACATCTATCAAGATCAGAATAAAGGGCATCGTTTTGCAGCTTTTTAATTTCTTCTGTAAAACCAGATTGGAGTAACAGCAAGCTTTCCAAGGGGATGTACAATACTCAACAATGTCTTTTCCCGGGCCCTTCAGACAGACTGGTGCAAGACCTTGAAAGTGAAAACATATCGTAATACAAGGACTCCTGCCAGAAACTGGGGATGTCTTGTAGCTTTCCTGTTTAAATCTTTCCCTTGTCCTTTTTTTCAACCCCCTTTCTCTAGCTCAGGCACACCAGTACATTATTTTTTGGGGAAGAGCTAAAGTTCAGCGTAAAACGAAGCACAGAACAGTTTTACTGTTAAAAACAGGTTCTTTTCTCCTACACCCGCCTCTAATGGTTCTGCTCCCCAACAGAGTCATATCTAAAATGCCTGCTCTGTACATGCCTCAACTCCTGACTTCCCAGACTCCCATTATATGACCCCTTGAGCACTGTAAAAAGTACTTCATGCAAGTTAGGTATTTTTTAACATTTGCTGATAAGTTGGCAGCTTCTTTTAAGAAGTGACACTGACACAAGGCTTGACAGCTCTTCCAGTGAAAAAAAAAATTCCTAGTATCCAATCTAAACCTCCTCTTGGGCAACTCGAGACCATTTCCTCTTGTTCTGTCACTTGCAACTTGGGAGAAGAGACTGACTCCCACCATGCTACAACCTCCTTTCAAGCAGTTGTAGAGAGAGATTAACAAGGTCTCCCCTGAGACCTTTCTCCAGGCTGAACAACTCCAGCTCCCACAGCATCCTTTTTAAGACCTGTGCTCCAGATCCTTCCCAACCTTGCTCCCCTTCTCTGGTCTTCCTCCAGCGCTTCAATGTCTTTCTTGTGGTGAGAGGCCCAAACTGGACACAGAACTTAGAGTAGTTGAGTATCACCAGTCCAAGTACAGGGGTATGATCCCTTTCCTGGTCCTGCTGGCCATGCTATTTCTCATACATTGTCCTCATGTCCAACCCAAACCTCCCAAAACAACTACCTGCAGCTGCTGCCCAGCATTACAGCGCTACATGTGCCTTGCTCCCACCAAGGAGTGACTTTCTTTCAGCCTCCCATCAAGGAGCAGCTGGGTGCTGAGAGATGTTTCCCTGCCCTCCTGTTTGTCAGACTGGGCCAGCCCCACTCCCTCAGGCTCTCACTGGAGCCCATGCAACATTGGTAGTCACCACACCCCAGATCTCAGCATTTCTCCTGAGCATCCCAGCCCTGGCTGAGGGAGTAACATCTCCCCTCAACCAGCCACGGTCTCCCAGGCGCCTGCAGTTTTCCAGGCTGCAGTGGAAGCTCAGTGCTGGTTTTCTCTCAGCAGCCCTGTATGTTCTGGGAAGAACACTGCAGCCCAACAGCTCCGCTTCTCCAGTCAAAGCTGCAGCTTTCATCTGCAATTAAAGTAGAGAGTTGCAAGGGATGAAGGATACAAAAGGAACCAGACCAGCCAGAGAGCCATATGGAAAGTATTCAGTCCAAAATAAATGTGGTTTTAGGCAAAGAGAATTGTATCAACCCTGAGGCTGAATGCAGGGGATCAGTTGAGATTTTAAAACCAGGGCTTTCCAAGCCTTCAATTACTTTCCTCATGGTAGTACCACACTCTACTAACCACTGTTCCCATTTCACTAGTTAGCTGCAGTTTCTATTTATCATTCCTCATCACAGTTTGACCAGCAGGAGTCTGAAGGCAAGATGGAGTTATCAGCAATTGTTAAAATAGCATTGCTGATAACTGCTGATCCATCAAAACAGCATTTTTGTGTGAAGTCTGTCCCAGGCTTTGCAAGAAAGGGACTTGTCATTAAAAATGAAGAGCAGCAGCAGGAGCTTACACCCCAGGAGCCATCAGTCTGGTCTGGGATAAGGCTGAAGGCCCTGACCTCAGCCACACAGGGGAATATGAAGCTGGAGTCACACCTCCCTACAGCAGTACCTATGAAGTTGCTGTCTCACCAGGTTTAGCCATGCCAAAGGGTTTCATTCTTCCCAGGTAGAATGAAATTTCACACTCTTTAAGTCTCCAACAGTCATTGTCTTCTGCAGTCACAGCCCCTGTACCTCAGCATCCCCTTGTCCTGATCTCCTGCTCTCATCTTGGCTCTGGGAAAAAAAAATCTGAATTTCCACAGGGAGGAAAACCCTTGGACTGTAGAGAGTGAGCAATAGGAAAAACTCGATATATCCTAAAGACAGAGTTTTGTCCTCCTGGCCAAGCTCATTCATGTTCAAAAAAATCCCTCAGAACCATCACCACCAAAAATCACACCTAAATATTAGAACTGTCCTAAACAAGCTACACTCACCAGAGAAGGAATGGGAGGAAGAAGCAATAAATCCCATGCATCATTTAAGTCATTCAACTCCCCATGTAGCCCCTTCCTGTGGGGATACTGAACTCCCAGGAACAAGTCTTAAACAATCTTAAGAGAATTAGCTACCAAGTACTTGACTGAACTTAAGGTTGAGTCTTCCTCATCTCCCCATTATTTACCCCTGTAAACATCTCTAAGTATTTTTTCTCTTTTGTTCCAAAACTGATTTAACAGCTTTCTGGACTTCTACTCTGGTCAAACTAAATCAACTGGTAATCATCTTCAGAACTCATCTAGAGAACTACCTGAAATTACATTAAAATAAAATGCTTTTCTATATTTCGGAAAATGAGAACGAGTCACTCCCTTGTACTCTCTTCAGTCTAGAAATCCAACATTACTTAGAACTGCAGGAATCTGTGTACAGTATCTTGGCCCCAAAAATTCAGGGCCTTGGTATTGAGTTCTCACAGATGAAACATCCATTAGTATTGCCAAAATATCTCTGTACTCAATACTTTAGGGAAAGCATTTTACAAATTATGTAAGCCCAAAGCACAAGGTCTAAGCTGAGGGTAAAACATCCTCTGAACAACCACACAAGGAGGCAGCTTGCACTTGCCAAATCATACAGATTCTTCAGGGGGTCTCATCAATTATCTAGCAAAGGAAAACACAGAATAGTTCCAGAAGAAAAGGGAAGTACTGACCCCTAGCAATCAATCTATAACTGCAGGGAAAAACATATCAAACAACTCAAGCTTATTAAGATAAAAGAAAAAAAAAAAAACAGTTGAAATTTGAGGTCACAAAAAATCAGGTACTTGAATTTACAACCACAAGTCTAGGTACAAATCTTTCCTTTTGCCTTCCATAGTCAACAAAAACTTTTCTACACTTTGTGTACCATAACTTCAGGACTGGAAAACTGGACCTATAAAATGCATTCTGCTGCAGAGGCGACACATAACTTGGCACATCCAGTAGACAACATCCATACAGTTTATAAACAACTACCAATCTCTCTTTTCACTTCAGGCAGAAGTCTGGAAGACTGAGTGCAGTGACCCAGCCATGGCCAAACTAACAGCTTGGAGGCAGAAACTGTGGCTGCTAGGAGATAACAAAGTCATCAGAAAAGGCCAAAAATGGTCGCTGGTAAATTAAATCCTGCAATGGGCAACTTGACCAAAATCATCAGAATCTGCACTGCAACAGCAAACTGGTGGGTTTTGTTAGGGGAATGGTGGTGCTTGGGTTTTCATTATTATTTTAAATTAATTTCTAAGCATCAAATGAGACATACTGATTCTGAACCGTGTACTTGAGACTACTGCTGCTTTACCAGACAAAACACTATGAAAGGTTAAAGAAAAAGTACTGAACTGCTAAGTTCATTCATCCTTTCCAAAAAGTAGATTCCTGTCTTAAGAAGTCCTTAACTGCTCCCTAAGCTCAACCAATTGTCCTCTGAGGTAAAGAACCTTGCACCACCGACAATCTCCAATCCAATTTCAGAGCTGAGCAACTCAGTTTACAGACATCCTGCACTTTTGCACTCAAAACCACCACCAGGACTAGAAAAATACCTCAGCCAGGTGCAGCTCCTAGATTTCTGAGCTATTTCTTTGGGAAACAACACTCTGTATACTATGGACTTCCATAAGCGTCCAAACGCTACCTCCATGAAGATGTCAGCTGTGCTTGTAACAAAAAATGATAGTACATTAATGAACAGGAAAAAAAGAGCCACAATATTTCAGTCCTTTAGCTGGTCATTCTAAATTTAATTCCATTTGTGAAGTAAGACTCTTTGTAAAACATTCATACCCATAAAACCTATTATATTGCCACTCCCAAATGCAACTGCTTGAGCAGAGACACTCACGTTCAGGACACACATGGCAAACACATCCTAAGGCAACTCTACAGGTGCCCTTTTTGGGTAGCTGGTGAAACCAACACAGGATTCTGCCCAGGGCTGCAGAAAGACTGAGGAATGCCAGCCCTGCAGAAAGCACCAGGGAAGTCAGAGAGTAAAGCTCCACGCTCATGTGGCAGTGTTCATGTACTGGCTGCATCATGGCCAGACCTTCACAAGGAAAAAGTGCATTGTTTTCAAAAATACTTTACAACATGATCACTTTCTTCTTCATGCCCCCAAAATGCTGTTTTCCACATGGTGCTTTACTGTCTTTCAGTAGGTAAATCACTTGGTACATTGGCTTTAAGGGTTGAGGCAACTCAGATACACCATTTTATTTTTTCACCTGCTTTGAAATAGATTATGAAACACAGTGTATTTAACAAGGTTGAAAGCAGAGCTTTACCAGCAAAGCCAGGCATCTAAGCTCTGTAGTCCTTTGTTCAATATAAGGCTTGTTGATTATTCATGAACAGGAAAAGAAAAATGTCATTTTACCATAACTGAAAAGCACGGGGGTGGCTGCTCTCCTCCTCACCTTCACATACTCTGTTACCTGTCACCATACAGCTATCCCCAAGCCACATTAATGGAAAAGAAAGGAAGAAAGAAGACAAATACAATATCACAGGAAGATAGTTGTTTTCCACCCAAAAATTAATGACCCATGTCACTTTGCCTAAGTGTTACAGGATTTTTTTTTTAAGTTGATGGTTTGACCCAAGCTCAGTTAAGAAAATGTGAGCAATTTCACCAGCTTCAATGAGGGCTGGATTGGGGCCATCCCAAGAAGAGTTCACTGTGCAAAGATATTTCCTGCAGTAGGAGAGCCAGCTCAAACAGTGCTGATGTGGCCCTCCGAGCTGCGATGTGCTGACTGCTCTCAATGCACAAGACTCTGGGCTCAATGATTTCCCCCAGATCTGCCCTGGCACAGAGCAGAACACGATCTCTAGTGGGGATCTTCAGAGTACTTCAGCAGTTAACATGGGAAAAAGTCTAAGTATATGGCCAGAGAAAGTAGGACTGAAATGGAAAAAAAAATCCACCCTGAGGCTTACCGGGTCAGCAGGTCCTATAGCATTTTAAAATGTACTGTTAAATTTGTGTGGGCTGATCAACTCTTGTAATGCCACTGATTTATACACTCAACATCAGATGTCCTCCTGGAAATAAGCTAATCAGTTAAAGCAGTAGAAGCAAGCAACATAAAAATCCTTTGTTTCTTGCAGAAAAAAATAAAAAATCGTTTAGCACATTTCCACACACTTCTGCTTGGCGCAGAAAGCAGGGACTGGAACGCTCCAGTTCCTGCAAAGCACAATGGAATCTGTGCCATAATTCACTGGGCTCCGGTCAGGAGTTTTGGGCAGAGGACCAGTATCCAATGGTAATGTCTGACTTAAGGAAAGCAATTCATTATACATCTGTAGAGGAGTTACCTGGCACCCGGAGGACATTCTTTAAATTGACAGCGTCAACAGAAGTTTCCATTGCTCCCTTTGAAGAGCCCTCTGAATGCTAACCACAGTGGACCAGGGCATTTTTGAAACTCAGGAATGTAATTCTACATGAGTAACACGTGTATTACAACTTAGGAAAAAACAGCTGGGAGTTATTGAAGGCTTCACGTTCTCCCATTGACACCAATGCACAGGCTTCCTTCTGCATCAGTGATCTTTGAAGGGAGCCCACTGAGGCTGGGCTATGTCTGTCTCTCACACCCACTGGCTTTGGAGGCCTCACATCTGGGCTTCTCCAGTGATCAAACCACTGTGCAAAGGCCCCCAGGAACCTCACAAAGGCTGTCAGAGCACACTGCAGCTATGGTCCTGGTCTGCAATGTCCATCCAGGGTGTTGTCCAACACTTGCCTGTTCACTGAGTTGGAGAAAAGGTGGCACTGAAGTGACAACAGCTTTGGGGGTTCCTTGCAGAGCAAGGAAAAATCAGCTGGCAAAGGTACATGGTTGACCTCACCATTACTGGTTTCACCCACAGGCTGAGCTGGGGGACTCCTTTCCATTAACATATTGGGCTATAATTGTCTGTCTGCTCTCCGTGAAGACTGCACCCTCGGTATCTTGCCCTAATCATGATCTTGTTCATCTACATTTGCTAGCATATTTATACAGACAAAACCTTTAAACTGCAAGACATCATTGGTGACCACGTTGCTCACCAGGCAGTTATGGGCACTACAAAGAACTCCAGCATCAAAACAGATGAAGTGCACAGTCACTGCAACCACATGTGAGGTACAGACAACAGGTATGTGGTTGTGCACATTCCTTGTCAGGACATCCTCCTCTTGTCAGTCACCATGACGACAGAGCTGCCTTCTAACCCTGCTGCCTTGTAGGTGTGACTGGTTGGCTTGAACAGGCATCACAGGTGATGGAAAAGCATCATTCGTCTCAGTGCAACCCTCCATAGCCTATACCTGAGCAAGGGTTTGTCAGTTGGGACTTCCAGAGAAAACCAACAATGTACCACATAGAGAAATGCTGGGATGGATTAAGGCCCACCTGTGGTTCCCTCTAAAATGACAGCTACAAAGACATGGATACTGTCTCCAGCCAGAATGACAAGGGGGTAAAATCATGACACTTGGCAAGGGAGAAATGAGACTCAGTAAGCTGTGGTTTTTTGCATGTATTAACCAAGCAACAAAAATTTATGGAAACAGTTCCTCCAACTGAGCCCAGAGCTGCAACAGCAAAAGCCATTCATTCTGAGCCATACAGCTCCCAGAACACCACTGTTATAATTTTAAAACTTGTATTTTCCATCTTTCTGTTTCCACATCCTTCTCAAGAGATGCTGTGGACAGCTATGCCTTAAAAACAGCCCCCTTGCTTTTTTTACATAGCTGTGCCACTACAGCATACATTTTTCACTCATAATTGTCACTTGGAGACTGACATTAGTCTCATGAGCACCCAAAGGACTCAAAAGCATGTGGTGAGGGATATTTTCGATTCAAGACTGCATTCAAAGCTCTTCACTGTTCTCACAGCTTAAACCTTCATAGCAGCTCCCAGCTGAAGCCTTGGTAGCACACTTTGTCTCCAACTTGTTTTGAAACCTACACCTGCTCCAGAGGAAGAGGCATCAGGTCATTTCTCCTTTAGGTGCAGTGAGAGGACAGAAACCCCTGACAGTCCAGAAGAACTGAGCAGGTGGTTTTCAAGCTCTCCTGGCTGCACAGCTTTGGCCCTAGGGCTCCTTGTTGCCACCCACACTAAAGTGCATGGCCTGGGCTCCAAAACACATGGTTTACATCAGGCCACTGTTTCAGTTCCTGGAGAAATACAGCCCACTGCTCAACTCAGCAGCCACTTCTGGGAGAGCAAAACATGAAACCTATTCCAGCAGCAGGTCTCCTGAAAGATTCCAAACATCAGGTGGTGAGATGGATATGGATGGATATAGCATACTCTGTAAATCAGGCACAGTATGTAGGGGTGTGACCCTTCTAAAATAAAATCCTCAATTGCTAACAGAAAAGGGAGCAGCAGTTATGAAGAATGTACTTTGTATGTCATAAAAACTTTAATTATTCCCAATTCCCTAATAAGTAAAATACGGGAAAAGTTGAACATTTGGCAGACCCATTTTGGAAGTGTTTTTGAAACCAGCTACTCCAAAACCAGCACTGAAAGGTGGCTTTTAAACCTGTCACTCAAACTATCCCTTTGCCTAGATACATTTCTTCCACCTGACTGTCCAATACTCACATTGACATTAGTCTGTTTTTCTTTGGGATTATCATCAATGCACCTTTCAAGGTCCTGATAATATTAGCTTGCTTACATTTGAAATCTTAGAAGTTCTTCATCTGGTGAAAATAATTTTGTTTCTGGTGGATTGTTCTCTTTTGCGTGGCTTAACTGCATCAGCCAGAGATACAGCCAAAATACTGCCAAAATGACTGACAACATAAGGATTTTTCTTCCTATGCAGGACAGAGTCATAATTCTGAGTCCAGTTGTTCCTTGGGAGTCCAGAAAACCAGCAGAGGATTAGGTGGTATCATCAGCAGAATTAGGCTTAAAGCCTTTAAGTTTTTGATAACAAATAAAAATCAGGCCTATAATATTTGACTAAGTTTCAAATGTTAATACAGGCATCCTTTCCATCTTTGTTTACTGACTTCAGGTCTAACCTTTTCTAAACTTAAAAACAGAAGACTGTAAGGAGGGACTGGATGCCTGTGGTACTCCTGTTTGACCTGAAGCTCCCTGGCTTTGGTGGAAACCTCTACTTTATGAGGTCTGTCACTGGATATTTGATTTGCAAGATGAGGGGCTCACTGATTTTACAGTAAAACAATTTTATAGCAAAGCTCACCTCACATCAACAAGGAGGAATAGCTTGAGCTGTCAATGGATCTGATAAAGCCATTGATCCCAAATGATTCCATATACACCCCTTCAACTTCTGATCTGCAGGATAAAGGGAATATTAGTGCTTCTGCACTGAAATGCACCTTTCCCAGTGCTGACACCACACTGCCTCACAAGACTCCTGGCTGTCTCAACTGGCAGCTCCTGTGACACTCAGATTCTTCCTAGTGTGCAAGAAATTCACATTTCTTGGCTTCACTGGACATTCAATTGTAGCAATAGCACAAATATCAACTTACAACATCTTAAGCTCTGTTTCTGAGATAAATCAGAGCCTGAGGCTCCTTTAAATGGTGTGGTCTGATTTTAATCTGACTGCAACCACAAACATGACAAAAGCACAGGATAAAGTTAGCATTGACCTTGCTTTCCTCTAGATAATCCTTGTACAGGCTGTCCTCTTGCCCAAGTCAGAAGTTCAGTGACAGGAAGGAAACCTGCCTGTGAAAATTAGAACATGAACCCACACCAAGCAACCAATGCCATGGCAAGACACGGCCAGGAATCAAACACCCCCTTTCGAAGTCTGTGTCTTTCCACACCATGTTCATGACTGTAGTCATCACATTGTTTTCATCTACACTTAGTTCTTGTTTTCATACTCACGTTTATTTACTACGAACTGTGGGAACTTCTTTGTTTCTAACAATCTAAGATGAAGCACACACTACATCAAAACTGTGTCAGGAAAGTTAAGAGCAAACATAACATTGCCACAAAGCTAACAGACAATTTTGGTTAGTTTCCTCTTCAAAATTAGGGACACTTGACTCATACTACTTTTTAATGTGTATTTTTGTTGTCAAAGAAGGTATTGAAAACACACTGTCCATTTAAGAGAAGTGGACAGCACAGAAGAGAAGCCCACAACACGGTCCTGGATACTTGGAAGCCACATCTTCCCTGGGGCATCCCTGACTTCCACCTGCAGGCATGCACCATCCTCACACACTCCTCACAGCCTCTCTACAAAGCCTGGGGCCTTTAACAGCATTGGCCCTGGAAACAGCTCAATCGATGTTGAAGAAGCCCGTTGGTATTACTAGGGGTAACACTCTCCTTAGTGGGGAGAAGTGGCTTTTAAGCACAGTTCATATCGCTCTCTGATTGCACAAGAAGTAGGAGAAGAAATCCCTGAGAGATTCCAAAGGCAGCAAGATCCCCCTGAGCAACACCATGGCTCCTGAGGGCAGCACACATCCATCTGTCACTGGTGCCTGGGGCAAACTCATAGGTTTCAACCGGCTCTTCCATGCAAGCTCCTGGAGAGCAGGGCTCCCCTTTGCTCAACACTACCCCAGGCTACTGCAAACATTTCAAAGCCTGTCAGAGGCATGGGGATACTTTAAGTGCCACTTGGAACCCAGGCAGGATTTTGGCTGCACAACCCATGATGAGCAGCAACACTTATTCTCCTCTAACCTGGCAATTTTGTCCATGACAACAGCAGAAGGTGGCATAAAGACAACAAAAAGCTTGCACCAGGATGGCTATTATCCCTCTTGTAAAGTATACTGACTTCCCACACTGAGAGCTGACACCTCTGAGACACAATCTCTACATGTGTTTCTGTGAAAAAGAATTGTCTGCTGGTACAAATGCACATGGTAAAATCCAGCAAGGCAGTAGGAAGAAATAACTTCAGTTGCTAGCACTCCTCCATTTAACTGAAGTTTATGGTGGTTTCATGAAAACCTGGAATAAGACAGAATATTTGCTCAGACTGACTTAGTCTCAGTGGCTTTCTCACATTCTGTGAAGCTGTCACCAAGGAAATGTTTCATTTCCACATGAAGAAATATATGCAGAGCTTTCTTTAGCTGAAGGTGAAACTCCAACTGCAGGTGATGCTCACATAGGTATGGCTAAATAGGAAGGATGACAGGATTGCAAGCCCACAAATACCCTTCTCTGCAGCACTGACACCAGCATGGATCTTGTACAATGCTGCTCTGCCCAGACTGGATGTGGGTCCTGGGTGTGTGTTACTGCACTGCAGTTTACCCACATTTATTGTCAGCCCCACGCAGGCTTGCAGATGAGACAGCTTATTTCCGTCTAGCTGGACCTCAAAGGATGCCCACAGGCAAGGTAGTAAAAAAAGAGAGAGTATTGTTTCTAGGCTGTCAGGAATTCCCTCGACCACTGCTCCCTCCCCCTGTGCCCGCAGCCTGAGGTAGCTTTGAAGTGGGTTGGCAGGGGACACAAGTCAGAGCCAGGGCATGCACTTCTGTGAGCCAACCTCTGTACTGCTCCCCACAGCTATGGCCATAGATCTCCAGTATGGAAAACACACCTATTAAAACTGCACTGCTCATTAGGAGGCCAACTAAACCGTGGCAGCATCTTTATGCTGTGCACCTGGATCATTTCTCATGAGCCTAAATCTTCACTCCATTGCTCTCCTTTCACATCCGTGCAATCTCATTAAAGCCACTGGCATGCTATAGAAGCACTCAAGTGAAGAATGATTCCCTGCTCCTGCAAAGGCTAAAGAAAACATTGTATGTAATTATCCTGATGGAAGATATGGAAGTCACAGCAGGAAGCACAGTTCTCTTTCTGCACCAGCTTTCACTCCAACCTCATCAGGCGGTGGTTACCAACATCCATAAAGCACAAAGCTTCACATGCTTCATTCATATTATTCCCTTTATCTGAGAATTTTATTTTTAATTAAATACTTCTATCCAAACACCTAATTTTCTTCCAAGTTTCTCTCAGCTGTTGGTGGCTGGGATGTTTCATGGCCCATCTTCAAAGCAGGAGACAAATTGTAGCCTACAGCCTACTCTGTATTGGTTTGTTACAGACTGGGGGAGGAAAGTGACAACTGTTGGTCTCCTGCACATCCCCTGAAAAACCTGTTAATCTCGGCCTCTTTAACCCTCAGCAAATGGATTACATCAGTCATTTGTGGACACAGAAACAAGTGTTAACCAAGCACAACTAGTAAAAAAACGCTTATGGCTTCAACTTTTACTCAGAAATCTAGGTTTTTGAAAATTTCAGAAAACTGATTTTCTCTTACACAAAAAAAAAGGGGGGGGGGAAGATGATACTTCTGAAGAATATACTTCTGATACTTCTGAAACGAAGATGGGGTTTGAATCCAAAGTGTTGGCAATCTGGATGCTGTGGCTCTGCTTTTAGTTCATTCCATTATGCATATCACAGACTTCACCAAATCATCCTCAAGCATCCTACTTACATTTGGGGTGGTTGGTTTACACCTCTCTCTGAAACCACCTCAATATAGATAAATCTGCTCCCTTACCCAGTGAAATAGGACAGATTTTTAAATCTGCTGGAGATTCATATGTTTATGTAAAGTCTTTCCATTCCATCTCTAGCTGAAGTGCATGTTCAACTTTCCATTTGAAACTGCCAAAAATGCCTCAGACTCACAAAGTCAGAGAGTAGGAATTCAAGCTTCATCATGAATTGAAGGAAATAAAATTTAAAAGTCTCCATTTTTATTTCATATTTCAAAACCTTTTATAAATCAGAAAAGTTAGTTTCCCAAGGTGCAGGTTTGCTAAGAGCAAAACTCAGGCTCAGCATTAGTCTCTGCTTTCATTAGCAGCTCTCAGAGATTATGTTCCTTTACAGAGACTTGAAAACATAAATCTTAAAATAACATAGCCTTTGCTGCTTCCTCTTAATGGAAAATGCAAATAAAAACCACTAAACTATTATTTATCTATCTCTAATATAAAATGGTTCACGATTCATGTCTTGAGGTAATACCCACCCTGATTCTTCTAACTTTATTCCACATTACTTATTCCAAAAGTTCTTTCAAAAAGTACACATGGAGTACTGTACCCTAAAAGGGAAGCTGGTGGTGCACCCTCCAAGGCTCCCAAAGTACAAAACTTATACATCCTAGACAAAGTGCATGCCAGGGAAATGGACAAAATACTATGATCACTATTCTTAGGAGCTCTGTATTAGGTTGGGCTCAGGCACGGATCTTCATTACTGATAAATAACTTCCTTATTTCATTCCTTTTCCAAAGAGCAACTTTCTGCAGTCATATTCAAAGCAATGTCTTCTTGCAAAGCCCTGGGCTTTTTCACACATTATAAGCAGTTCAATCATAGCTGAGCAGACACAACACGGCAGCAGCCACTTGGATTTGCCTCATCATGATTTGTCAAGTACTGACAGTTGGCAAAGATTTTACTCAATTCATCACCTTTAAAAGCATCTGAACATATAAAAAAGATGCAGTCACAGCTCTGCAGGTTAGTAAAAGAGAATCTATGCCATCTTCCTTGTGTTAGGCCAGGGATATCTAGAACTCAAAATACACATATCTACATTGCTTTGGTCTCCAATGTCGAGGTTCAGGACTTGCAGCTTCTCCTCACAAAGCGCAGAATATCCCTGACCAGTGGGATGTGCAGCAAGAGGAGCCTCTGGGAAAGAAAATCAATCCTTCCTGTCAACAAAGCCTCTGCAAAAATCAGGAGAGCAAGTCTCAGGAAGGATTTCCAGAGCCATTAACATGCTAGAGGTACATACCAATACTCCTATTTTATGCTATTCATGTTTGGTGTTTGAACACACACAGTGAGAGATTTGGAAGGAAGGATGCAGTGGAAGGGTGTATTGATACAGCCCACTCTGACTGCTACTGGGTGACCTGTGACACCAAGCTGCCACTGGTGCAGTTCAGAGGAATGAAGCTTTCCAATACCAAAACACCCGCCCAGCACTGCCCTCTTTGCTTGTGAGCTCTGACACACCCATCACCAATAATGATGTGTTGATGAACAATAGTTCCACCTCTCTTTGAACCTGACCTTCTGAGGAAAACCAACCCTTACTTCTGGGGAAGTGGTAGTGTCACAGGGCTTTGACTAGATCTGCATGGCAAGGACAGGTTACCCAACAGAGTCATGGGCAGCCTGAATCTGGGTGTTCCATGTGGCCAGTGCTGGGGAAGCAGCCCTGCAGCAACAGCAGAGACAAGGTCTAGCTTGGATCTCTCAAACCAAGGCTGGCTGCTGAGAGCAAGGCAAAGAGAATATGCACTATTTTACAAGTAGCTTAAGCAACTTGCTACCGTTTTGTGGGTTGGCCATCTGCTACCATTCAGTAACACAAACATTTTGCTGAAGCTGCAAAGCTGCCTGAAACACAGTGATTTCCTTCCATACAAAGGGGCCCAAATTACTCAAAAGCTCCTACAGACATTTTGAAGTTTCACTATTTGCCTTCTCGTTTTTTATAGGGGCTACTTGCAAGCATAACAAAAGTTTGGGGCTTTAAAAATATATTTATACAGCACAAGCAGAGGAAAAAATATATTTGCAAAAGGTCCAAGTGCTGAAAAAGCCAAGTGGCTCATTTCACATTGCAAAAAATCTTGCAAACTCTGTCTAATTTTATAAGGCTCTTATGTTTGGATTCATAAGGTCTGTTTCTGCCACCCTTACTACAATTACTAGCAGCTTGTTCTGTAGGAGCCCAGTCCTAAGAAAAATCTTACTTCTCCCAAAGGAAAGCAACAGGTAGAATGGTAGGCACGTGCTAAAAATAATTCCCCTTGTCTTCAAACACACCACCTTCTTTCAGAAACATGCTACTAACTCATCAGATACTCTGAAGCTTACACCCATCAGACCCTGAGGTCCATCAGTTATCTGAGCTCTCACTTCAGCTCTCTCCACTGGGCTTAATCCTTCCTCTATCCCTGCTGGTGTTAGAAAAAAAGTCTTGTTTTTATTTTATTTCCTTCTCCCTTCCCTCTGTTGACACACTCGATTCCTTCCCTCCCCTCCCAGTGGGAGCATGGACACCATCCTCTCCCAGACAGCTCCCACTGTGCTGCTGTGCAAGCACAGCTGTGCCCACACCACGCTGCCTGTGACTACCCTGTGCTAGCATAACATGGGACAGCTGGCTTGTCACCACCACAAGGAAACACTGAAGCCAGTTCAAAGCCATACCTCTTTTAATTTCACTTAAGCAGTGGTTTGAAATCTGTTTCCAACCCTCCAAGGTATCACACTCATTCCCATTCCCACATCACATCATCAGCTGCAGGTTTCCAGCCCGACCTGCACGATGTGATACCAAACACAACCAGAATCCCACAATGTCTCATGCCACTCATCATCCCTCCCTGAGGGTAATTTAAACTGCTGTTTTTGCAGTGGAAAGAAAGTGAGTTTGCAGAAGTGTCTGGCCCTCAGTGATCAGCACTTCCAAGGGGCATCCTGCACTGGGAGCTGACTGGCTGGGAGGGCAGATGAGGAGCACGTATGATCTGAGACATCTTGTGGCAGTAAATTTGTGCTCAGCAGCTGAAACTCAGCCAGCAGCTCTGACCTGACTTGGAAGGGCTTTCATGAAAACATGTACAGTGCCCACTGAGCATTCAGTCCCCTGACTCCCACTTAAGCATGTAGTCAGGCTCTTGGTTTGACTTACAGTAGCCATTAAGAGTGAAGAAAAGGAACTCAGAGCCCTGACAGAGCAATCATCACATTGCAAACAAAATAATACATCACTGTAGGCATCTAACATGGAAATTTGGCTTGCTAATATTGCTGTTTAAGGTTTCAATACTGTTGCTGTGCTATCACAGAAGAGCTTTTCTGGTTCATTTCATTTTCATTTGGCTTTGTTTCTTTGTAAACACAGCAATTTTGCTTCTGCATACATTCAGCTTTGGGCAACTGGGCAATTCACAAGACGTCAGTCATTACTTCTTGAATAGAAAATTTCAAGTAGAAGAGAGTAGGGTCTTAGCTTGGGCAGTTCTTCAGCACTGCAGCATGGAAAAAGCATTTGACTCGTTTTTAAAACAGGGCCAGTGGAGCTCGGGAAAGGTGAAAGTTTGTCTTAGACTTTTGAATGAAACCAGGCCATGTGATCCCCAACCCACCTCCCCAGTAACACAACCTCAGACACTTATCAAATACATATATTAAAAATATATGCAACCTGAAATCAGCCTGAAGTTTCAGACCAGCAAAGCCAAATGGAGCGTTTCCATCGCTGCCATTTGGTTTTAAATTGTTTATAGCACCTCTGCTTTGGGAGACCAGAAACATCAAACCAACAGCACAGCTGGGACAGAGGCTGACACAAAGCTCAGGTGATGCAGACAGCAAGGCTGCAAACACATAACCCAGAGCTCCCACTCCTGCAAAGTGCAGCGAGCCCTCGGCCAAGTCACCAGATCCATGTTGGCTTCACACTGCTGCAGCCTCTTGGCACGTGAGCTGGGGGCCATCTGCAATGCACCCCGTGCTAAAGACCACACAATTAAGTCACCAAACTTAGCATGGCTTCAGAAGGTGATGAAAGGGAAAGACATGCAGGCTATGTGACAGTGCAGCTCAGTTACTCATGCAGGGGCAGATCCTGATGCTGTAAGGTACTTCCATGGGTCTGCCACATGAAGCAAGATACCACCCAGCAGGACTTACAGCATCTAAATCCAGCTCTCCAGCTCTCTGGCTACAGCCTTCGTCCTGCACTGCTCTCAGACCTGCCCCAAGATCTCAGCAGCAAAGACAAAGTTAAACACTGTCTTCCTGAGGCTGAAAACTTGAAGCCTGGCTACTTCCCAGGCTGCAGGATGGGTGCTAGGATTGGGAACTGGGGGCTGCTCCCACAGTCCCCTCCCTCAGCAGCAGGAGCATCCAGGGACTCTAAGAGGACTGTCCAGGCAGGTGGCAGGGCTTGGGCTGGTCTCTGGGTACCACAAGCTTCCAGCCATGACAGCATGTTTTGCCAGTTACATTTGCTGCTTTCCATTGTGGGAATTTTAAGGCACACTCAGTAGTTTTTCCCTGATACCAGCTAAACCCTTCTTTACACCCTTCCAAGGATACCACTTTGAAAGAAGGGATTAAGCACTTCATAACAGAATACCAAAACAAATTACTTTGACTATTCAATTTCTCTTATTTCTGTCTCATTTTTTAGAGACAAAGGAACACTAACATTCCAACTCCACCAGTCCTGCACTTTTTCCCAAAAAGAAGTTTCAGCCAAAATATTGTATTCAACTCTACAGTAAACATGACAAATAACCATTTGAAGAGTGGTCTCTTACTTTACAGCAAGTGTATAAATTAAGAACAACCAACTCGTCCAATGGAAAAAGAATCAGTTTAGTGCAGGAAGAATACAACAATCGGAAAGATCTGCTGGAACCAGGACCATTGCAGGATGCCCAAGAGGACTTAATAACTATGTAATAGTGAAATAGCTGCACTGGAACTGTGAAATATGAACACACTCTACAGTCCTCAAAGAGCAATTTACTTTTTTAATGAAGATTTGATTTGATGACTAACTCACTGAAGAGGACTGATTTAAAATGCACACTTATCCAGACCACTTTTTAATGTGCACATAGTTAAATTTGGATGTACTTTTCATGTGTTCTTCCAGGATGAGGAGAAGCTTGGACTGCCTTCCTTACCACTGGATTTCAGTATTACGTTTGATGTAACTAACAATTTCTCTTTGTTTAGGAAAAGCTCTCTGTTTAGAGCACACAATTTCTACATGTCTTGGATCTTTCTTCCACTTTTCCTTTCTTCTCCACTCCTTAAGACTATTTGTTTTAAATACAGACCTGCCAAATGCAAGCATCTACACCAAAAAGGAGACACATGCAGGCTGATTTCAGAGGCACTGAAGAGTGCTCAGCTCTCATCACAGCACAGAGATGTGACACAGCCAGGGTACACAACCCAATATGGCACTGGGAAAAGCTTCTGTCTCCCACTGCACAGATGTCAATTTTGGAGAGCTAACAGTGGGCCAGAGTTCAATGAGAGTGAGGTGCAGTGACTGCTGCTTGAGAAAGGTACAATTTAACCCAGAGAGATTTGAACCATCCTGAAAGTGCTGTGAACAGCATAAAACATGCTAAAGTTTAAACATACATTTGCAAAAACTCTAAGTAGAGTTTATATGACTTATATGACTTATATGACTTATATGACGTCCCCGACAGCAGTTCCAGGGGACTGGGGAGGAGAATTTGCCATTTCCAGAGCAACATGACCCAGCAGCCATGTGCCTTCGGAGGGCAGGACACAGGACAAGAGGTCTGGAGAGAGGTAGGTGCCAGGGCCCATCCAGCAGAGAGGAGGCAGAGGGAGCTCAGCAGCCTGCACAGGTCTTGCTGGGGACCAGAAGCACATGAGCTGCCAGCACAACCTCTCATCTCCCCAGGCAAATCAAGACCACTCAATGAAGGGGACGCTGTGTAAACACTGTTTGATGTTGCTCTCGTTAACTCTACTACTGGTATAGCAGTTAAGCGCTCAACCGTGTGGTACACTGTGGAAAAAATTATTTTTCATTACAAGCTTGTCTAAAGTTTAAAGAGGAATGGGGGAAAGCAGGCACTTTCCAGGTGCCTGTACATCCCCCAGAGGAAATTAATCCAACTACAGAGGTTCTGCAGGCAAAAGCTGCTGGTGCCTCAAATAAGAATAAATGTGAGAGCTAGGATCAGAGTGTCCATACTCAATGTAGCCAGGTCCAAGGGCAGTGCAAAATCCTGCTGGTCTAAATGCCTCTTTGGTAAGAGGCAAGCAGTGTAGATGCAGGACTAAGCCACACCACTCCCCTAAATCCCTAGGCATCCAGGGTGTGGAGGAAAGTTAAGAAACGTGCGTCCCAAGACTCAGAGAACAGACAGAAAAGCAGAAGATCTTCTTGGTTTTCTTTAAATCTTGTGCAATTTAAGCCACTGTCTTGATCTTGGCAGTGTTTATTTTGGCACTTCAGTTTGTGAACATTCAACACAGACCTTAGGTTTTGCAGCCAACAGTGCAGCAGAATAAGCAGCAGAATAAGCAGCAGTACAGGAAACACATATAAGAAAATGCAAACATGATTTCAAAGGCTTTCTACTGGGTCATGCACAGCAAAGGATCTTTCAGACAACCTCACATTTCTTCAAGACACCCACCACTCCTCTACTGACCTGAAAACGTAAGCCATACCACTCCTCAGAGGCTATGATGTTAGTGCAAACGCAGCCAAAATGCAAGTTCTCAACTCTTATGGAAGCAAAATTACTTGGGCTTCTCATGAGACAGAGGGAAATGATCTCCCCAGCTTCAGTATCTGCTGCTCTCCTCTGGATTTCACTGCCTCACAACTCAGCAGTTCATCCCTCCCTCTTGTGCTGGGCAAGAGCACTGGCTGCAGAGGTGAAGCCATCTTTCTCATCTTGGAGAATAATGAAAACACTCACAGTTCCAAGTGAATTAAATTTCATGTGCATTCAAAGGAATAAAAACAATCCCACAGTGCAGCACACCATGAAAGTGTTGCTGCTTTAGAGAGCTGTAGAAGAAAAATGACACGAGTCAATTTCAGGGATAGAAAAAAACAGCAGGGAGTGCTGGAACCTGCCTGAAGGATCAGTACAGAGTCTGCAGGGCTGGGAGAACCCTCTCAAGGCTGCACAAATGTGTGGTACACCTTCAGCTTGGAGGAGAAAATAGCAGCATGGAGCTTCCCAAGAGGAAGGCACATCAGTGTCCACACCACTTCCTCCAGAGAAGTGACCATTTCTCCTGCTTAGTGCATTAGCAGTCTGTGGGAGACCTGCCTATCATCCATGCTCCCTCCTCTTTCCCAGCAGAAAGCACAACGAAAGGCAAATGTTCCCATGATACATGCATGCACCTAGCTATGGTTCACTTGGGCAGGCAAAGGGGAGAGTAAAGGAATACTAATTTATGAAGACATGTAGCTCAAGTTAAACAAGATCCTGACACTTCAGAACTAAGGGGGGGATAAAATGTTGATTTGGCTGCAGTTTTTTCCATATTTGGGATCACACCCAGGCTACTAAACACAGGTTCACTCTAGAGGTCTCTGGTTAGGAAGAGGTTCCAGTCCTGATTATACTTGAGCTGGAACAGCATAAAGTTAAGACACCTAATGCCTGGTGCCAGCACATCCTGATGCCAACTCAGCCACACTCCTGAGCACTTCCTCGGTGACAGAGAGAGATGTGTTACCTAACTGCCAGCTAGAGAAACCATGGGTCCTAGACATGCCCCAGAAACTGAGCCTGGTGGAAATACTGCTATGCTTCCTTCATGCGAAGATAACAGCCCACCTGCAGACAGCTGCATACGATGTCAAGCAGATATAAAGTCCAACCTTATCTTGGACTTAGATGTCACATTTCAGTGTCCTGCATGGGAAATATGATCACTGAATGTGTCTGAGCTATATTTTTGGGCAATTGAATGCTCACTCAACACACAGGATCATATACACAAGATCGCATTCCCCCTGCTGGCGTCTTTGTCTTGCTGCATCATCTACTCAGTCCCCCCTCTAATTTCTTTCTGTACAGATCAGCTTTGAAAGTATCTTCTTAACCACAGGTCCTGCCAAAATCAGTCTATGTGCTGTCTGAAGAGCTGGAATCACAGACTTGGACGGCACAGGAGCTTTCATACATCTGACACACCCAGGGGCTGGTACAGAGCTATACAGTTAAGACCATTACACCACTGTCCTAAATAACTGAGAAGATACATTCCTTAGGGCTAAATGAAGTGGAAAATTCCTTTGGAGACCCTTCTGCTTTCTCTGTTTATGTCAGACAGTCTAGACAAGGAAGGAAAATGAGAGTTAGAGCTGCTGTCAGAAAGGCTCTCACTCTCAGTATAGCCTCTTCTTAATGTTTCTCCCAAATTTCTCCCACTGGCTGCAGGTGGTGCTTGAATACTGTTTGTCTAAGCTAATAAGGTAGGCGGGCGACTACTGTTTTCTGTAGTCAGTATCCATTCTTCCACACACAGGATCTGGCAGCAAGCAACAAATCTCTCCTGGCAATACACAAATAGGATCTGCCCCCTAAGTTGGCTCCAGCACAACACCCTTCTCTTATGCTTTCTTGGCCCAAGGACTGCCACAACAATCCTGGGCACAGGCCCCACACTGACTTTCTATTTTGATAAACAGAACACAGTCAGTGACAGCACCAGCCCAATGCCAGACCCTTACTGGGGAAAAAATCTTTCCTTTCTTTCCACAGACAAAATTTGAAGGGCTCTTTCACATCATTGGAGCCTGTCTGCTGAGCCAAGGCAGCCTCCCTGTCTCACAGACGTGGTACTTGGACAACGGCTCCAAAGTGCAGACTGAGTTTAGGACAGGTCCTCTAGACAGAGCACACGCAGTAAAGGTGGTCAGCAGGACCATTTCAAACACAGCTAGAGTGTGAGAAAGCAGGACCAAGGGCAGCAAAAATGCTCAGCAATGGCTTTTACACTCTGAGAAAGAATTCCAGAACACACTAGCCCTCCTGCCTGAGACTGCACTTGCTCAGGACACAGCCTGTGTTAAGTAGCTTATAAACTACTCTCCAGACTGGAGAAGGAAAGTGGTCTCCACTCAATGTGGCCAGCACACCAACAAGGATAGGGAGCACACATGCAGCCCACGTCCAGTCCTGTCCAGCCACTCTGGGGTTAACAGCGCAGTATTCCCACTCCAGCAGGTTTTGCTGTGCTCCAGAGCTCCATAGCTGGGAAGCACGCAGAGCTCTGTGCAGCACTATGCCAACACATTTGGGTTTGTTCAGAAATTGGCCTAATTTTTACAGTACATTGGTGTGAGACTGCAAACAAGGAAAGACTATATGGATATTACATGCAAATTTTTTAGTGAAGTATCACATTCTCCAAGACTCACTTTTAGACATTGCACAGTCAGGGATGCAAGAGCCTGCATGCACTCAAGGGCTAACACTTTTCCTCAGAGGCTATGACATTTCTCACGATGTTTCCCTCACTAGCAGAACACAAACTCCTCCGCTCCCTTCTCCTCTCACTTGTCGGCAGGCAGCCCCAGAGATCCAGTTCCCCCTCCATTTACCACGGCCACAAGGGAGCACTCTTATAAAACCCCTTCCAGGAGTGCGATCCCAAGCCTAACCTGGATGGGCACAGCAAGTTGCAGAGAGATTGCAGTTCCAGGTCAAGCAGATCATTCCTTTCTGGTTATTTAGCTGCACACTAAAACTCACCAGAAGCCGCGGGTGACATGAAGTCCCGGACTCTGCCGCACAGCCCAGAGCTGCAGGGAGGGTTGGGGAGGATGCTATCGTCCTTGGGTGGCTCCTCAGCGACTACAGCACGGGGCCGTGGATGGGACAGTCACCACATCCGGAGCCTGGGGACAAGTGTCCCTGTACCGCTCTGGCTACTGTAACCCCAAGAGATACAATCTGGCGCTGAAATGCCAGACGTGTCTATAGCCTGTCTTTAGCCGTGCTCTGGTGCAGACCTGGTGGCCACAAGCTGAGGAGATTCGGTTCAGCGCTGCCTGCGGCGCAAAAAGTGCCGCGGGGGCTGCAGCGATCGTACGCTGCTTCCACAAGGGAAAGGACAGGGCAGATCTGCCGCTGCCTCCCACAACGCCACCTCCAGAGCAGCTCAAACCTGAGCCTGCGGGCCCGGGGAGCTGTGACAGCAGCGCCAGACTCGCCCCGGCTGACACAGGGTTCGATCCACGGGACTCCGGCGGAGGGAACGAAGAAAAGAGGGATTGATCTCTCCTGGCTTCCCGCGGAGATGCAGCGCTGGGCTGCCCGGTGTCGGTGCGGCTAACTACACCAGCGGGGCTCCTCAGCAGAGCCCAGACGGGACCATGGAACCAGCACGCGGTTCCAGGGGGAAAAAAGCATGCACGGGCTGAAGGCAAGCAGGACGCTGTCACTCTCCGATGCCATCTGCTCACGCCTGGCCACGAGCGTCCTTGTGGGCTGCAGCCCTGCGCTCCGGAACTGCCCGAAACGCAGCAGAGCCACAGCGGGCTAACTCACGGAGGGTCCCGGCCGCTCTCCGAGAGCCGGGAGACCCTCGGTGCCGAGGCTTGCTCGGCTTTGCAGCTCCCCTCCCCGCTCGGGTCTCCCTCCGCCCCCGCGGGGGGCACGGGCCGAGGGGCCCGGGCACACACAGGGGCAGCGGCAGGTGCCTCCGCCGGGGCAGGGGGGCAGCCGGCTCGGC
>VYXD01006147.1:610637-704126 GCA_013397195.1 Hylia prasina
GCCGGTGCCCGGTGCCCGCAGCATCCCCTGCCTTGGCGTGCCCGCACTGGCTCCCTCGGGAAACATCTCCCCAAGGAAACTACGAGCCTCAAGGCTGCCCCTCGGCACCCAGAGGAACTTCAGCTGGCCCACGCGTGTTACACGCACCCTCGTGCTGCCTTCTGTCTTCTCCACTTGCGGCATTGTGCCCTCCCAGCTGCGGCGGGTATTCAGTCCTGCGTGGGCACAGGGTTCACTGTACAGAACTTTCTATACTGGGTTGTCTTTCCTTCTTCACATCATCTTTTGTTCTTTCTGAACTTCCAGTCCATATCTGGCCGGGATTTTTCCTTCAGAAGCCTTGCACTGGAGACATGCACTGTTAGATCTACCAGGCATTTTGCAGTTCGACTTGTCTGGCTCTTCCCATAACTGTCCAATCCACATCCCCCATCTACATTTTGCTGTATTGCTGCATAATTGAAGGATATTTCTGCAATAATTAATAATGGGTTCTCTGCTGTGGAAATGAAGCAAAAATTAAACCAAAACAAAACTAAATGGGGCACAAGTTCCTGCCTGCTATGGAGGGAGAAGAAAGATACTGGGAAAAATAAACCTAATATATTTTTTGGAAAAACAAAGAAACAAACAGACCAAACAAACAAAAGCACAAATCAAAGGAAGGCAAATAAGAGGGGCAGGCTTTGCACGGGAATCTGGCTCCACATCTCTCCTGCCCAGACATGGGCTTTGGCAGCTCCGTGGCTGAGCGCATGGAGGACTGGCACAGGGTGGCTCCGAAGTCTCAGGCTACATCTCTGCTGCTGGACGTACCTGCTTCTGGGACTCTGTCCCTATTCACCACTCTGGCCCTCCTGGCCAAGCTGCTCAGGGTCCCACAGCCCGCAGGAGCGCCCTGGCCAGGTCCCCACTGGTATCAGTGAATACACAGTATCCCTCATTCCCTGCGTGTTACATATGTGCGTTTTCCTCCTTAGCAGCATCCAAAATAAGGTGCAGTGTGAACTGACGAGCTGAATGTGGGTTCCCAGCAGAACACTGTGGGCTACAGGCAACACCCTGCAATATTACAGTGGGATGGTGTTGGAGAGCTCTGTGGGGCATAGGGAGCCAAGCCTGGCAGCTGCTCATCTGTATTGGGTACGGGGCAGCCTCCTGCAGAACTACACCTGAGTTTTGTTTCGTTGCAAGGAAACTGCAATGTAAGGAATGTAAGGGGTTCACTGCACTCTGTAAGGAAGCCTAGGAGCAAGCTGAGACTGGAGCAGCCATGCACAAGGTAAGGACTATAGCCCAGAACTGAAGCAGGAAGCCACACTGGGACAAGCAAAGGGAGTCCTGCGTTGTGGGCATCCCCAGAAGGCTGTCTTTCACCACTCCTGGAATATTTCCTCCTAGAACTTAACTGCTACTGCCTGGGAGAGGCTATTAAAAACAAAGCAGCATACCAAAGGAGTCTCTAGATCACAGGGTTTCAGGAAGCTTGAGTTAAGGCACATCTGTAATACCACATTTTTAGTAGATTGCTGTGTGTTGCAGCCTCCTGGCTTTGCATCACACCAGGCATCACTGGTCACTGTACCCCTCATTGCTCTGAATGATGCCCCTCCTGCCTGAGCATCACTGCTTCATAATCCCCTTTCACCTTTGATTCTCTCCTTCCTAAGTGGCATTTTCGAGGATGTGGTTCACAGTGCAATAGCATCAGTCATATAGTGAGGAGTGGAATGCCAAAGTGCAGCTTTGAAAGGCCTTTTCTGGATTATGAATCAAGGACTGACTTGAACACTGACTGGTTAAAGACATGCAATTCTCACATGGGACACCATGTACACAAAGTACACTTCACTAGCAAAAATGATAGCTAAAGAAAAAAAACAAAACCTAGCACATTGAGGGATCTGGATATTAGGGTCAAAAATTTTAGCAAGTAAACCTGGGTAAAGAGTATCTATTAGAGTCAGAGATGTCAGCATCATGGAAATGAAAATCCTGCATGTTATATGCAGCAAGAACTGTTCCGTGTGATGAAGGTATCATTGTACATGGTGAGCATTTGGGAATTGCTGTGGATGTAATTGGTGGAACAATGTGACGGTACCAGTACTCCCTGACAAGGATGTCTGAGCTTGCCCTAAGACAAAATGGTACCTGGAAAGGCAGGAAGAACAGCCTCAGCATGCTCCTCCAGCGCCCACACAGGCCCCCTCACTCCCCAGCTGGTCATGGGTGGCAGAGGGATCCCCCATGGAAGCTGATGTTACTCAGCATGCTCAAGCCCACTTGCTGCTTTTAAAATCACAGTTTGGAAAAGAGAAAAACCATGGCACTTACTAACTGGAGGAAAAGATATATAGGTGTATTGGAAAGAGTGAATCTTTGCAGAGTACATAAATCTCTCAGTTGTTTTTTCATTGCTTGCTCTGTGCAAGTGCATTCAGAAGAAACAGAAGGCTGAACATGCAGGGGTGCAGCCATCTGTCTGGATGAAACTATCCATGATGCTCACCTGTATGGGCTGTGCAGTCTTGGAGGTTTTTCATTTAAAAGAGAATTCCACTGAGAATGTGGATTACTCAGGAAACAACCAAGATGCCATACTGCAATGAGTATGAACTTGTTCCTGTGGAAATGTGAAATTTGTTTCTTTGCAGGAAAGGAATTTTCTGTAATTAGCCCAGCTGATACTAGTGTAACATTTAAGATTAAATTACAGCTTAAGCCAAGAAAAGGGATATTTGGGACTGCTAATTCTTTCTGTCTTGTTTATGCAATTGGGAGAAAGGACTGAGGAGCTGCCTCATTTAGGTTGGACTTCTCTTATGAGCCATGGCAATGAACTGTAATATATTAGAATATCCCTTTAAGCCATAGTAAAAATATGCATTTTAGGGAGATGATTATCCAGATTTGTGTATTTGAGCAAAGGCATCTGTAACTGATTGAGTGAATATTGAATTAGTAGCTGTGATCCTGTGATCCCATGAGATGTTTGAACAGAGAGAGAGAGATGAGATAGTACATGGTGCTAGTGAAGAAGTAAAAAGAGATCTCTGTTCCATGAGATGAAGAAAATCCTTTGCCTTTGGAGTTATCTTTAAAAAGACACTGCAAATCATCCATGACCCATATGTGGTTGTGGGAAAGCTGCTAATGAGAGGGGAATTCACAGTTTGCAGAGCTGTTTTCTGGGCAGGTGCAGATTCATGACATGGGAGCCACCAGAGGATGGTTTCTTGTGGTGATGTCTCCATAGAAGTTCTAAGAGAGACTCCTCTCCCTAAGAACTGATGAAAGATTATTTTAAAGTGATGAAACTGACTGGAAATCACAGGTTTTGTCTCCTTATGTTGTCAGTGGGGAAGTGAACTGACAGTGGGGAAGTTTGTGGGGGGAGAAGTGTTTTTGAAAGTTTCATTTTGATTCTCATTTTCTTCTTTTAGTGTGTGTTAATAAATCTATCTGTACCCTTTAAGATTGGAGCCTACTATGCTTTTTCTCCAAATCCTACCTTCACAGCAGAAAAGACATTCAAACCACTATACAAATTGGTGCAATTGGCCAGGAAATAAAATTGGTGAACGTGAAACTATTACAATGATCTCAGACCCTTGTATTGTAAATGTTTTGCATCTAACACTAAACTTTCACAAAATGCAAGGAATATTTAAATGCATAAGCCTAAGTGCCTATTTTACTTCAAAATGAACAGAAACAGTTTTAAGCATGTTTATCATGTAATTCAATTCAACTTTTGAGGTGAAGTGTACAGTTCTATTGAAGGCCACTTACAGAGAGAAAAGAGGCTGAAAGAGAGCCAGGAAATACCTTCCAGTGATGTAAAACTACATACACCTGGTAACCACTCCTTTTCCTTGCAGGTTGCCCTATTTCAGTGTGAGTTTTAGGTTGATAAAAGCACAAATAACCACATCATGTAAAATAAATGCTAATTTTTAAAAAAGAAGACAGCATAGAAGATATACTTGTTATGGGCAAATCACAAGTAGCCAATAATTTATTTGCTGAATTTTGCCTTTTGTTCTGGTTTACTTGCCTGGAAACAGAGTATTTAATGTATCTGTTAATTATTTACATTTGTATGTTTTGGTAAACTACTTAAACCAAAAGAAAGATTTCTGGTTTATTTTTGAATAACAAAATAGTTCAGGCACATGTTCTTGAAGATATGTGGGGTATTCCAATCCAGCTTCTAGCTAGTGATTCAAAAAAAAAAACCCCAAAAACCCACAAAAAATAAAAAAACCAAAACCCACAAAAACAAACCCACAAAAAAAACTGCCAGAAGAAAATGAAAAGCTGCTTAATTTAAATGAAATTGCCAGATGAGTGTCAGTGGATTCAGAATTCTTGTATGCCCATCTGGTAGACTCATTTAAACAAAAACTAAAGAAGAGGAGATTATGTCATTAAAGAATGAGCAAACAAACAAGGAGTAACTAAAGTTTTTTAGGCAGCTGTAGAGCTGGCATGCCTTGTTTCTTGTGTTATGTCTGAAAACATGTATTTTCCATGCCATTCTTCTTTAGCAATGTCAGTGTTTTGGCTTTGGTTGAACTTGATCTTAAGGGTCTTTTCTAAACTAAATGATTCTCTGATCCTACGACTTTTATGGACAAAGTGCCCAGCACTACTTCTGTTGAGCTCCATTTTAGCAGCTCCTCCTGGATGCCAGGTGCCCACCAGAGCCACTCTATCACTCCCCTCCTCAGCTGGACAGGGGAGAGAAAATACAGCAGAAGGCTCACGGGTTGAGAGTAGGGAGAGATCACTCAACAATTACAGTCACGAGCAAACAGGCTTGAGTTGAGAAGATTTATTTATTTCTTACAAATCAAAATGAGTAAGGTAATGAGAAATAAACCCCAAACACCTTCCCCCTACCCCTCCCTTCTTCACCAGCTTGCTTTACTCAGATTTTCTCTACCTCCTCCACCACTGCAGCACAGGGACACAGGGAATGAGGTTGTGATCAGTTCAGCACGTTTTATCTTCTTCTCCTCCCTCCTTAAGAGAAGGACTCCTCACACTCCTTCTCTGCTCCAGTGTGGGGTCTCTCCCCCAGGAGACAGTCTTCCATTAACTTCTCCAATATGAATTCTTCCCATAAGCTGCATGAATTGGTCCAGCATGGGTCCTCTCCACAGGATACAGTCCTTGAGGAACAGACTACTCCAGTGTCCTGGGGCTGGGTTACAAGTTCTGCCAGCAAACCTGCTCCAGTATGAGCTTCTCTCTCTCCCCAGGGGTCCACAGTTTCTTGCAGGAGCCTGCTCCAGGGCGTACTTCCCAAGGGGTCACAGCCTCCTTCAGAGCATTCTGCTCTGGCATGGGGTCCTTCATGGTCTGCAGCTGGATCTCTGCTGCACCATGGACCTGCATGGACTGTAGTGGGACAGCAGTTTCACCATGGTCTTCACCAGGGGCTTCAGGGGAATCTCTGCTTGAGTATTTGGTACCTTCTCCTTCTGCTCCTTCACTGACCTGGGTGCCTGCAGAGCTGTTTCTCTCATATTGTCTCATTTCTCTGGCTGAAGTTGCTGTTGTGCAATTTTTTCCCCTCCTTAAACATGTCATCCCAGAGGTGCTGCCACAGTCATTCATGGGTTCAACCTTGACCACTGGGGGATCCATTCTCAAGCTGGCTGACATTGGCTCTATCAGACATGGGGAAGCTTCTAGCAGCTTCTCACAGAAGCCACACCTGTAATTCTCCCACTCCTTGTCACATACCACAATAGAGGGTGGCAGTAATGCTGCTCTTCTCCATTAAACTGCTTCAGCTTCTGGAGCAAATTAATATTTTCCTTTGAGTGTTTATGCATATGGAATAGCTGTGATATTCTACCATGCAGCTCTGTCAGAACAGTGAATGTAATAATGCCATGTCATGACCCCTTTTCCTCATCTCTTGGTGAGACTGAGTTGATATAACTCAGCCATTGCTGCCTTGCCAAACACCTTTCAACACTGCAACTAGTCAGCATTAAAATAGCAGAATATAAGTGCTACTTATGAAAGTCTTTGCATAATTTGTATTTAAAGCCTCAAGAACAAGTTCTCTGTGTTCCTGCCTGGTGTCACAAAACCCAAGTCCAGCTTTGGAAATGACAACCTAATGAGAAGCAAGGTGGGTAAATGAAGAGAGCCCTGAAGCAGGTCAAATCTGGGTGCTGTTGACTGCCTGAAGCATGCAATCCCCAGTGGTATGGGATCCCTGCCAGTGTGATGCCTGGACATCAATATTCACACTCTGGGAACTGTCAGGAGAGAGACTGATTGACAAAGGCTTTGATGATGAGCGCCATCAGAGATGCAACACTGTCTGTCCATGTTCCAGGCCATTTCAGCTGCTAAAGCTCAGTCAGTACAATGAAGTGTCGAGTCCTGAAAGCTTCATCGTGGCAAGCAGCAATCTAATAAAAGGTGTGTCAGCTTGGCCAATCTTACCATGGGTTCTTCCAAATTAAACACGATTGTGGCTGCTTCTAAATCAGGAAAAAATGCCTCATCCCTCTGCACTGAACCCTCCACAGTGGAAGAGCATTGAACTAGAAAGGCAAGTGGAGCAATTATAAGCACCCTGCATGGTGCCTGTACCCCCACATTGCAGTGGTGGTAACTTTGAGATATAGGGGGAGGAAAAAAAAAAAAGGCTTCCAGTAGAGACTTGGTGTGTTTGAGGCTCTACACAAACTCCTGGCCTTTGCCATTTTGCCAAAATAAACAGATTTTCATGACAATGGCAAGGGGTAAAGGCTATCTGAGTTGAATGGACAGGCCCTGCAGCACAGCATGTCTATGTGATGGAGAGTTTAGGACTTCTAGACCCCCATTTTCACCCTCCACTCCTTAACTCCTACAGTAGTCAGCTACTCTGACAGAAACGAGGAGCATTAAGGACATAGTCCAGGAGGGACTACCCTTACTGCTTCTCTTTGTCTGATGAGACCATGGCCAGCAGCTCAGAGCAGTGATTGCAGGGAAGGTGACTGGCATGGGGATGGAGACAGAGATGAGGAGCTCTGTTCCTGTGAGGAAAGAGCTCTCACCAAGCTCGGCAGTCACAGGATTGTGAGAGGATGCGTTTTGTGAATTTGAGAGCCTCAGAGGATTCCCCTCCCAACTAATAAATGTCTTCTGGGCCCATATAAACTCAGTGATTTAAAAGCCATCCAAGCTTGTTTGCCCTAACACTCCCCTTGCCCACCACTAGGCACAAGTGACAGCCCATTTCTGATAGGCACCTCCATGAAACTCGTGTTCCTGGAAACTCAGGAGTGAGAAGACAACTCTAATTTTACAGCACTAGAGGAAATTCGTTCTATGAGATCCTTCTGTTAAAAGAGAAGGCTATTGTTATGGCTGTATTTGGCAAGAAAAGAACTAGGATTGATCAACGGCTTAGGCTTATTGTTTCCTTAATGACTACAACTGCTTTGCTCTCACAGTGTTTTTTTAGGGATATTGTTTACTCCAGCTTCAGCCCAACTCAGGATACTTGGAATTCAAATAAACTGCATTGCATTGCATTTTCTGGCAGGCACCCAGTGCAATGAATTTCAAACGAGTGTTTGATTTTGACAGCTACAAGGCAGAGAGGCATCTCACTAGTCAAGACTAATTCTTCCAGTTGCTACACAGCATGACCCTATGAATTTACTGTCAGTCACATCGCTGAGGTCACGTTATCCCTCAGTAACAGTACCCTGAAAACATGGTGAAGTGCAGATGGTGATCTGCAGTTAGGTGACTTTGCATCTGTGGTATTTAAGACATGAAATTAACTGTGGGTGTATTTACTTGTATTTGGAAGAAAGATAAAGGATTTTCAACCTTTAGGGTGACTTGCATAGACTTAAAATACTTGGAGTTATTTGTGGTTGCAGATCTTAAACAGATAATTGAAAAAGTGTGGGAGAGGCATGACTTTTCATTAATTACATAGAAAAGAAGAATAAATTAACTTTCTGAGGTCAAGAAATCATCCCCAAAATATTATTTACCATTCCCTCCAAAGTTATATATATTTTCAAGTCAGCGTTTCTCAAAGAGCCTTACAAAATGCTGCTTGATGAGCATAAAGTATCACTCTGACCTATTAAATACTCTGGCCCATGCACAGAGCAGGCTATTTAAGGCTATCTTTAAAGGGGAATCCTGGCCAAGGCATCCTCCCTCCTGCTCATTTTGCATACAGGAATTATCCAAAGCCCCACAGGTTTCTCACCCACTCCAGGCAAGTCTCCAGCAGCACTGAGATGTTTGCGCTTCCTCTTCCACTTCAGAAAGGGCCCTCCTGCTGAGCAGCTCCATTGCCTGAATCTTCATGTCAGCCTGGTGACTGGAAACAATGCTGCCATTGCACAAGCAGATCCTCAAAACATTGATGGGTTGTGCCCAATTGCTTTATGAATGGTCTTCCTGTTGCCAGGGCCATGAGGAAGGCCAGATCCATGTGCAGCCCTGGCTGCCACCCTACAAGAGCCGGCTGCTCCTGCTCCTGAGCTCAGCAGCAGGCACTGTTGATATTTGGCTCTCAGGACTCGTTGCCTGAAGGTGTCCCTGAGATAGATGCCCCCAGAATGGCCCAGCGCCCCCAGAAAGGCCCAGTGTTGCCTGGCTGATCTCACAGGGGCAGCTTGGGGGGCAGAACTGCCCCTGGGCACAGCTGGGGCTGCCCAATGGGGCTGGAAGACACTACCAACACAGGCCAGCTGTGCCCGTGTCCCAGGCACGGAGGATGCTCTGCTGAATGTGACACTACCATGCTGTGAGGGGCGCAGCTCTCCTGCTGTTGCCTCAGAAGAAAGTTTTTTCAATGCATGGTGGCTCTGCATACTTGAAGCACCAGTTTGGAAACACAGCACAGGGCAGAGCTCTTCTCTGTGTACTATCTCTTCTTCATGGGGTACTATCATTAAGCTCTACATTGATGAAGTTCTCTCTGTACTTCAGGGACAAGTTACTTTTATTTGAGACCTGTGGCATGGGACTGTGGATTATGGACTGCTGGGATTCAGGTACCACAAAAGGAGAGGGAACTCAGTCTGTCACAGGAAGAACTAGTAGTGGTTTGAGTACACTGCAACTGCCAGAGTCACCTCTGAGTCACAGGAACCTGCGTTTTCCTCCCTTTCTGTTCAGAATTGTAAGAACCCTGGAGTCCAGGTAGCATTTTCAAAAGGTTTTTTCCAACTGCACCTGCCTCCCTGCCCTGTCCAGCACTATTGTTTTGTCTTCCTTCAGTCTTCCTTTGCCTAATCATATTTCCTCCCTTTTTATTAACTTCTCACTCCTTATCCTCAAATAGTGTCTCACCATTTCTTCACTCTTGTGGTCACTATACTCCTTCTTTTTCTTTCCCATATCTTTCTTAGCAATTAATTACTCCAGGGATAAAAACTGGAAAGAGGTTGCTGGGCTTTACTTCTCATCATCAATAATTCTAGCACCTCCCTGTTCTTTCTCATCCTCTCCCATCATTACCACTTCATCCAACTTCTCTAGATGTCCCATCCTGACACTGTTGTGCCATGATAACACTTGGATGACTTCTCTTGGAGGTCACAACTTAGATGTCATCACCTTTCCCTCACATCATTACCTTTTAACCACAGCCTCACTAACTCTCACCTCCACACGGGTGCCCATCTGATTACCTGCCATCCCTCTTTCATTGATTTGCCCTGCAGCTATGGTCTATATTTCATACAGAAATTAATCCACTGGAATGGATCTCACCTTTGCCATGGACTACTCCTTCACTGGTCTGCTTGGGTGTGATGTTGATACCTGCTTTAGCACTGCCCTCTGTGTTTGACTGGTCAATACCAGATTCCTCTAAGTACCCTTTTCCTGGATATCATTTCTCACTTATGCCATCCTCTGGACATGACTGTTTCTGTGTGTCAGCTTTCTTACCTTTCTCAGCCTCACTAAAATCTGTCTTTTCTTCTCCTTTCACGGGCCTTCTTTCCAGTTTTGCCCTCTCTTGCACCCACTCCCTTCAGACCATTACTCCCAATCATTTTCTTAACTCTCTATTTTTGCCTATTGCTTCCTAGCACCCACTGGCTATACCTCATCAAAGGCTTCTCTTTCTACCTTTTAGACCTTCCCTAGGTGACCATTCTCAGCCTCTGTCATCATTCAGCCTTTGATGTTCCCTTGCTTTCTTCTGTGTAGATTTTCTGCAAGTGACAAATTGCTCTGAAGGGCTGATCTCTACTCAAGCCTCATCTCTTCAACAAGGTACTCAATTCTCTCATTTCTGACTCTAAGAATGGTTCCTCTTCCTTTTGTTGCCTCATCTTCCAGCCCCAGCTTGGAAAAGAGAACAGTACTATGATCTGTCTACCATGAAAAACTCAAAAAAACCCAGTGGAACTCATGAAAATTGTAAAGTGAAACTGATTTAATGGCATCAACCAGGTCATCTTCACTTTGAACAAGAACACCTGTGCAGACAGACAGAGATTAAATTTAACTAATTTCCTTTGCATTTATACTTCCAGGTAATCTAGATTACCTCCACAGGTCTTTGAAAAACCCTCACCACATCATAGTCATTTCTCAGCAGCCTCTGGTGCCTTGCTCTTGTATGTCTTTCCTTTTTCTGCCTGTACTTCTTGGCAGAGTTAATCTCCTTTCTCCTGCTACATGAAACCCAGAAGAACCAGACCTCCACCCCTGTTGGACTCTGGTAGCACCAGTATGAACAAGGTCTATGGCAGGTGTGCCTCAGAGTAAGGGCTAAGACAGGTGGCAGCACCCCTTCAAGCCTCACTGCAATGGGAACAGCCATCAATTTTCCGGGAGATGAGGCTGTCTGGAGCAAATCTGCTGCTGCAAGTCAGATGCAGAATTCAGTATTTCCTCATACTTTGAATACTTGGCACAGTGATTATGAAAATAAATGACAATCAACTCTTTTTCTAAAGAAGTGGGTACAAAGATAATTTTGATGAAAATTCTTTTCAGAAACCAATTTTCCCCATGAGAATGCTGGCATTTAAATGCATTTTAAGAGCTAAGAAAAACACTTAATTCATTCTTTGTTGCCAGACAGGAACACTGTGTTACCGATTTGTCTCAAAAACTTCCTGAGCAAGTGGGCTTGCCTTGTTAACTCACTCTTAGTTGTGGTTAGCTTTTGCTAGGTGCCAATAGTGCTTTGAGCCTATTGATTGTTTTTCAGAATAGGAAAGAGATGAGTGTTTTGAATACACATCAGAATTTATCTTCACTGTTCAAAAAGGACATATAATTGAAACAGAAAGTTATTGTTTTGAAATAAAATAGGCAGAAAATTATTTTTCATTTCTTTTTCATGAGGACACTGAAGCACTCATTCTGGTTCAATAGGTCAAATTTTTTGCCAGCCCTCTTGGGTTTTGCTATCTTGAGCAAATGATTTTGCATCATTCATTGGAATGGTGTAAAATTGAAGGAACTGAATCTTCACTGATCAGTGTGGTCAGCACCTAGATGGCCCAAAGGAATCTGTTACATTCAAGACTGAAGTGATTTCCAACGGGTCCATTACAGCTTCTCAGCTGAGGTGGTGGGAATTTAGCCTTTGGACAAAGAGGGCCTGGGAAAACTGCCCACTAGAATTGTTCCAAGTCTCTAAAAGGGCAATTGAACATAAAGCTGAACAACAGCTGGAAATCACTGCTGATTAGAGAAGTACAGTAGGGGACAATTGCTTTACATTTGCTCTATTCTTATCCTCTTCCCTAGGCATCAGCCTTTGGCCATTCCCAAAGACAGAACAGTGACAAAGACAGGATCTAGCTGAAACTTTGGTTTCACCCAAAAAATACATTTCTGGTGCTGTGACATGAGTAGCTGCTCTCTCCACCACAGAGAGCAGCTACTCTGGTCAAACAGTTTCAGTAGAAAGCTCGCATAAGGGGAAGGGATCAAAATTTCATTCTATCCACATTGTCCAGCAAAAGGATCTACATGGACTTCCACCACAGATAACTGGACCCAAACTGTATCTTTCTGACCCATAAAAGAGCATGAACAAGGACTGCGCCGGGTCAAACACTTCCTGCACCATGCAGAGAAGGCAGCTATCCTTCCTCCCAAACTAGAGCTGAGGAAAGCTAAGGGAGATGCTCTGTTTTTAGTCAAGCACTGTTCAGTATGAAATCTTAGTCCTGAATACATCATAAAGCAGCTAAACAAATCTATCCAGCTTCCAGTTATCTACTAAACATGGCCTAGCATGATACAGACCAGACTTAAGCAACTTGTGCATATAAGCAGAAATCCATGAGAATGCTCCTCTCCATGCAGCCCATTGGTGTGCAGCATCCTGGTAACATGTCACTGCAGACACCCTTAGGTACCCCTGCTGCTCTGTCACAGCCTCACAGAGAATTGATTCAGGTTCAACGCCTGAGACACTTGTCCCCAAGGCACTGTGGGGTTTGGGTCCCTGCTGTCCAAAAGGCTCCCTGCCACTGCAGTGCAGTGATTGCAGCTGACAAGTTAAGGCAGCTGTGGTTTGGGTGCCAGAGAGTTTTCCCCGAGAGCTCACTTGAGCCTAAGACTGGCAAAAGCTGTGTGGAGTGCAGCACTGCAAACCCCCACACAGGAAGCAAGTTGACCAGCTCCTGGCCCATGGGGACACAAGTCAAGGCCAGGTTGGACAGGACTTTGAGCAGCCTGGTCTAGTGGAAGGTGTCCCTGCCTATGGCATGAGAGCTGGAACTGACCTCTAAGGACCCTTCCAACCCAAACTGTTCTATCATTCTGTAACAGCGGTGCCTGCTGGGACTGGGGCAGAAACATGAGGCAAACGTTGCTCTCTCTCCCCTTCATTAGTTTCCCGGTAATCCCAAAGATTATCACTAGCATCTCCAGGGGCCCAATGATTCTCATTTTTAGTGCAACGAGTCTGTTCTTTGATGTGTCTTAGGTGATGATATTTTGGCTTAATTAGATTGTGCTGGTACCAGACAGTCTGGGACCACTAAGATTCCTGAGTGTGAGGTGCTATGGCCTGAGGAGCTGTCATGCTGATCCAGGATTTCCTCTGCAAAACTGGGAGGGAAGAACACGTTTCAAAGTCTCCAATTCAGATGATTTTGTGAAATTCCTCCAGTTCTAGCTCACTGACAATGCCTTAAGCCCCACCATCTGGTGAATCACTAAAGTGCAGGGAGAGACAATGGTTTGAGTCAAGTTAAAACAAGTTTTCAAGACAACACTATTAAAATAGAAAAATGCCAGATTCATCAGGAGAATCCACTCATCTTCAATAAAGTGTTGAAAAAATAGTTTTAAAAGGCATCACAGTGTTTCTTTAAAAGGCATCAACTAGTTTTATCATGTTGGATTCCATTTTCTTCACTTGATATAAACTGTCATGCTATAAAATAAACTTTATGTTTCAAGCTGTTTTCTCTCTTTTCTCAGTAAAGGCAGTGAGCACACACAAACCAAAACTACTCTGATCATAACCACAGGCTGAATCATGGGATGACTCTCGGAAGTTATGAAAGAACAGGAAGAAACAGGGTGATGGCTCAAGAAGGTGCTTTTCAGTTGAAAAGCACACTCTGAGAAAAGGCTTCTCACTAACTTGTGCTAACCAAGAGGACAAAGGAACCATTTCTGCAATCTCTTAAAGTTACTGAAGAACCTCAGGCACAGATTTTAAAACCTGATCTAGAGATACCACATCAAGCCAAAATCACATCAATATCTTTTTCCCCATCTAAATTACAGCAACTACTGTCAGCCACAGTGAAGTGTCTCTGAAGTAAGGCAAGCTACAGAAACACAATATGTAATTTATGTATAGCCATAAATAATGATGGAAGAGAGTTCCAGCTCCTTTTGGCACAATTTTTCAGTCTTTAACACCCAGTTAAGCAGCTCAAGCTTAACAAGATGCTGTTCTAGTCCTGATGGAACTAGAGATGTAAATGTTCCCAAATAACCCCAGTGAAAGAGGTTGAAGGAAAAGCCAGATGGAAAGACAGCAAGATCCTTTTCTTTTATTGTAAAGTCACCTAACAATGTAGTTTCAGAAATTTTAAAGTCACTCACCAATACTAAGAATAAGCATTATAAGAATATGGTAACACTTTCATCTATTATTCCTATTGGAGAGCAACTGAAAATTCCTCTCTTTAAGGGAAATGCTCTAATGATCTGGAATAGTTGTCTACTTTCCATGGGGAATGAAGCATGAAGATCTGTCAGCACAAATAGGAACAGCTGGCCTTATCTTGCTTAGGAAGACTGTGGTTTGGACCATTGTATGTTCTGTCCTTAATCTGACTTTCAAAGTTCCACATCCACTGCTGTCAAGAGAAGATGCTGTGAAACAGAACATAAAGGAACATAGCATTGCTACCCTCACACAGCAAAAGAAAACATCAAATGAAACACATTTCTCTTCACACAGGATGACTGCCATCTCTCAGCCCAAGAACTGCTCCCCTTTCACTGGGAGAAGGCAGCAGGCAGTGACGATCAGGTGAGTGTCTATGTATGTCCAGTAAATTATTTTTCTCTTAGATACAGCTGAACAAAAAGTGCACTATTGAGAATATTTATAACAGGACAAGGGCTGTGAAAGATGATTGAGCTGGTTTTGTTCTCACTTTTGTGGGGGAACTAAATACAAATCCAGTGGACACAATCACAGCAGAGGAAATCAAATTAACACTTGCAGGTCTACAATACTTTACTGTTTAAAAAGAAAATACAATTAAATAATGATGTGGGACATTCTCCTTTACTCATGCTTCCCCAGTCTGTCACCTCACCTCAACTCAACTCAAAAGAACTTAAGCTAGACCCAGCTACACAAGCAAACCCCTGGGCTTACCTGCCCTCATGCAGAGGTCTGCTCAGGAGGATGAGCTGCATCCAAATCATTCCAGCATAGGCTCAAGTACTTTCTCAAAGTTCAGAGCTCTTGCTTGTGAATCCCTCAAAGCAGAGTGTGTTTCTTGCACAATAAAATTTGTGGCGCCACAGGGGGGAGCTTGGAGCTTGTGCTGTGGCTGAAGCCCATCACTTCAGACCAAGAGAAAAGGACAGCTCAGCAGCATTAACAACTGCAGCCACTGGAAACGCTGTTCTGGAAAGGCTGGTTGAAAATCATGACCCATGCATACGTATTGCACAAACACTTTAATAAAGATGTTCCTTCTCAACATGGTCTTAGGAGACACTGACTTTGCATTGAAAAAGCAGCCAAACCCATAACTTATAGCAGAACAAAAGTCTTATACAGTCTTTATTCACTACAGTGTGAGAGAAGACTATGAACACAAAAAAGAACACATTTTCACCCAAACACACCTGTGAAGGTATCTGTTGATTTTCTTTGAACACTTGCAAGAGAGGAAAGCCCTTATATTACTAACACCTTTATCCTCCTCCCCACCAGAGGAAGCAAGGTGTCCCAGCACAGCACTAGAAAACACCTACCTTTTTAAATACATTATTTTCTAAATGGTGCTATGTTTTACTGCTTTTTTGTTTGGTTGGGGGTTTTTTTTTGTTTGTTTGGTTTTTTGGGGTTTTTTTTTTTTGGTGGTGGTACAAAGTGTGAGCAGGAAGACACATGATTTGAATAGCTTGCACAGCAGCAATTCAAATTCATTATAAAAACATATTCTTATGTAAAGACTTTTAATTAGGCAAGAAATGTGCTTTCTTTGGACAATGGGCTTGGTTCACAGCAATTAATGCTTTTTTATTAAAAGAGCATCCCTGAATCAGTAAATGGGGCTATTGACTCTGCTGCAAACCAGTATGTCAGTCTGCTTTGGTACCTTTGAAAATGTAAGTCATCTACATTTAATAGGAAAACAGATGACCTGTCCAGATTCAAGCTGAAAAACAGTGCTGTAATTGAAAAAGCCCAATCCTCAGCAGCCATTGTGTTTGGTGCTGCAGGGTGACAGTGGAACAATCCTTTTTTTTCCTTTAAACAATACTTTCTCATGACTGTAATACAATGAGTTCACGCTACTTGATTGTGAGCCCACTATTTACAGTATTACTGTACATAACCAAAGATCAATGTAATTAACAATATGGATAAAATTCTTTATTTTGGAAGGAAAAAAAAAGAGACTGATTGATTTTGCTGGGGTTTTGGAGAGCTGGCTTGCCACAAAGTGTTACTTCTGTACCAAAAAGACAGCTTTTGACTGCACAGATCACAATGAGGTGAGCAGTAACTGGCTGCTCTGTGACTCTGAACAGATTTCAGGTGCAGCAGGAGTGATGAGGTCAGAACATGGAAAAACAATCAATTCCCATGCAGAGGAGCTTTACCTTAATTCTCAAGCTACTTATGTCCCCCATTTTTTTCTAACAGCTTCCAGAGCACCTCACTTTCATATTTCATATGCTTTTTGCAAGACAATTATTCTATTTGATTATTATTATTATTATTTTGTGTCTACTGTCACAGAAAATTAAGTATACACTCAACAAAAGTCTGCATTTGGGAACTCAATATTCTTTTCACATATGCAGCTGCACAATAATTATATGGAGCTGGAAACAAAATATTAGACCTGTTTACAGACAATGATCTTTAATTGCTTACTGTGCTCTGTATAACAACAGTTAGTTTGCAAAAAAATTAAATTTAGCTGCTGACATCTATTTTCATGTTAAATTTCCTTTCCAAATATGCATCTTCTCTACACAGATACGCATGAAAATGTTCAGATGCATTCCATGAGAATACAAAAAAAAATTTCAATCCCACTAGCTGAAAAGAAATCAGCTGCAGTGTCACAGCTACAATGCAGGACACTGCCATTGGACTGATTCACAGAGAAGGAAAGGACTTTATCCTATTCCCTGGCTTTGATGGCATCCAACAAGATTTGCGCTCCTGTGGAATGAGATGATGGTGATGGTGATATGGATGAGGCCCCTCTCCATTCAGGATCATATGCACTAGAATACAATGAATAACTGCTTTTTATGAGACTGCCTACTCTGAACTGGCCACCTTTCAAGTAAAACAGATGATGCTTACTTACAATACTATTGTTTTTAATAGGACACACTTTTCAGAGTTGATCTCCACCTCCTAGGCAGGACACACCTTTTACCAATTAAAGTAGGGCACCTCTTTGGGGTGTGTAACTATTGGCTTGTTGCACATCAAGTAATGAGTCTGATTTTGTGGACAATGTTGTGAGTAGGCTGCCAGGGAGCCTGTCCTGGAGGGGATGTGGAAAATGAAAGACACACACCCACACTGCCCCAGGAGCAACCTCCTATGGGAAAGTACACATTTTGATGTGGATCACTCAGCTTTTGAGCATGGTGCACACTGAGGGGCTGTGTGCTTATTATACCCAGTCTACCCCACAGATATTAATTAGAGGGTTTCAAAACGATTAACAGTCCCAATATTTACTGTGAGTACATGGTCACAACATGACGTGTGGTACTGTGGGCACCTCTGAAAGGACAGACAAGAAAACAGAATTTATTCTCCTCCTGTAGTGCACATGCTGTAGTGTGTTCTTGGGCTTATGTGTTACAGCTGAACTCATCTAAACAGGCTTGCTGCCTTCAAAAGAGGGGATCCTGCTCCCCAGCATAGAGAACTTCTGTCTTCACTTCCTCCCAGATCATGCTCTGGTACTCACCACATAATGAGTTGGTCCAAGTCACTAATCTGCTGTAAAATTATTCCTCTTTTTTTATCACTGAATTTGTTTTCTGCCAGATTAGTGACCAGAACTGACTCACCATACAGTAAAATGGAACCAGCAAAGGGGAAAGGGCGGAGCAGGAGCTGGGAGTGCAGAGGTGTTTGTAGGTGGGTGAGAGCAGGATCTCCTCTTTAAGTAGCAGTAAAAATAACAGCAGATCTAATAGCACCTTTAAAAACAGCCAAGCAGGGAATTTACTTTTTGTTCTATACTGCTGCAGGATGGTCCTGGAGACATGGTGGGCTGGGGCCAAGATCTGCACTGCAGGGCACTGAGTTCTGCCTCCACATGGTGCTATTCTCAAAGCTGTTTGTGCTGTCATCGAGTGGTTGGCAATGTTGTATTGTTTTGTGAGCTTATTCCCAGCCTGAATGTCAATCCAGAATTGATTCAAGGCTGGTTTTAAGCCATCCATATGGCAGCTATCGACAGAAGAAAGCACTATAGCATACATTACATTTATTATTCTGAAACTTTAGGAGGGATGTAAATGGTACATCAGTCTCATGCAAGCCTGTGCTGCCTGAAATTTAACTATTTACTTGCTACTCCTACTTTGCACTTCAGTAAGAAAACATACTACTAACTAAGGGTAGGCTTTTATCACTCTTTTTAGTCATAAAAGAAACAAAATCTGAATTTCCTTCTCCTTTGCACTGGCTTCTGCCTCCTAATAACCGTCGCCTGTATTGAAGGTTCGAAGGAAAAACAGCTTTTCACAATTATCTAAGGTCAAAGACATCTCTTCCAACTTAAATAAAAACCCAATGAAATACAGCACTTCTGGCACACAGCAGCTCAAACAGGAGTGAGTCTCAATACATATACTTAAAATTTTACATATTCTAATAATAGTTTAAAATGTCAGGACGTTCACTGGCAGACTGGACAAGCCTAAGAGCCTCACAGCTGAGCCCAAAGGGAAAGCCTTGTTATGCTTCCAGCTTTTCCTAGCACTGACTAGCTCTTCTTTCACCCAGACAGTTCACCTGTGAAACTGATCATAAGTTATTTAGTTATTGCAAGGAATTTTACTATTTACATTAAATAAAACTGTTATGACATCTCTTATGCTGTGAGAATAATGAAAGCTTTGAAATTTGAAGAAAACTGAAATACTTGAAAGCACTATTAGCCCATAATTTTTGAAGTTTTAATTGGGTTCCAGGAGAACAAAAAAAAAGTAAGAGAGAGGACTGACGAAAAGAGGGTGGAAAAGATGGGAAGAAAAAGGAAAAAACAATGGAAACAGAAACAGAAGGAAAGGTAGTTTACCAGGAAACTTGCAAACAGAGATAGTAAAAAATGAATAGGCATTCATCTACTATTCCATTTCAGTGAGATGCTAAACTCCTCAAGGTCAGCTCAGAACCCAGCCTGAATTTTGCTGAATCTAAAAATTCTGCAGATGAGGGATCTTTGCTTCCCTCCATTTCAACGCACCCTGATAACATTAATCATTATGCCTCTGGTACATTTTGTAAACATTTGGGGTAATAAATCTATTACACAAAACGCTGTACTATTCCCCTGCTGGAAGGCAACCCCCACTCTGAGTTCTAGAGAATGCAACTCACAGTTAGGAATTTCGGTGATTTAAACTTCCTCCCACCAGCACATGCAAATGACTGCAAGTACTGACAAGAGCTGCATTCTGACAGCTCCATATCCCTGAACGTGCTCCTGCAGCCGTCAGCAGAGGCAGCAAAACGCCGTGCTGGGGAGCTCACTCTGTGCTGGGGAGTTCTCTGTCTCCTGATACTGCACAGGGAACAGATCCTTTACCTATTGCTTTCAGCTTACCAAACACAACAGATTTTATATATATATATGCGTGTGTGTGTGTGTGTGTATATATATGTGTATATATCTTGAGGACGAGACTTCGAGAAATTAGGTAAACTAGGTGATGGTGAAGAGAGGTGGTGGAAATTGAGATGCCAGTTTTTATCCCTTCTTCTGTTACTGACTTCTGTGGATATTACAAAGGCAATCAGTCATTTTTGGTTTTTGCGATCTCTAAAATAGCAGGAACTGCTGATGATAAGTGTGTTTAGGGATTAAATATTTGAGGGCTTCAGGAGGTGTGTGAAACATACTTCACAGTATACGACTCTCTCAGGCCTCATTTTCAAATGCCTTGTTCCTTGTGCCAGATGTTTGTATCAGTGTCTCATGAACGCAAACTGCATACAAAATAAGAAGTTTCTGTGGGTTTTGTGATTTGTGTTCATTATCAACCAATAGGGAGTCATAGAGCAATATAAAATCAGGCTAAAGATTGCTTCAACAGGACAGCTAATTTATGGCAGTATTAAAATCTCCCTAGACAAGGCGTTCATATATTTACCACACTTACTATTTTTTGCGAATAGGTAATGGCAGTCCTTCTTGTTGCAAATAAAACACTTGTTATCTTCAAATCCACTGAGGACTTGGTGGTCCAGCTTGTTTTCTTCGTGTTTGCTTGAGACTTCCATGGTTTTGACTGCCACTACTAAGTTTCCCTCTGCTTTCTCTTCTTTAGCATGATGACCTCTAGGTCTTAAAAAATTTATCTTGTGCTTTCTTCCTTTCCGATGACTTTTTGCTCCCTCCTGGAGCACTCTGCCTGCTTTTGCTNCCCCGCCTGTTGATGTTTCACTCGCTTTTAATTCCCGGCTCGCAAGATGGAGGCGGCGCTGGGACGTCGGGAGCTGCTGCCGCTGTCGCTGTCGCTGCTGCTGCCGCCTCTGGCCGCCGCTCTGCTGGGCCCGGCCGCGCCGCTGGGACAGGTACCGCCGGGGCCAGCCCACTCTCTGCCCTGCCACNTTGTATCAGTGTCTCATGAACGCGAACTGCATACAAAATAAGAAGTTTCTGTGGGTTTTGTGATTTGTGTTCATTATCAACCAATAGGGAGTCATAGAGCAATATAAAATCAGGCTAAAGATTGCTTCAACAGGACAGCTAATTTATGGCAGTATTAAAATCTCCCTAGACAAGGCGTTCATATATTTACCACACTTACTATTTTTTGCGAATAGGTAATGGCAGTCCTTCTTGTTGCAAATAAAACACTTGTTATCTTCAAATCCACTGAGGACTTGGTGGTCCAGCTTGTTTTCTTCGTGTTTGCTTGAGACTTCCATGGTTTTGACTGCCACTACTAAGTTTCCCTCTGCTTTCTCTTCTTTAGCTTATCTTGTGCTTTCTTCCTTTCCGATGACTTTTTGCTCCCTCCTGGAGCACTCTGCCTGCTTTTGCTTTCCAGAACCCTTTCCAGCAGCGTGGTGCTGAGGGCTCAGCCTGGAATCGCTCCGGCCCTACGACCCTCTCCACGCAGAGCAGGTGACAACAGCAGGCGCCTCACGACACACGCTGGCCATTTCACAAACACTTATTAACACTATCTATACGGGTACCTCTCCGTGCTTTCAAAGGCTGCAATCACCTATTAAGCATGACGGGCTCCCGCAGGCGCAGCTCCATACTCCAGCCTTATNCTGCTGCCGCCTCTGGCCGCCGCTCTGCTGGGCCCGGCCGCGCCGCTGGGACAGGTACCGCCGGGGCCAGCCCACTCTCTGCCCTGCCACTGCCACTTTCCCTGTCCCTGCCACCGTCCCTGTCCCTGCTCCTCTCCCTGTTCCTGCCCCTGCCACTGCCCCTGTTTCTGCCACTGCCCCTGTTCCTGCCCCCGCCCGTGCCCCGCTCCCTCACAAGGGTGAGCCGGCCCTGCCGCGGGGCGACAGGGATTCCCCTCTCCCTCTGCTGGTTCGTCTGTATTGGATTCGATGTGCCGTGTCTGACAGGTCTGAGGGGGGAGATTGTTACTTCTGTGCAGTGTAGATGTGTTTATGTTAGGCTCGTCCGCCTACATCTCCCTGGTTCAGTGCCCTACAAGTACGAACTGCATTAGATCCACACTTGTGCCTAGCCTGCTCGTGAATTGAACCAAGAAAGGGGTTTTGACCTATTGGTATATCTATAAATACACAGGGCATTGTGTTGTCTGTTTTTCTATTCAAATATCTGTGCTGTGTCTTGGTGGCATCAGTTTTAAATTTGGTGGCTTTTTAAAAGAATGGAAGGAATGTATTGGGTACTGCTTAGGAGAACTTTCCAGTGGGAATAAAAAGATTTGCCACAGAACCAGGTGAGGTCTGACCTCTAGAATTACAGAACTGGGTACTTCTGCCTGAGCTTGAATCATTATCAGATATCCTCTAAAATTATTATAATCGTGAGCCCAAAGTGTAAGATCACAGAGGGAAGAGTTGTGAGGGATTGTAGTCAACTTGTCTAGCCAGTGTGAAGTTACTGTTATCTGACCAAATATATTATGTATTTTTCCCCTCCAGAGTTATTTATTTATTAGTGTAATTTAAGTAAAACATTTCCAAGGAAGGCTGACAGAGGCCCTGCACTGGCACATCCTGTGTTGCGAAGCAGGATTCATTCCTGGCCTTACTTCCTGGTTTCTGCTTCTCCTTATGAACTTCTGAAGAGAGACCTCCTTAGCTGACTTCAAAATGGGGATCTCGATCTTCAGACATCTGTAAAAGTGCCTGAATGCCTGAAGTGAGGTGCACTAAAGAGGGCAGAGGGAGCTCAATCCTTGGGTACTTTGCTTATCCCTCTGAGAAAGGGAGTGCTGGCAAGAGTTTGCCGAAAGGCTCACGAAGTGACAGTGTAACACAGACTTATGCTCTTCCTCCCCTGCCCAGAAACTGTCATGCTTCCATGCTGAAACCACAGCTTGGTAGCATTAAAGTTCTTTGTCACAGTTTTAAAGGACACATTTGTGTCTGCTGTCGTTGGATGTGAAAGCGTGAGCGTGGCACAGGGGTGTCGGGGCAGTCCCTCGTAAGGCAGCTTGGGCTCAGAGACAGAACAGGCGTGTTTTGGAGTGTGAGCTGGGCTTGACTTAGGAACCGTAATGCCTTAAGGGCACAGCTGTGCTGTTTGTGGGGTTGAGCTTGTCTGTTTGTGCTCAGGTGGTCTTGTGAGCTCGTGATTTGCTAGTTTGGAAGTGTCTGCACTCTTTCAGTTTTATGCCAGTCTGGTGGCTAAAAGTATATGCGGAAAATTTCTTCTAAGAGTCAAAAAGGGACATACAATTTTTTACTTTTATTTTTCCTTTTAAAATGTTAAACTTAGCAAAATAAAAGCTTGTGTATTCTCCTGCGCTGTTTAGTTTTGTACATACAGGGCCAGTTTTCATGCAAAAGTAACAGTGTGTCTTGAGAAAGTTTTGAGTAGAAGAATCAATGTTTTTTGACACTGAGCTGTTTTTTGGTGGCCTGTTAGGAACAGAAGTGCCTAGGCATAAGGAGTGGGCAGAGTGGGAATGCCATGCTGTCAAGTTGCCTTCAGAAGCCAGGAGCTCCGTGACAGGGGGCGATGGGGTGGGAATAACTGTGTTGTTTCCTCAGGATAGCTTGGGACTGCAGACTGGTTGGGAGCAGACAGCATCAACATGGGCAGCTTTGCTTTGGCTGGACATCTACAACTCTGTGAGCCCACTGGCTGCACTCTACTGACAGCTTCTCATTTTGTTTACTCTTCCATGTGGCGATTAAAGCTGGTATTAAAGTTTACCTCCTTGCTGATGGCAATGGTGTTACCGAAACCGTAGTGGAAGGACTGAGGAAAATCCTTTTGACACTGGAATAGCATTTTGTAAGGCTGAAATGCTGTTGTTCAGCTCCGGAATGTGAACGCCTCAACTGTTGTGCAATACTTGTAATTTCTTTAAAAAGCTGTTTTGAAATCTGAGCTTTTTCCTTTTTTTTAACATTTGCATGTCTGTTATGGTTTTTATTTCTCCTCATAAAATTTGCATATGCAAAACTGGACTAAAACTTGGTTTATTTTAGACAAAATTGGGCGCTTGTTGTTTTTGGCTTTTTTTTCCTTTAAAATTTAAAGGGAATGATGCAATAATACAGCTGACTTTCATGTTAAAGTAATATTTCTGGTGCACAGTCAGGATAAGGTTTTGTGCTTTAGAGTATTTTTTTAATGTGCTGATAGGAACTGGCTAAAAGCAGTGCTAACACCATGTTATTTGCTTATTCTGTTTACCTCTTGATAATTTAGGCTAGCAGAGTTCTTGCCTACCAGACTATTTTTTCTTTTTAGTTCAGTTCAGTTGCCTGGAAAAAAATGCTTTTCTATTATTTGTTGCCTGCAAGAAACCTCCATGTGGATGGGTTGTTTCACAACAGCAGGAAATAATTTTCACTACATCAGCCATTTGATACAATGTATTTTAATCAAAGAAGAAACTTGTTAATAGCACTGTGCTGGAATGTTTCTTCCATTGCTTTATGCCAGTTTCTCCATTAGGAGCCACGCACATGTGAATTTTAGGCCTAAAAGAGCTGACATCATCTTCCTATGTATATTTGATTAAATTAAAGCAGTATGATTCAACTGTGTCTCTGTGATGTGAGACTGAGTATTTATCTTTAAAACTCATGATAAAATATCATAGTATGAGTTGGTTTAATAGGGAGGATACAAAGACAATTAATTCTAGTAACACATAGAGGAAAAGGAAGGATAAACCGTGTTATAATGAGTCATTGTAAAACCAGGAATGAATGAAAGTAAGTGTGCTTCTTCAGAAAAGCAAAGCAAAAGCATCATGTTAGATCATTATATTAAGAAAGAGTTCAACTTTAGTTAGTTAAGAAAATACTGGATATAGTTATCTTATCCTAAATTCCGTCATGCAGTTTAATAATGCCAAATCTTAATGGAGAAAATTTTGTGCAAAATTTTTTCTGAAATGTGAGGGACAAATTATCGCCATGCAAACTTGTGAAATTCTGACTTCTCGTGTCAGACTTTTACCATGGTTACTTCTTAATTGAGTTATGCCTGATTGCAGTTAAGACTCTACAACATAGATTTTTTGATTCTTATGAAAGAATTATGTGAAGTATGGATCATGGAGCCCTGGATTGCAATATATAGTTACACTATTTGGAGCCAGTTGTCCATGTGAGTGCCAGGACTCAAGTGGTAGTGCATGTGGTAGTTTTGTTTGTCTATTCAGACACTTCTTTTCCCATTATCTCTTCTCAAATTCAGAAACAGGTTATTAGTTTTGTCTATTTTTTACCTGTTTGGCAACTTGCATCGGACTTTACATTTTCCAGTCACAAACAGGGTATCAGCAGTGCCTGTGTATTGGCTGTGAGGGGATTGTCTGCCTTTCAAGTCTCTGTACAGCTGGCCATCTTGTAAGGCATTGTGCCATCTGTTCCTAGGGCTGCCCACGTGGCTTCCCACAGGCCTTGTGGTGCAGAAAGAGCCTTGTTTGGAGAGCCTCAATAGAGAACAGCTGTGCTTCAAGTGGGCCGGCTGCTAGAGGCAGAATCTTGACGGGGTTTGTGTGACTGATGCAGCTGCGTAGGACTGAACAGTTACCCTGTATGGGGGGAAACTGAGCAGTGCACACCATCAGGTATTCACTGCCTGTGGATGAAGTTTTTCCACGATTCTTTAATCAGATAATCAGATCTGTTTGAAGTTCCTGCGTGATCAGCTTTCTCTTTTGCGTCATTTTTCTTAAAAAGCAATATTGGGTGAAATGTTCTCTGTAGATTTGTGTGGTGTTAGTCTTTGAGAATTAATGAATATTCCCTTTTAACTTTTGCCAGATGCTTTATATTCTTTGCTGACATCTTTTCCCCTTGTTCTGCTGCTGCTACTGTGATTATGCTGCTGCCCCAGTTAACAGTCCTGGGTTCTGTTGCAGCAGCACACAGTGAAAGAGAAAAGAATTAGAAAGTGATCACTACCTGCTTACCTCTCCTGATGCAAGCTCACAGAAATTCACTGGTTCACTGTAACCTATGCCATCACACTGTTAGTGCTGCTGCCTAGAACAGAATGACTTATATTTGTGGTAGGGGTGCTGTCCTCTGCAGGTTCTGTGGCCATTACCACTGTAAATATCACTTCTGGAGCACTAAAACAGGGATGAGAAATCATAGGAAAACTCAGGAGAGACATTGACATCCTGTAAGACCGTTAAGAATGATAGAGCCATTTTTAGTGCAGATTGGAGTTTTGTGTGAAGGCATTTACCAGCCCAGGAGGGGACAAGGGGCTGCCAAGTATGGAACAGGGTCAATGGTAAGCTGGAAGCACAGACCAGTTCTTAGGGACTTGAATTGCTTCTTGGGGCTGTCCTTTCATTCTGGCTCTGTCAAAGCACTGCTTTTTGAAATATCCCAGTGAATTCAGAACCTTTTAAATTACAGGCCTGTGTGAAACTTTTATGATATTGTTAATACTGAAAAGTATATTGTAAGTTATACAACCAAGTTTTACACTTATAGTTGAGGCTTCTCCAGAAGTGGACAGTGCAATAGTGTGGACTATGCTGAGTTCCCATGCTCTGCTCTCAGTGACTGTGTTACTGCAGGATTGACTTACTATGCCTTTAAAAAATAAGGGATGTGGGGTTATGTACCTTTCTGAGTACTGAAGTACATAACCACAAGACATATCTACAAAGCACTAAAACACTTTCTTCCTCCACCCTCAGGTTGTGAATTTTATTATGGTAACATAAAAAAAAATTCCTCTGTTGAAATTAAAGGATGTTCTGCAAGTGTATGAGTCTTCAACCCTAGGACTGAAAAAATGGGGATTTGAATTATCACTGGAGCACTTTCTAGCAAGTGTGACCTGGCTTGTGACCAGGTATTTCATCTTGAAAGACTGGTGTAAGAGCTATTGTCCTGCCACATCTGCTTCCCTCCCCTTTAGGAGGCATAAACAGCATATGGCTCTTGAGCACTTATCAACATGCAGATATTGAAGGGGTACCAATCAGGCTTGTGATAACAGGGGCAGTGCCATGCATCACTTCTTCCCTGCTGTGCATCAAAGTGGATTAGCTGGGATGGTGCTCTGCTCTCCTGTGAGCTGCTGCTTCCTTTCCCCCAGCACTCCTGCCCAGCTTTTCATGGCATTTGGCATGCATCTTGTTGTTTTTGCCATCTTGTAGATTTTGTTATGGGGTATTTGTGGGGTCAGGAAGATTGGCCACAGCAGCCCCCATTGGGTTTTGAGTGTGACACTGCAGGAGAAACCAGTGGGAAGCCATGGGAAGACAGCAGTGTGAAACTCACCTTTGAGGAAGGGTTAAGGCTGAGCTGGAACACTGCTATTTTCTGTGGGAAGACATGAAGAGTAATGAACAACCTGTTCATAAATTGCAAAACGAGAACATATGACAACTAAGTAGAATGGATGTACAGAGTATGGGAAGATACCAGGAGAATTTGTTGGATCTGGATGTGAACAGACTAGTCCCAGGAGTGGCAACAGTATGAGTTGTCTGTTGTGTGTGAACACAAAATTGCAAGGGTCAGGATACAGCTACTGTAGGGGAATACTGATCATTGCTCTGAGTTACTGAGGAGCTTTATGGACCTGTACCATTAAGGAGATACATCACCATCACCTGAGATGGTGGTGAGGACAGACGTCTCCCAAGGAGATGCTGCAAGGACAGACCACGCAGCAGAGGCAGTCAGACAATCTGTGTCCATCAGAACAAGGAGCCCAGCTCATTCTTCCCAGCTGTGTTCTTGGATCTCTTCTGCTTAAGCAGCTCTTCCTTGCTTGTTCAACTAACAGGAAAATGGTCTGGCAAAAAAGGGGAAGTTTTTGTGCCAATTTCATGAGCTAAATTACCTCACTGACTTGGGATGGATGAGAGGGGAGGATGACGTGCAGGAGAGATTTGCACTCTTCCTTCAGTGGCAGAGGCAGCAAGTGGTTAAATTGTCTGCTGTCTCATTTGTCTGCACTTTATGTTAAACTGCCTCATTTGTCTGCACCTTATGGTCTGATTTTTGAGCCTTTGACAGCACAGAAGTGATCCACTGAAATACGTCATTTCTTAAACATGTAATGTGCTCTTCAAATGCAAGTTTTAAGTATGTTCCAGAATCCATAACAGTGCTTGTGGATACTGCGTCAACAGACCTGACAGCTGTTTTGAATGAAATTAATCATTGTGTATAGAGCTAATTTTGTGCATTTAACAGTCAATTGTTGAGCATATCTAGCTTCCTTCATGCCCTTGACTTTCAAATAAAGCATTTGATTTTGAAAAAAAGAAGGAGGGGATTTTCCTATTTTTCATCAGTCATTTCCTTTTTCTTGTAATCTCTGTGAGTCCCTTTGTAGATGTTGAAAAAAGATTGTGAAATACTTTCTGTGTAAAAAACCCTAAGATGTAATTTGTGGCTTAAAAAACGAAGGACTATTAAGACTGCCTGGAAAATCCATCTTTTGTGCCTTTTCAATTCCCAGAAAACAGAAAAACCAAGGAAGTGATGCCACAAAGTTTTAGTAATCTCTTTAACAGTTTGAGAGTGTAGGCTTACAGTTCTGAATGTTACGAGTTAAAAGATCTAAAAGTTTGGTGGATTTTTATTTTATTATTAATATACACAATTTTTACCATATGAGAAGAAAATAAGCGGTTTGAGGAAATTACAGGAAGACAGGATGGAATATATCCTATGTTTATACTGTTAATTCAGTTTATATTTTCAGTTACAGACTTCACTTGTCTAACTAATTCGGTAATTTTCATTTCCTTTGAATAGCTAGGATTTAAGTTTTGAAGGCAAGTCAATATAAAAACCTGTTTCATAGAAGGGGCATTGAGGAGGAGATTTGTCTTTGGTCCCAGTGGCCAGAGAGTTTTCCTGCTGATAAGCCAAATGGGTCTGAAGTATTTCCAAGTCACTTTGAACCAAAAGATTATCTGTGTTGGTTTTAAACCATTCTTCTCATGATGCCAGATTCCAGCCAAATCAGACTTGGAGGTTGTTTTTCAGTTTTTGACTGTTCTGGCTACTCGAGTATGCTCATTTACACCCACTGTCTCAATGATTTTTTGACATTATAGTCACCCTTCAGAAGTCTTCTGTTCATGAACTGGGGCTGTATTATGTTAGGTATTGTATATTTCATGTATATTTTCTGGCTGAAAATCCAGTGTTGCGTAAAAGTACTAAATGAAAAGTCTTTTTGTGTATTTATGTGTTTATTTATTTTAAATTCTGAGCATGTTTATGTTCTTATTGAGACATGACTCACTTTTTAACTGTTGGTTGTGAAACAATGACTCAACTACAGAGCTAAAGAAGATGCTGAAGGTATAGAGACATTTTCCAGAGAAAAATTGATCCACAGAATCACCTAATCATTTAGGTTGGAAAAGACCTCTAAGATAAGTCCAGCCTTTGACTGACCACCACCCAGTTAACTAGACCATAGCACTAAGTGCCATGTCCAGGTGTTACTGAAATGAAGTTGCGATGATTTAAGGCTCATGCAAGCCAAATATGGAGCTTAACCTTATTTTTGAAGAGGTGTCTGAGGAAAGCAGTGTGGCAGTCATTACTTGTGGCTATGTGCAAGCAAGATTTGATTTTTTATGTAGTTTTTTTCAGTGACAGACCTAGGAGATTTAAGGTCCCATTTGCCAAGGAGCCCCTGAAATTACAAGGGAGAAATGAGAGGACAGAATGAGTGAGTCAATAAATTACAGCAATCAGGGTTTGAAAGAAAGGACCAAATCCCCATTTTCTGTGAGTTTGAGGTGTCCCATGTGGAATAATTTGGGAATCATAACCAAAGAAACTGGATTTCTGTCGACAAAACTGAATGTTCTTTACTATAGACTAACATGTATTAAACTTCACTTTGAAGACTAACTGGAGTGCTTAAAAAATATTTACAGAGAATCCGATTTTTACCTTTTGTGGTTTATTATTTTTCAGCTAATATGAGAGACCTCCATTATATCCTTATGAAACAAGTGATTATTATTATTTTATTACAAAACCCCACAAACTATACATAGGGGGATGCAGATGTCATTCTTTCTCATCAATCCTCTTTATTAAAAAGAGGGGTGAAAAAACCAGACTAATCCTTACATGAAACAAGAAAGCATATTCCTTTTCCTCCTGTCTGCTGGATAGAAAGCCTGGGAATGTGCTCCGGGGTTAGTACAAAGTCGTTCTGCCAGGACAGTACACAAAAGTTGCCTGCAGTGTTTTCTCAAATTTACATCTCTTCTCACTGTTCTTTTCTAGGAAGCAATCAGAGTTGGTGTTATGATGCTGAACACTGGTGGAGAATTTCACAAAGGACAGGTTTGTCCAGTTTTTCTATTTATTCAGTGAATTAATATGCAGCAAAACAAAGCCTGCAGCAGCTGCAAGTATATCCTTTATTCTGACATCAGTCAGTATGGAGTGTGTTCCTCTGAGAGCAGAACTGCAGCACAGGGGCTGGAAACATACACTCATTCTGAATGTCTTTCTTTCAGGTTCTTTTCAACATCACCTATGTTAATGGACAAGTTTATGTAAATGACTTTCCTATGAAAAGCGGGGTTGCCCACATAACGTGTCAGACAATAATATGTGAGTATTCCCTTTTCCTTTTTTAAATTTCTTTTTTATTTTCCTCCCTCTCCTGGGGTATTTGGCTTCCCTGTTGTCTAGTAACCAAAGTTTACAATGGCTGTGTGTTCTGTATTTTGTAAACCAGAGCATTGTGGAAGCAAAACATTTCTCAAAGGACAATTTTGGTATTCAAGTGGATAAAAAAAAAAAATCTTACTGCCTTCATCTCAAGTCACATTAGCAGGCTTGAGTGTAAATGGTCTAATCTGAAATCCAGACTCTGCCCATCTTTTCAAAAGAATGTTTTGCACTACAAGCTAGACAATGTAAACAGAAGGATGCAACTCCACCCTGCTAATGGCTGTGTCCCTAGGTTGGTTGGCATATATCCAGAAGGAGATTCAATAACAAAAGTATGAATTGTAGTTAGGAAGATCTTTTAATGATATCACTTCTGTGTCTATTGGACAAACAAGTTTCTGCTGGATAGGATATTATAGCACAAATACTGCACTTTTGCTAGGGTCCTGCAGTAGTTAATTACTTCAAATTGTCTTGAACCTGCTGTTTTTCCACTGATTCAATGCTACATTTTTAGTGAAAAAAAAGAAAGTACTGTGATTTTTTTGGAGATTCACAGAGCATAGTATAATTAATTAAACAAGGACCATTGTTTGATTTAAGCTTCTGTTGTATTGAGAACAGTCTTCTGCTGCATGCAGTGCAGTCAGTCTCTAGGTTGGTATCTGAGGTCATCCTCATCAGGCACTTACAGAATACTAACACTTTTTCAAATTGCTTCTCTGACCTGTGCTTGAACCCTTCTCTCCCAAGCATGATCAATTATTAATTTGACAGCATTTCTTTTCTGGAGAGGGAGAGCAGTAATCAATTTCTCTTTTTCTGGTACAAAACCATGGCGAAATGTCATTTACTTGCAAAATAACTCACTCCAGAAAAATAGATATGATTTTATTGACTAATTCTGAGAGCTCCTGAGCACTCTTCTGTAGTTCTGATTAATTTCCAAAAGCATAGTTGTAGCACTTGCAGTGACTAATTTTGAATATGAAACAGTGAGGAAATACTGCTTTGAGCTGGGAGCTAAAAACCTGGAACTCTTTATCTCCATGGTTTGGTCTGAGTCCCCAGCACAGTACCTCTCTCTGTTGCCTGTAATGTAATGTTTATACTATTTACTTACTAAATTATTGACACCAGATTCAGGTAGTGTTTGTAAAATGCTAAAGAAGTATCACGATACTTACTAATATTACTGATAGATGGGGGAAGTACTCTTGAGTGTATGTAACAACAAAACTTGACCTTAATAATCATGCTTTTGAATATTAGTGACCATGTACTCTGACATGGTTGTGAGGTCATTCTTGGCACCTACATCCCCACTTGAAGTTCCCCCAAATGTCAGTTTTGGAAGTGTATCTGTCACTCCTGTGAATGCAGTGGTGGTTGAACAGCCTGACACATGGTAAAAGCTGGGAACACAGGGAGCTTCAGCTTCTTGGCATCTTAGAAGCTTTGGGCCGCTAGTGCATGCTTGCTGCTCCAAGTCAGAAAACTTTCAGCAACCAGGTTAGTGCCCTCAACCAGGCTCACACCTGTAGGGAACTTTCTTTCTCCCATGTATTGTGGCAATGGAAGACATTACTAAACTATGCCAGAAAGTATTTTTCTATATTTTAAATAAGAAAAATACCTTTATGAGGACAGGGATCACAGTATAAAAGTAGTGGACGCACTGAGTAGTTACTGTGTGACTGAGAGACCCAAATCAAGCCTTGTCCCACATTACCTGACAGGCTCAGCACTGCAAGTGACCAGTGGCTTAGCAGGGATGGTTTGGTCTCAGTTCACGTCCCTTGGTACCTGCATGCTGGAGAGATCCCTCACCACCACTCTTGTGCTTCTCCAGGATGTCAGTTCTAGCATGCCCTCACGTGAAGCAGAGGTGGGGTAATTGGGAGAAGGATACTAAGACTCAGGAAACAGCCAGGGTAGGAAGGCATTTCTGTGTGTACTTGTAGAATATTAAATTGTTGGAATTGCTGAAAGCTTTTGGGTAGGAAGAGAGGTTGAGGTGTCACCAGTCACATATGAAAACAGAGAGGAAGACAGAAAAATATGTAGGAGTGAATTGGCACTCATCTTGAGCGGGAGATGCAGTGTGCCTGGAAAAGAGCATATTTCTTTCTGTATTCAGAGGAAGGGGAATGTTGTGCAAACCAAGATGTTTACACAGGTGGCTGGCTAGGCTGTGGCATTACTCTTATGAACTCCTTTGTACAACAAATAAGAATGCAGCAGTAACCAAGCCAAAGAGCTCTGCTTAGAGTGCTTAAATGCAGACCTCAAAGGCAGAGATGCGACATTGTTTGCAGGCACCCTGAGTCAGGGGATTGATTGTACAGCTCTGCTGTGCTATGAGACCTGCTCTGAGTCTGATTTGGTGATATACTGGTAAAAAAACCATAGTACCTGTTGTAGTTGTTGCCCAGATCACTACTGGTTGTAAAAGCAGTTACTGGAAGTGCTAAGGACACAAGCATAGTGCAGATGTTCTCTACTGCTGTTCTGGCATCTCTGGTTTGATGCTAGTGGTACTCCGGCTTCTCCATTCAAGTGCTGCATGTGCAAAGGCATCTATGGCAGAGCTGCACCTGTTTTCTCTGTGGCTGGGTCCTGCTCTCTGGTTGAGGTGGTTTCTCTTTGAAAATCATGACATTGTGTGTTACCAGTGGAGAACAGAAGCTTGGATAACTCACCGGATCAGCAACGCCTGGGAACCGTCAGTGTTCGCATCATGGTTCACGAGTGGCCTTTGGCATCCACTTCTGATTTGCAGCTGATTGTCATTCAGGAAGAAGTGACAGAAATTGATGGAAAACAGGTAAAAAAAAAGCCCTGCTACAACATTCTGCTTGTTTTTAATTTAGGAGAGGCAAGTAGTTCCCAAGGATTAAAAGCTTTACATGTATCTGGCTGGTGATTAGAACATGAAATATATAATTAATGTTAACTAACACAGTACTGAGGGAGATAACAACAGAGTTGGCAGGATAATAGTGGGGGTGTTTCATGAGGAAACTTCAAGTTTTAATACTTCTATTCATAATTATCATTTAATAATTATCATTTACTATGTCACATGCATTTTGAATAGGTGAACTTGTGCAAGCAAAGCCAGACTCACAAGCAAGAGTTGATTTATAAAATAATGTATAAAACAAACAAAAGCAGCATGGGCTCATTCTGTGTCTCGGGGTTTTCCCCACTGGTTATTCCAAGCTAACAAAAGGTTTCAAGCAGGTAGCATGGGGAACAGCTTGCAGCAGGAAACTCTTATGGCAAGTGGGCTTATTGTGAAAGCCCCCTACATCTGAGAGCTTAGTCTTAGAAGACTTTGCATGTAATATAATTTGAATCTTGATAATGAATTTTGAGATGAACAAGCACCTCAACCCCTCCAATTCTAACTGTATTTGCACAAATAACAGTCAATGTGAGGGGTTGCAGTTCTAGCTGAGATTGAAATGTGCAGAACTGAGTTCTCAAAATCACTTCTACAGTGTAGTTGATTTACTAACCAGAGATTCTGTAGAAAAGGCCCAGCTGCTGAAGCCAGCAACTGGCTTATTTCCGTGTCATATTTCTGTTTCTGCACTTCTGCATCTTACATGTGGCCAGGCTTTTTTGAAGCTGGCTTGTGTTCTGCTACCTTTTTCTTTTTTTAAAGGATAATGATGATAATACCACTGATCCTTGATGAATTGCATGGTCAGCATGTAGTACTTTCTACAGGGATCTGTATCATGTCAGAATCTTACTCTGTTAATGAAAAGCCCCACTGAAAGGTCTGCAGTTTTTCCAATGAGGTCTTTATCTCACTGATAATAGCCTAAGATATCATGGTTTGATTCAGCTCTTACACAACAGTGGCATTGTATTTCAGGCCTCAAACTAGAAATGCATTTCAGAGTTTCATAGGGGCCTAGTAGAAACAACCAGAAAGCTAGTGCTGTTTCCTTGAGTGTTCCTTTAGTCAAAAGCATTCTCACATAAGCACAGTGGAGGAGCAGAATCATCTCCCTCAGCCTTCTGGCCCCACTGCTTTTGATGCAGCCCCAGGATAGAGTTTGCTTTCTGGAATGTGAGTGCACATTGCCAGGTCATGTTGAGCTTTTCATCCACCAGCACTCCCAGGTCCTTCTCTCTAAGGCTGCTCTTTATCCATTCGCTGCCCAGCCTGTACTTGTGTTTGGAACTGCCCCAGCCCAGGTACAGCACCTTGCACTTGGCCTTGTTGAACTTTGTGAGGGGACCACAGGGACCACCTGTTCAGCTGCTTCTGGATGGCATCTCTTCCCTTCAGCAGGGACCACACAGTGTCATCAACAAACTTGCTGAGGGTGCACTCAGTCTCACTGTCCATGGTGCAGCAAAGTTGTTAAACAGCAGCAGTGCAAATACCCGTCCCTGAGAACACCACTTGTCACTGATCTCTATTGGGATATTGAGCCATTGACAGCAACTTCCTAGAGGGCAACCATCCAGCCAATGCCTTACCCACTGCTGGTCCATCTGTCAAGTGCATGTCTCTTGTTTGGAGACAAGGATGTCAAACAAGACACTGTCAAATGCTGTCACAATGAGCTTTCAGTTGTTGAAAACAAGCAATGTTCCTGCAAAAGCAGAAGTGTCTGTCTTGGCTCAGCAAGATTTTCAGTGTTTGCAAATGCTTTCACTACATACCTGAGTTTTCCATGCCCTAAAATGCCTCCCTGCAAGAGGATAGTGATGTACTATGTAAGACTTGGTTAAAAGCCCACGTATAGACTACCACGTGATTTTACAGGGAGAGAGACCCAGTGTGTTCAGCATATTTTCTGATGTGGTGTGATCTGCAGAAGTGTGATATGTGAAAACAAAGAATACTAATTCATGTTTTTACAGCCCTGTGTGTACATCCTAGTGGCCTGGAATTTTCTAGGATATATTGGTGTCCTCTGCCAGCCTGCTTCAATGTTGCTTTAAACTCAGTAATACCATGTTTGCATCTTTTGTAGGTTCAGCAGGAAGAAGTAACAGAAATAGATATTTTAGTAAAGGACCTGAGAGTACTTAGACATTCCAACTACAGCGTCCCTTTGAAAGAGAGCATGCTGTATTCCATGCCAAGGGACAACGACGTGTTATTTACACTGCCCAACCTCTCAGGAAAAGGTATCTCCCAGCTCTTAAGTAGTTATCTTCATCCATATTCAATGTATTGCTTTACAGGGTACAGGGTGAGAGAGCATTGTTTATCCCTTGTTTTACATAGTGAGAGAGTTTCTTCATTGTTGGGGATGGGGTTTATTTTGTATGTCTTTTTATTTTTTTTAAACACCTAAATTCAACTCTTCATATGACGTGTTTTGTTTGTTTTCAAATCTGTTCTCCTTTGAAGTACTTGATACTTGGCAGTCTGCATTCCAGACATCTGACAGGAATAAATTTCTCTCTAAGATCTGCAATGGGAGTTTCTCTTCAGCTCCCCCTTTTTCCTGAGAATGGAAGAGAAAACTGTAGAGGACATACCTGTCTGGGTCAATTCCAAACCACAGAACAGTTTTCTGTTATTAAACTTGAATAACTTAAAAGCAATAGAAGTTACTTGATGCCTTAATTTTATTTCAGTTTTGTTTAATCAAAAACGGTCAAGGATTTAATTGGAGTAGAATATTTTGATCTAGTCCATCACCTTTTAATCTGATGACAGCTGAAATTTACAGCTAAGGGCATAGCTAAAGGCTGTAACACTGCTTCTGCTTCTTATCAAGTTCACTACTCAAGTCAAAAAAAAGCCACCTGTGTTCTTGCTGTAAATGTGTGAGAACTGTACCCTCTGTAGAGAAACACAGAATGTCTTTATTTTCCTGCAGAGTGAGTCAAAAAGCAAACTCTCCACTAAATCTAGCTTTTCTTTTTCAGACATTCAAGATCCACTGCAAACTACCAGTCAGTACCTCATCCAGCAAGTAGAAACTACAGTGGATGAAGAGACATTACCTGGCAAGTTACCAGAGACCCCTCTTAGGATAGAACCTCCATCTTCTTACAAGGTGCTTTTGTTTGTTTGCTTGTTTTCATTATTGGTATAATTATTAGTATATAGTTATTTAAAGACAGACAACCACTAAGACCAGTGGATTTCTGCAGATAAACAAGCCCCAAAAAATGCCCCTCCTAAATTACTGTTCAGCAGTCCAGTAGGAATGCACTGGGCTTCTAAATCTTACCATGTTCTGACTACACAGATACTTCATGATAGTCAGTTGTGATATTTACATTATACCAAGCTAAGCATTTATGACAATTTCAAATACTGCTTAGCTTTGAAGTCCACCATTTTGTCCTGACTCTGCTCAAGTGCTTACCCCTCTGAGAAATGGGCCATTGGTCTCACCTGCTGTAGGAAACATAGTAACAGCTGGAGAAGGCAAGGATGGGTTTCATGGACTCCTCTGTGGCCAAAACAATCACAGTCATAACCCACAGTCTGCTCTGTTCAAGTGTCCTTTATTTTCCAAAGGGGCCTTTAATGAACAGACAACTAAACCTTCACCTCTTTCAAACTTTGAACAGTAAAGATATCTGAGCCACCAGTCAATTCCATCATGCTTTTAGGTATGTTTAAGAATATATGTAAAATTATCACCATGTAATGTGATTTACCAGTAGCTAAAAAAACCTCCAAAACCCAGCAGTTGCTTTGTTTTGCAATATTTGTATTTTTACCTGTTTTGTAGGTGATGTGCCAGTGGGTGGAAGAATTGAGAAAAAGGTTGTGCAGATTCTGGTTTCAATCTTTACCTATCTTGTTTAGTTTCATGGAAGTTGTTGTTGTTGGAGTTATTGGAGCAGCTCTTATTATCAAAGTCTTAAAGGTGATTCTCCCTTCCTGTGAAAATAAGTAAGTAATTTTTGTACTTCTTTTTTTGCTGTGATGAAGGCAAAGTATTGACTAAAAGAATCTTCCAAGAAGCAGGCCCATTCTGTAGGATAATGGTAGCAAGAATTCAATGAGAAAGCTACTGGTAGCTTTCTATTCCAAGTGCACTTCTGATACATTTCAGGAAGACGTGGGAGAGTATTTAATTGGAAATGTCTTTAGCTGAGCTGTCATACTGCCAAATTTTTATCAGGTCTTCTAAGGACTACATTGTGAGATGCTATTAACATAGTTCCAAGAAAGGAGGGTAGAAACTAGGGCTAAACAATTCCAACATCTCCAAATGTTTTCGTACTCCTACCATGTTGGAGTTTTACAGTAGTTCTGAAAGGCCTCAAATTCATGTGGGAATTCTCCAAGGGGGACCTACCTCTGTAGGCAGCTTCCAAGCCACAGTGAGTGGTGCTGGCATAAGTGGCAAGAGGCCACAAATAAAGCTGATTCCCTGCAAGGGCTGTATCCACTTGGTGCGTTATCAGCAGCACTAACATTTCTCAGGAATGCAGGGTCTCAGAACAAGGGGCCGAAAGGTGAATTAGTAACTGCAGGTAACAAATCAGTGTAGATTTAGTGCTGGAATGGGCAAGCATGTGCCCTTTAAAGCAACCTAAGTCAGCTCTGGACAAGCTGTCCCTTGGAACTTTATGTTCTTTGGGAAGCGACTCACAGCGCAGCGTGCTTCATCAGCCTCAAGCACAGCTGGTGTCTTGAAATGCCACTGATGAGCTGTGCCTCTGAATGGCCCTGCCTGCAGTCAATTTATGTATCCACTCAGGGGTACCTGTGGCCTTGAGCCTTCTGACAAACTGGGAAAATGGAGAGTTGGAAGAGCAGGAAGGTTGGAAACTGCAGTGACAAAAGAGGCAGGGCTTCCCCTGGCATTTCACACAGCGTGCTGTCAGGTGGGAGGGCTTCCCTGGTTAGAGCAAAAACAGTGAAGGAACACTTTGTACTTTCCCCAGCAGTAAGCAGATTACCACTGGCAGTAAGTAGCTTAACACTGCCACATATGAAACTGAACTAAATAGAACTCGGAAGAAAATTCCAATCCCAGTAGACTGTTCAGCAAAGTGGATGATGGCCTGTCCATAGCAGAGGAACCAGCTTGCAGTCATTTCTCTTCCACTTGAGGAACATGGGGCTTGCCCATGCCTTGTTAGAGTGTATAAAGAATTTGAACTTCCCCCTCCTCTTTAAAAAAACAAACCAACTAGAAAAAAGCAAAACAAAACAACCCCTAAACCAGACAGTTATTTTCTTGCTACCTGTGTAAAGTGGTCCTCTGAAGAATGGTAAAGGTTTAACTCAAGATTGTAAACCAGTAAGAATGAGCAGAACATCTCATCTGGTGAATGAGTTGCAGATGTGAGTTGGGACCTCATCCCAAGTCTTTAATGCCATTCTATGCCACATTGATAAAACTGGAGGCTGCTGCTGAGTCCTGGGGAATCAGGTGTAGAGAATTTGCTGAAACAGCCAACAGTTTTAGGCGACTATGAAAAAACCGAGCAGATGGAGGCTACACTGCTGACATTTCAGATGTAGAAACTGGGCAAAGGGAGCCCTCAGAAACCACAGCCAGTACGTTTCGGAAGCATTTTTCATTCCAGCTTCATGTAAGAGATATATTATGAGAGTAATACTTAGTCAATGCATTGATTTAAACTAAGTTTGGGGAGTTTAGGAATAAGTCTAATTTTTAGAACACAGAATTGTTTTCTGTATTGTTTTCTAATGCCAGGTAACCTTACCTTTCAGAGGCATCCTTCTCCTGGATCAAGTCAGCTTTGTACCTGTGACTACCATCAGCCTGCCTTCAGAGCTTTCAGAAAGAAAAAATGATTTAGATGAGAAAGCATGTACTTAATACTGTATTTACTTTGGAGTTACTGGTTTTTAAAAACACACTTTTAGTTGATCTGAAATTTGGCACCTGATCTTAATACCTTGTTTTTTTCCTACTAAGAAAACTAAGTCAGTTGATTAATCGATAAAGGGCCACTCAGGCTGAGGCCCAAAGCTGACTTCCTTGTGCCTCTCCATAAACGAGCAGCCTTTTCAGAAGCTTCAAAATAGAACAGCTGCCTTTTCAGAAGCTTCAAAATAGAGCAGCTTTCCACCCTGAGGGCTACCATTGGTTTTAACTTCTGTGAAGTCACTTTTCCACACCTCAGACAGGATGCTGCCTGCCTTCATGCCCATAAACCGAGTCAGCTGTCCTGGCTAACAAGATGATGACATTCAGGGTGTCCTTAAGTCTGCAGATAGCATTCTTCAGAAAAAGGTGAGGGAATATTGCAAACATCAGCTGTGCCTGCAAACCTAAGCAAAGCTGCCCCACCTGGTTCCAGGTCTCATAGGATCGAGTGTGTCTTGCAAGGAAGATACCACTACCAAGCATTTGTGTTGCTCAAAAGATCTGACATTTTATATATGCAAAACAAAAATTTGAACAGCAGATTTATATTTCAAGCACTTTACATTTATATGGTCCCTTCCACTCATAAAAATTGTTAGCAGTTGTTACCAGCTTGCTTTTTGTATCTGTGACAGCAGTACTCTCTGAAGTCCCAAAAGAAAAATGAAAATTCCATTAAATTCTACAGAAATACTGGCTTTCTATTGCTGAGTAGGCCCAGTCTGCTCATGCCAGTTTGTACTGTTAACATTTTTCAAATAAACATTTAAATTGTTTATTAGACTGTGTTTATGTGTGCATTTATAGTTAGGTGAGACAGCAGTCTGCCAAACATTTCAGACTCTGTTTCTTAGCTTTTCATTATTCTAACTTACAAAAATGGTTTATCAAAAGAATGAATAGTAATAAACCTCACAACTGTAACTACCTGGCAGTAGACTGAGCACAGTTATCATCTGAGTGATCAGAATTACCCATGTTCAGCTGGAGTTGTTAAAGGGTGAGGGAGAAAAGCTGGGATTCCTCCCTCCTCCTGCCCTAAGGAAACTATCATGAGTTTAATGAGATCCAAGTTACTCAGATGCTGGTCCTTATAGCTGATCTGTGACAGGAACAACTCTCATTGTCTCACTGAAACTGACAACACTGATAAAAGGAACATTGCTAACACCAACTTGGCCTTGTAAAAAAACCAACCAAACTTCACCACCCAGCACTGCAGTGTGGTACACACCACAGCAGCTCAAGGTAATGGGGACACCGCTCAAACTTCCCCTTGTTTTTTAATTTTATTCTTTGTTCTAGTACCTTGTGGGTGGCAGAGGGATTGCCAGCCATGGCTGAACAGGAAACTGCTGGGATTAGCACAGGAATGGTGACTGCACAGAGAAGAGCAAATCTTCAAACAGGTGTAGACAAAGTTCTCTGGATGTGGATGTTCCCTGGCCCCTCCATTAGCATAGTTCAAGAAGAAGTGACGTACAAGGCTGGAGTTAGCTTCTTCTGGGGAAAAAAAAAATAGGATGGACAAGAAACATAATAGTTCTCAGTGCACAAACACAGTAGGAATTACACTGCAGATGGAAACTCGGCAGCTGTTTGCATGTGCTCTTTGCATCCCTCCTTATGAAACTGGAAACCAAGCACCTGCAACAGCCACAAGGACATTCAGCTGTCCTCAACAGCTGCAACAAATCCATGGTTAAGCCTGAAAGCTTGGTACTGCTTCAGAACTTGGCTGATTTCTGCAAAGTTGCAAAGCACCAGGAAAGAAGAATCACCGTCAGGTTAATGAAATTCTAAAAATAGGACAAATCTTGAACACAGTAACTGCCAGACAGTTTCTGCTCCTTTATGGAGCTCTAGTTATCAAGTCTTTAAAACATTAAAGCTTTTGTGTTTCTGCTTTAGCATGCACATGGTTTTCCCAAATCACGAATCTCATGCCTTTGAGGAGTGCTACCATTCTGAACTATTTTGTAAATTGATTTAAAAACCACCTCACCCACCTAAGGCAGTAAGGAATGGGCAACTGTCCTGCATGCCAGTCATGGTAGGTCTCATTTCTCCAGGACATGAACTGATCAGGATACATGTGCCCTCTAGGGGAAGGTATGTGGGGGGGACTGGGAACTGAAAAAAAACCCCACCACCAAAACCCATCTACCCAAAATAGTACTAGGTTTGTAGAAACAGCAACATCATCTCCTCACAAGCACCTCACAGCAGCCCTTCCTGCCCTCAGAACTGTGTATCACCACACTGTGTGTTCCAAACCAAAATAAACCGCTGAGCTACGAATTCAGCCCCTGTCACCTTTTCTCTCCTGTACTATGCATTAGAGATGTTAATTTTGTTCATTCAGAGTGAACAGGGCTGGTTGAATACTAAACTACTGCTTTTAAGTTGAGGTTTACTTTAGGAGTTCTCAAAATACATCACACTTAGTCTAAGTGGCCCCTTAATGGACTGCTGCCAACTACTCCCTTCTTATGTGGGAGACGGAGTAAGTATTCTGGTTTGTTTGCAGTGAATTATGAAAAGAAATCTGCAACAGCTGACAGCTACACTCTCATCCTTACATACAAACAGAAAAATAAATATTAAGAGTACCCACATCTTCAAAATATTGCATGCTTTATTAACTCTGCTAAATAAGGCTATCAAAAAACAGTAAATTTGTTTTCCATTCTGGAAATGGAAGTCTATAAATGTACACACCTGTATACTCACCTCAGCTTTTTCCTTTCATTTCTTGGTGCATCATTCCTGGTCCACCCAGGGATTCAGAAGCTCTCACAAGGTTTCAGTGTCTTGCTTGAGCCTCTCATGACTGACACTGCTGGAAATCCCTTTTCAGCGTGTCCAGCTGTCACTCACAACACAGCAATGAATTTTAGGCACATGAGTAAGATGCTCACTGGCATTTACACAGCTGTGTCTTTGAGATGCACTTGCCTCCTACTCAGACTGCAACTTCACATTACCATTTGTCCTTCCCACCTACCTTGCAGCATCTGAAGAGACACATGAGCAGGAATTCCACAGCCAGCTTTATACAGCATTTATCTACCAGCTGGAACAAGTCCAGACCTATTTGATTAATGAAAAAATCACGAAGTTTACCCATAAGCAGAGCTACAGCTGGCTGCACCAGTAGGAGCTAGCAGGAAGAAGTGATTCCCAAACAGTAGATGGATAGAAATTAAAGGTGGTTTAGTTACAATTACCATTGTTCAGCAAAATCTGAAATTATTACCTGGATGGTTACAACAGAACCATTTTCAGATAATATGTGGTGTGCAGAAGCAGTTAAGTAATGAAAAATGAGAATTTAGATTTTATGTCAATTGTAAAGCCAGGGTTATCACCTGAGCACAGACACAATACATGCTGCCTTATCACAACAGCCTTACCAGAATAACCATGACCCAACTCAGTTATCTCACGTTTTGCTGCTTGCAGTACCAGACAGCCAGTCAAGGAAGGAACACCTATTTCAGAATTAATGCCAGAAAGCTTTTGATTTCTCAGACTAACAAGGAAACAACACATGTGACAGCATCACTGCTGGCTGCACAGAATTAGTTTACACCAGCTGGATGTATTTTAATATTATTTAACAGCTCCTGTAAACCCGTGATGATCTTAGCCCTTGCTCAAACTTCACTGACTCCACTGACTGTGCCAGCACAAGGGCTGCTGTTCCACACCTCAGCCTTTGCACAATTTAAGGGTAGAATTCTCCAAGATCAGCTAGGAAAACTATTTGTGTAACTGCATCTTGTTTGTCCCATTGTCAAGTTCTCAGCATCCCTGACTCAATTAGCAGGGCTAGTTTGGGGGGTTTTATTGACACAACAGCAATTTTTCAAGAGTAAATGAAAGGAGTTGGAGTATTAAAGTAATTTTAGCATCTTGAAAATCAAATCAGATACCATCAGCATTTGAGAAACATGGGTGACTTCCCAGCTACTTCAAAGAGAGCTAGGCAGAAGTTGCATTTTAGAAAAAAAATTTATTTAGACATCTGTTGCTCTTAAATTACAAAAGTTAAAAAGAGCATGCAGTGCACTGACACATCACCAATTACTTCTAAAGCTGTTTTAAGACATAAGGTGGTTTCTTCGAGAGAAGACAACTCAACATGATCCAAACTCAACTATCCATTTCTCATATTTCTCAATGTCCGCAGCAGAAACAGATTTAGAAACTTTCTTCAAAGCTATTTCAAAGTCTTCCATAGTTGTTGGCATGTGCATTTCATCTCGGGGAAGATTTCTTATTTCTTCTGGTGTCAAGCCTTCAATACGCCTCCTCATAGCCATCAATGATGCATCTCTAGTCAGGAGGGTAAGAAAATAAAATCATTACTCAATACAGGATGGTGAGTTCAGTTGTTTGAAAGGCTCAACTCAGCATTCCAGTTAAGCTGCTTCATTCAAAAAGATTCAATAAAAATTTGTAAACTTTTACGGGAAGATGTCCAAGTGCTTGTACAAGCTACAATACCATGTTATCCATATTTTTCAAACATGGCATTATCCTCACCAGATATCTGAACAGCTACTATTCACAGGCTAGGCAAAAGAGGTAAAGACAAACTGGTTTAGCTGATGTCACTGCATGCCTATGATGTAGCTGCTGTTTATAGTATTTTTTAACAGGAACAAGGCAATAACAATTTCACTTCTAGATACAGAAGGAGTAGCTGGAATGTTTTGAATGTTTCCCGGTTTGAACAGGAATCCCACTTCAAAGACAGAGGAGTCAACAGTATCTACCTCCAACCAGTACACTCAAGAACTAAATGTTAAATAAGAAAATCTGTTCTGTCTGTAGCTCCTCAAACTTCTGGCCTTAATGAGCGCTGACTGTTTTTACAAGTGTGTCATTTTCTTTCATGTTAGGTTTAACTACATTTAGATTTCCAGCAGCAAATCTGGTAGCAGCAGGGGATAAGCTGGTAAGGTGATAATTAGATAACACTGGAAGGCTGAAATTCCTGCTAATTCATTGTTATCTATCTTATAATAACAAGAAAATGCTGGTTATCTGTCTAGCAGTAAAAAAGATGAAAGTGTAATCTCAGTGATACCACAAGAGTATATCTTGTGTCATATTAGAAGGTGAGAATCCAAAGAGAGAAAAACTTAAGCATTGTCTTCCAGAAGAATTTAGAAAAATGGTTTGAGCATATTCTGTTTCAGTATCGTCCCCTCCCACTAGAGGAAACCATAACTGTAAGACTTCAGGAATTTGCTAAATAATTCACAGAATCACAGAACATTCCAAGTTGGAAGGGCCCCACAAGGATCATCACATCCAACTCTGAAATGAATGATCGAACGCACAACCTCAATATAATTAGCACCATGCTCTGACCAACTGAGCTAATCTCAGTGTTAATTAATAAAATCTCTAATACAGGAACTAAAATTTCAGAACAACCTTGTTGAACTCCATCTCACCCAAATATCACCATGCTTTGCTGTTACAACATCATTTGTAAACCATAAGCTACTGTTACACAATATCATGGGGGGGGCATTCCATGCATCTAATTTGCTTCCACACAGCAGTTAAAAAAACCCAGGAAGTCCAGCAAAAACAATCCAACCAACCAGCCCATCATACCTTAACACACTGACAGAACTGAACTGCAGCTGCCACCTCTTTCTTTTGTAAAGTCATTTTTGCTATAGTCATTCCAAATGGAATTCCTGGTGCTTTCTCAAATGCACTCCTGGTGCCTGGAGAAGCACCAAAGCTCTATTCAAAAAACAGGCAGCCACCCACTGGAAGACACAGCAGGGGCCAGTTCTGTTCTAAAGGCCTTTCAACACTGACAGTCCACTCAAAACAACGATTCAAAGTCAGTTCATACGCACATCTAATCTGCAATTTGGATGCCTTTTGTATTTCCTGAATGTCATTTTAAATTGAAGGTTCACCTTCATTTCCCCCTGGTTATATGCTGACTGCTAGGAACTGTAGTGTTACCTCTGACTGGTTTTCACTCTAGCTCAGCGAACTTTGGACTTCACCTCAAATTCTTTAAGATAGGAGGGTCATTTCAGTAAACCAGTGTTCTTGGTCCACTTATTCTTATGTTTTGCTTGTGTCACTAGCCAGGACTGTCATAGTATACAGGTTTGAACTTATATGCTATATACTGAGAGCCTGGATCTCAGAAAAGCACTTTTAAATCATCCACATCTTTTTATCTCAATGTAAATGAAACAATCATATCCAAGAGCTATTTCTCCTGACACCATGAACAAAGTGTAAATACACAGGCTAATACGAGTACTTTCTTAGTGATTTCAAACCATGTACATCCACATCTCAGTTTACCTGGATTTCTGCATGCTGCCACCTCAGTCATCACTTCAAAGACTGCCACAAATAGAAGATTCAGATGTTTCTTTGTGTTATTTAATCTATTTGCCATGTTTTTTTGTTTAATAGTATTTGTACAAAGGGGGTTTGGTTAAAAAAATCAAAAGGAATTGTGCACAAATACATACACACAAAATTCAGTGAGAAACATTAAAAGTATTTTCATTTCTAAAGTAAGCGTATTGACATTCAGTAAAAAATTAATGACAAACAACAAACACCGAACAGACTGGAGGAGACAAGCTGCAGCTAAAATGCACAAAGCAGCAGACCAAATAAACTCTTTCATATAACATGAACCTATTAGCACCAACTCCTTCCAAAGCAGAACCAAGACTGATCAAAAGAACACCAGAACTTCATCTCACAAACCTACAAATGAAACAAATCTCCACAACACAGATTCAGAGCAACTAACATACCATTCTTTTCCCAGATACTCTGCAAGGTTTGTTCAGGAAACTGTACTGAGGCTCCAAACTTTTAGCTCAGCCTGCAGTGGCCCTGCTGACAGAGCCTTTGGTGGCAGCTTTGTGTACAGGCTAGTTGCTTTCATCCCCGTGGCACAGCACATTGTCCTCTCAGCTGTGCTGACACGTGTGTCTGCAGAGCCACGTTAAGAATCTAGGCAAGAAACGGATCCGCGTTTGAGGAAGCTGCCAGGAGGTGCTTTTACTCCAGTCTCTCATCCTGCTCAAAGCACAGCCCCACAAAAGTTGGGCTGGAATGACTAAGCCTTGCCCTGCCACGCTTCAGTGCTACCTCCAAAGCCTGAAATCAACATTACACTGGTGCTTATCAGGTAACAACAGCATCTTAAGCAGCTTCAGTTCTCTGTCCTGTACTGCAGATCTCAGAGTTTGCCACTGCTGCAACTGTGTCAGTGCAAGTCTTTTGATGTAAACAGGACAACAGACACTTGTCTCTTAATACATCAGTCCTCTTCTTCCCTTACCAATTTTTCAAAGAAAATGAAAGGGAAGAATTAGAAGATATTTTTAGTCAATTATTTCAGGAATCTAGGCTAGAGAACAGGCCCATAAAAGTACAGATGAGACAGGGAAATGAAGGAGGTAGTAGAAAACTTTAGTCAGTCTCATCACAAAACCCAATGTGCTGAGTACACAGCTCTTGTACCATCACACAAGACTCTACACCTTTTCCATGTGATGAAACAAAAAATCTCCATGTTTTTACTTTAGTTATTCCAGCCTCTATCACTGTTGCCTCTTCCATATGGATTTCTGCAGAAGTCATATAGCCCAAGCAGAATGACTGCAACTCTACTAGTTAAAGTTTACCATCCTCTGGATAGTCCTCATGCATGCAATTTAGTCTACATGAAAGAAGGTGGAATTTTACCTAAATCACAGCTTATTAGATTACTAAGTAATCAACTACTCTTCAAATGGAAATTTAGGTAAATATTAATGCAGTATTTCACCTTTTAGCCATACATAAAGGACAAGTTACCATCCATTTTTATCCAATAACTTTAATAACATAAACTGGTTATCTTACAAACAGTTTTCCCAAAGTTTGCAGCAGGACTAACACAAATGATGCAATTCAACTTACCTGCATACGTTGGTAATGTCTGCACCTGAATAACCCTCCATTTTCTCAGCTATGTTTGCAAGGTCAACATCATCAGCCAGTTCCAGTTCTCGCAGATTTATTTTTAGGAGTTCCTCTCTACCTTTGGCTAATCACAATAAAGAACAATGAGTCTGTACAATTTGCTTTCTGAAGATAAATAGTAAATTGAAGGAGGATAAGAGGAAAGAATGAGAAAAAGGACGCTGTACTTGCTACAAGAGGAAATATTCAAGCTGGTCCTGAATCCATAAGTGAATTTGCATATGCGTATCAATTAGATTTTTAAACCAAGTGATCAAAACTAAAGAAATGTTGATGAAGTTTAGATTTTAGAATTTTTAACTACTCCTCTTCCTCTCCCCAATTCTTCATACCTGATGGTAAAGGAATGTAAATTCTCTTTTCTAGTCTCCGTCTTAGGGCTTCATCAATATCCCAAGGAAAATTAGTAGCAGCAAGTACCATGACCATCTTAGAAGGATCATCATTTTCAGTAGCCCCCCCAACACCTACAGTGGAGAAAAGAGGAGATAAAATTACATATGTTTTTTGAAATTTCATGTACAGAGAAAACAGTTCTGCAGTATTAAAGCAGCTACTCTACTGCACTTTAATGAGCCCAAGCATAATATAATCACCAAATGCAACAGAGTTCACTTTTTCATCTCCATGACAGCCTGCAAGCATAAATGGAAGCCTGGTTTAACCAGCAGCAGGGGCACAGGCCACTGCTCAGACCAGGAAGTTCCTCTCTATCATGGCTGTAATGGTTTTACAGCAGAGTTGTTTGTACTTCTGCCACAACAGTGATTCAATTGTCACGTCAACATCTTGTAGCAGCAGCTGAGGAAACAAAACAACACCCAGTACCATCACCACACCAAAAACCAACACCCCCCACAGCAGTCACCAAAAGCCACACAAAAGCAGCATGACTCCCCTTCTGAAGTCAGGCCAAAGGTTTCATATGTACGGGTGGACTGTACAAACTGCTGAAGTGAACGTTTAAATTTGGTGGACTAAATCACAACTTCTTAGAGATAGAACACATCAGCTTCTTAATGGTATGAATTTGCTACAACAGGAAGAAGGTAATTTTGGTAAAGTTGCTACTCTACTGTTTTTGCTTAGAACAACACGATTGGGCTGTGGGATAGCCATTGTACCTAGTCTGCTTGAGAGTCTGCATATGAAACACCCTTTATGAATGCCTAAGTAAAAGGATTCAAATAGTTCTAACTAATAAAATCAGATTATCTACACACTTGAGATGAGAAGAGTATTAAAAAGCTCTGCTGTTCTTTAAAGACAAAAATAAAAGGGTACCAACATCAGAGAAGGAGAAATAAATAAGCAAATCTTCTGACTCATGGAATTCTATCACAAATCAGTTCATAGATTAGCACTACTCAGTAGTTCCTTTCCTCCTCTCTGTTCCCCAAAGTACAAAATTCAATGCCTCTATAGCAACTCTGCTATACTGTTACCTACTTCTGAACTTTTGTTGATTTGTGAAATATTAGCCACATATCTGTAGTGAACTGAGCGTTTTAAAATGAAAACTCTCCCAACCACTTCTATAAAACAGAAGATCTTCACTTGTTATTTATATTTTTAGGAGAAAAAGAGATCCCAAAGAAGTTAACTGTAATACTGCCTTTGAAGTTTAAATAGAAACACGTAACAGTTCTTTTGAACCACTTTTTACTTAATTTTGAAGAAGTGAGTGATATGCCAGGCAAAGACTGAGAGAAGCAGGATTTTTTTTCTGCTGCTCATTTGAAATCTTGTATTTTCCACTGAATCTTCCTTATTCTGGGTCACTAATACAAGATTATAGGTCAGAGGCCAAAAGATTGTTAAATAATGTGCCTTGTAGCTTTTAACCCCAATTTCATGTAAGCCTTTTGAAAAAGTGCTTCTGAAGAATGCAGTTTTCCTTTTTTTTTTTTTTTTTTTTTTTTTTTTTTTTTTTTTTGGTCCCTCAAGTTTCCTCCAGTCCAGCAGTTCCCAGTGATCAGGTTCTTTACCATCCATCTGAACCAGCAGTTCTGCCTTCACACGTCGGCTGGCCTCATGCTCCTCCGAAGTTCCCCTGCGGCTACAGATGGAGTCTATCTCATCAATAAATATGGTTGTTGGGGCATAAAATCGAGCCTGAAGAAAGCAAAGGATAAAGCAGAAGCTGAAATAGCAGTTCACTCCCATTTAAGAAGTAGCAGCACATTCAGAGCTAAGTAATGATGTCTTTACCCCAGCTTCTAAGTATCAAACTATCCCCACGCTTCCCCCCTCTCGGACCCCAGTGCTCAGGTACAGAGCAGCTGTGCACTCATTCAGAGCATTTGAGTAGAAAAGCTTTTGGCAAAGTCCTGTAGTTGTTTGGGCTATAAACAAACATTTCATAAGCTATAGGCAGTGTCCCACACTAGGAGTAACACTTTTAACTGCAAAAGTCATCACAGAATGCTTGAATGAGATTTCAGCTAAAGCCAGGATGAAAGTTAAGCTCGGACACCATGACATGGAAACTGTCCAAGAGATAGGTCAACTGCAAAATAAATGACCTTTTTGAAAACAAGAGCATTTAAAGACAAGGATTCTGGACAAAAAACCCTATTGTATTAGAGCAGTTGAGATGCTGTTCATTGTTTTATCTGCATTTTTGACCAATCAAATTAAATGAGCTGGTATCCTGCCTAACAAACTATAATGTAAAAGATCTTTTATTTCCTGCCTTTTCTGATTACAGTAATTGCAACTCTAATTGTTGTCCCCTTCAGTACTGGGCACCCTAGCAAACACTGCATGCACACCAGGTAACACATGGAAAAAAAAGACAACTGTTTTCTCAGCTCATTTCAAGTATTATGTGCTCTGAAGCCAACTACAGTTTGGAAGGCCAATTCTTTTAACCACAAACAAAAAACCACCCACAAAAACAACAAAACACGCAGCCTAAATAGGGATCTCACCCAGAAAGCAATTAATTCTGTCCCTAGGTTTATATTCAAGCATGTTCTGCAGAACTCACCAGTTTATAGTGAGCTACCTCTAATGTAAGACAACCTATTTTTCAGCTTTTATAAATCCACTTAGGAATAATCTTGAAATACAAATGGGCAAATCAGAAATGCCCCAAGCATTTGAAGCTTGGAGAGCTGTTTATGTATGCTATGAGTTTGAAGCCTTGGTGAGGTTTCACTGTTCCAGAGGTGATTCTACTTCATTATCTCACTGTTCATGTTCAGAAACTTAAATCACCATTTCAAACAGCAGACGAACAAGTTTCTCAGACTCTCCTCTGTATTTTGAGGTAAGTGTGGAAGAAGAAACATTGAAAAAAGTTGTCTTGCATTCAGTGGCTACAGCTTTTGCTAGGAGGGTCTTTCCAGTACCAGGAGGACCAACCATCAGCACACCCTATAAAAATGAAAAGAACAAGAATTATCAGAGAATTTTACAGTTTGTTTAGTGTAATAGTAAATTACTGGATGTAAACTGTCCCTTGAAAAGTTATTCAAGGGTAAGTAATGAATATCATTGCTTACTCACAAACACGTAGCTGAAGACAGTGTGTGCATTGTTGCTTATTTTGTTGTTATTGTTTACAATAAATTTTGTTACTAAAACTTGGGAAGAATTTATTTAAACTGTAAAACATTTGAAATTTCTTGTTCTGCCAAGATCCAAATTCCAAAATCCTGCTTATGATTGCAGGAGCAGATTTTTTCTTACCTTCCACGGTCTTCTAATCCCCTTGAAAAACTCTGGCATCCACATTGGTAAAACTACAGCTTCCTTAAGCAGCTTTTTGGCTTCTACTAAATCAGCAATGTCATCCCTGACAAGAAAGAGAAAGTTGTTTAACAGATTCAGACAGCAGGCAAAAGAATCACTCCACAGCTCAAAAAACACACACAATTAAACTTTGTGTTACGTGTTGGCTCTCCCATAAATCTAATTCATTTTCCTGAATTATTTACATTCTAATGGCAAAAGCCTGAGACAGCTACAATTGACATCTGCCTGGCAGACTCCAGATGGATGCAAAAGCAAAAAAAACATTAACTATTTCACTAGAGCACCCCTGTCAGTATTCAGAGAAAGACAAGCAGAAGAAAGCAGGTTGGTTAAACTTAGGCAAACTACCAATTATGCTTTCTTGTTTTGCTGAGAGTTTGGATGTCCCTGAAACTTAAATACCATCTTTTTCATTGTTACAAGAACAACCCACTGAAGACTAGTAAATGGAACAGAATTAAACAGAATTTTTAGAATTCTTGTGCAGAGTTACAAAAGTATTGATTATTAGATACCTTACAGGATGGTCTTATTTCCTTGAAAGCAACTTTCAGGGCACTCCGCTTATCACCATGTGCCCAGTTAACATTTTGGTTTCAAAACACATCTATATGAAGAACTAGCTTCAAATCTGAAGTCATAATTTAAGATTCAATATAAAAACTGAAACATATATTTAAATAATAAACTGAAATACAAGACAGTTGCATGCACACAGTGTTTTATGGGACTGTTTGGATTCTTTTTAAAGCCTACTTTATTTGCCAGAAGATTTCTGCTCATTAAATCCTCACAAAACCACCTAAGCTTGGAAACATTCAGAACACAAAACAACCTTTATGTAAGGTTTAATATTAAACACATTTATGTAAAGGTTCTGGCACAGTGTTATATTTTATACTAGTGGCCACACTACATCCAGCAACATTTCAAAGGGTTTCTACATTGATATAACCTCTTTGTTAAGCAGTTTTTTGTCTTGATATGCCCCAGAGTAGCAAAACGTATTTTCAAACGAAGAGACACTGACAGACATTAGAAACTTCTACATTGCAAAAGAGTATCTCAAAAATTGATTTTAGGACTCTCAGAAAATTTTGAGAATCTTTGTATGGCCAAGTTGGACAGGACTTTAAGCAACCTGATTTAGAGAAAGATGTCCCTGACATGGCAGGGGATTGCTTCAGCTGATCTTTAAAGGTCCCATCCAGCCCAAATTATTATATGAATTTACATGTGGGAAAAAAAGGTTTTGCACTCTAGAAGTATTCAACTATATAAGAAGTTTAGTTGCCTATTTAAAGGCAGTAGGGAAAACAAACCTGTATGTACTTTTTATATGTAAGTATCTGTTAAAATACTTAATTCTTGTCATATCATGAGAGAGGAAATAGAAACGACTCAAGAGACTGGCAGCAGTACTCCAACTTACCATCGAATGTTGGGATTCTGAGAAATTATATCTCTTTCCAAAGCTTCTACTAAATCTTTGTCATATCCAGTACTATCAAATTTCTTTGGTTCAGACTCTGAAATCTCAGATGTGGATTTGTTCTACATATAAAGGATACAACAATGTAAATACATAGCAATGGTTATGCTACTAACGAATTTTTACCACGAGTCCACAACAGCATCATATTTTTAGAAGGTGGCAACATAAACCAGCATGAAAATCATGAAGCATCTGTATTATAGCTGCACTGCAGGATGGATCTGTATGTTTCACCCAGATGTCTGTAGTGCCCTGGTTCCATTTCCTTCTCCCCAGAGCCAGCATATTTTACTGATGCAGTTTCTTTTTTTGTTTTGGTACCTAATCAAAACTGCACACACCTATCCCAGATAGGGATGTAAGAGTTTCTGCCTCTTCTCCCTTCAGAAATCTGAAACTATCTGAGACAGAGTAGGCGAAAATTATGTGTAATCCTGGACCACAAAGTGTCACACTGAGAGTCTCTCAAATTTTTTAAGTGTCATAAATATGCCACATATGTGGGACACACACACAAAAAATTCAGCATGAAGCTGGAATGTAGAATGAGCAATGGTGATCTGCAGGGAGACCACAGGGCTAAAACCAGAGCTAATTAACTGATACAGAAGCATGGACATGAACAGCAGAGAAGCAGCTCTGCAGCAGAGTCAAAGCAAAGAAGCTATGTAGTCATAAGGGCTAAAACAGCAGAGACCATGCAACTGAAAGGAAATAAAATCCACTGGACATACCCTGGTTTTATATATTTAACAGCAAGCACTGGTGATGACAGAACAACTGTAAAAGAGAAAAAGAGACCTATCCTGTCTCTCTGTGGGTATATTCTGGTGAATAGAGGATTATCACTCAAAGACAATCTAATTTAGCTCCTAATAAAAGTAGTAGCTTACATTGCTAAACAATTCCATGCTTGTAGATTATACTATCTCCACAGGTCACAACACTTTGCCACATCTTAAGGTTGCTGAAGCTAACAAACTATTCCATGGATATCTGATTTATTTAGACCCTGGAAAACTATGAATCTATTGTTTCCTGTATGGTCTCTTACCTTGGTCATCTGCTAAATTTATGGAGACCAGAGCACAAAGCAAAAATAAAAGCACTCTGCCAAGAACAGATCATAGTTCAAGTATGCTGGGGTTTTGTTCATTTACAACTGAAGAGAGTATGGAGCTAGTGACATCTCTCAAAAAGAAAAAAGCAAGGGTCTCATTTAGGGATTAAGTAAATCTTGACATGCTTTGGAACAGGCAATTCAATCGTGGTTTAAATTATACTCAAAGCAATTAAGCCACAAGGATGTCCTATGTGAATGAGCTTCACCAGGCTTTACTTCAGAAGTTCAGCAGTATAATTTTAAACAACTGCCTTCAAGTTGCAGTAAACATGTCACAGAATCACAGAATGAGTCAAGCTGGAAGAGACTACAGTGGGTCATCTGGTCCAATGGCCTCCCTGCTCAAACAGCATCATCCCATGGCACATGGCACAGGACTGTATCCAGATGGTTCTTGAGTATCTCCAGTGAGGGAGACTCCACAAACTCTCTAGACAATCTGTTCCAGTGCGTGGTTACCCACACAGTAAAAAAGTGCTTCCTCATGTTCAGCTGGAACCTCCTATGCCCCAATTTCTGCCTGTTGCCTCTTGTTCTATTGCTTGGCACCACCAAGAAGAGCCTGGAAACATCCTCTTGGCACCCACCTTCAGATACATTTACCAGATCTCAACATCCCAGAGCGATTGTTTGTTTTTAATTAATCCAAAAGCAACACTGGGCAGAAAGAAATGGCACCTTACAAGGTGAGATTCAAATCAGCACACTGACATGAACAAAAGAAACATTTTATAGGTATGTCATTTGATAATACACTCAGTAATAAGAAAGCACAACTGAGTTTCTCAACTCCACGAAGTTATTTGCAAGTTTACCTTTTCCTCTTTTCCTTTATTTTGCTGATCCTTTTTCTCCCGGCTGCGGACTGCCTTCCCTTTATCATTGGGGTTTCGAGAGGATGGACGGTGAGAGCCTCTGACAGCTGCACTTACACGATTATTGTGAGCTCTGCAATCACTGCACGGAGCAGACTGACGCTTCCTGGGTCCTGGCGAAGGTCTAATTAGTTGTAACATATGCAAAAAGCCTCAGTGTAAAGCCACTACATAATCAAATCAACTGGTTACAAACTGAAAAGCCATTTTGCTTTTTGATATTTTTAGACAGTGACTAAAAATTCATTTTCCCTGTGCCACAAGCTCAGGGTCCACCTGCTTAAAGCAAGTGGCTTGCTTTGTATATTTCATCAGTAGAAGTAATATGGAGCTTAGAAAAAACTAACAAATAAGAATTTGCCAACACAGCTAAAGTAATCAACCTAACAGTCACTTTTTGTCCAAATGCACAGTTCTGTTTCTGCTTTGCACGTACTCCTGTCCCCTCCTTCATGCTACCACTGGCATGTGTTAAAACCTCCAGTGAACCAGATCAGACAGCTATGACAAAAAAAGACAAGAAAACCAAACAAAAAACCACTAGACACACAGAACAATGTCTTTAGCATCCTGAACCAGCTAATGCCAATGGAGACAAAAGCCAAATAAAAACTCCAAACCAAAAATCAAATAACTCGGGCAACAGTGTGTGGGGGAAAGAAGCTTGACACCAGTCAGGACTACGTAAGATAAAGCCCCCAGAACATTCTGGATTAGGCTGCCTCAAAATGACACCTCCTTCACCACAAATGGTATCAAGCTGCTGGTGCAAGTGTTACACATGTAAGTTCAGGAACAAAAATTACACCACAACAGGCTGAAGTCAAAGCACACTTTGTCCTGATAAATATTAATTTAGGTCTTCAGGTTTCCTCTTACCTACGTTCAGCAGGTACTGGCAAAGACCAGACTTCTGCATCGTGAGCTGGCAATTCTTGTTGTGAGGCTTTCAATGGAGTATTGTCTAGTTTAAAACTCTCCAGTGTTTTCATTATATCTTTCACATGCTTAGCTTCCACACTTATCTCCTGCCAAACCTGATTAAGAAAGAGAAGGTAGATTAAGCACATTGGAAATAAGTTTGTAACAGTCCTGTGTTCAAGCCCATGTAATGCCTGGAAGGATTCCACAGGGTTTAACAAGCTACCTAATTCTACTTCAATAAGCAAGAATTATGCACATTAGATATTAAGGATGTTTTTCTGCCCTCCTCAGCACATTTAAAGGACAAACAAAGAGATTTTGGATTTAACATCAAAGAGACTTCCAACAAATTTTGCAGACTAAACAGGTACAACAGAACCTAATAAACTAAATATCAACGAAAAGTATCAATCTAATAGGCAGATTATCAATGAGAAAAAGAGAGTTTTTGTTGAGGACAAATTATCAACTCACTTGCTATTAAGGACCTTAGCCCCACTAAAACATTGAGGGAAATAAGACCCAAATGATACCAGGCTAAAAGACTTGACATAACAGGGGTACTCATCAGCATTAACTGCTGCATCATTGACTGTTCTGCCACTGACAGACAAAGAAAGCCAAGTCTATATAACAAAAAAGAAGCCTATATATAACAACACTGGTTTCTGAGAGAATGGAGTAAGTGTTTTTGTATTTTTGTTTACAATAAGATAGGCAATTCTTGCTACTTCAATGCTTTTCCCTCAAAACATCCCAGGAAAGTGCTATTTACCTGCTGCCATTTCTGTTGCAGATAGGTATCTCTCACAGAGTACAGATACTTATTCATTTGGTCAAGAACTCCCTGGTAGTAGACCATTGCAGAGTCATAATTTCCCAATAAGGCGTATTCACGGGCCAACTTCACATTCTCAATGATCATAACAAGGCTCATGTTCAACATGAAGCTAAAAAAAAAATACAAAATATTAAGGAAGCAAAAAAACCTAGTACCGAAACAATCTTTTGCAAGTATTTTCATATGCTTATTACCTCATTTAGCATATCAAAACATAGAAGCTGAGAAAATATTGGTTACAAAAAAAGGCCTAAAATGAATGTTATATATATAAAAAGATAATTAATGTTCTATTAGTAGAAATCAAACTTTTCACATCACAGCTTTGTTTCTTGTCATGGAGATTCTGTCAAAAAGACCATGTAAGATATGCAGATTTAAATGCATCATTACAAGTCACAATTGCATACTCTCCTTACCTCTTTATTCTACTGCAAGATAAATTAGTATTTTACTGTGCCTGGCCTGGGCTGTGTGGTTTAAAACAAAACAAAACACAAACAAACCCAAACAAGCAGTAAATCAAAGTCCTTCTTCCTAATGCATTTTGTTTCTTTTTTTTTGTTTTGTTTTTTTTTTTGCCTTAACATTTGGTGTATGTGAGTTTAAATAGCCTGATTTTGCCTTGTGGAAAAACACTATTCTTCCATTAGCTCAATTTTACAATTCTTCAATTTAACACAATGTTTCTGTGAAAAAAAAATCCACCTTCCATGCTCAGCTTGCACCTTCCTATCACCTTAATTCTTACACCTAAAAAGAAACCCCTGAAAAACATCAAGGCTATTTAAGTTATCACTGAAAAGTAAGCAAAGCCACAATTAAACATTTAGTGTGTAACTACACATTTTATTTAATGTATTGTTCAAACCATGCTGTTTTTCCCCGTCAGTGCTTGTTTGTGGTTTTTTGGAGCAAACATCATGGACTGTGACTACTTCCACTTTGCAGCACTAACAGAATCTGCACTTTTAGATTGGAATAGCACAGAAGCATGATTTATACAAGTACAGTAGAAGTAGTTGAAGTAGACTCATTCTTTACAGTGCCACTGCCCATAGAGCAGTTGTCCCACATTACTGTCAATGTCTGATACACCCCATCCCCTTCTTCTCCAAGATACACGCACTGTCTCCGCTTTCCTTGTCTCTTACACACTAAGAGTTTCCCCACTCACCTCATAATTTCCTAACCAGGCAGAGAAAACATTAAAATCAGCAAAAAAAACATGTCTGCAAGAGTCATGCTGCTCTCATATTAGTACCTGTACCCCGTGCCAGGAAGAAGCAACTGCAGACAAGCAATTCCAGCTAAGCCCTGGGATGAAGCATACTTGATACAGATCAACTATTTAAAGAATGTAAGAGGCACTAAATTCACATGCACAATAAACAGACTTAAGACTGAATGTATTTCAAGACCAGGTCAGGGTCGAGTTCAGACACATTATCAGAGGTTTCAGAAGCCACTCTTTGCACACACCTGCCAACCTGTTGCTAAAATGTGAGCTCTCCATTGTAAAGAGGGGCTGCTAAGTACAAACCACACATTTTAGGGCTTTCATTCTTTTTTCTGTCCCCTTTCCAAGTAGTTTCATGCACAGAAACACAGCTCAGGCATTCCTGAGCCAACATCGTCTTCTTTTTTTGCTTCCTTCCTCTTCCTTCCCCAGCTTCCCCGGGAGCAAATAGCTGCTGTCAACATTTTCAGTCCAGAAGAGCAAAACTGGCAGCAAGGAGCTGAAGACAGGCCTCTGAGAGCCCACACCCACCCCTGCAGAGGGGACCCGTGGGGTGAGCAGGAAACCTGCTATCACAGAACCTACACCATGTAATCTCACTCCGGCCAGAGACTCGCCCAGCTGCCCATGATGTCTACAAGCTGATACAGTTAATGTGACCACCAACTACAAAGAGTAACATATCCCAGGCTAATTAAGCTGTGGAGACACAGTTTGGCTTGGGAGTTTTGTTGGTTTTAACCTCAAGAGAAAGGCCTGAAGATGTTTGTCAACTGGTGTATGGATCATCACACAGATGTTAACAAAGTTTTCCCTGCTGTATTTAGGAGCAAGCTTTTCCACTCCTGCCCATCCTACCAGATACACCTGTTTGCCTGTCCTGAGAATTCAAACCGATGACTAACACTACTGAAATCACAAGTTGAGCAAGATGCTAATAGACACTTTAAAAATCAAGTAATAGCAAGTTACTAAAACCTAACTAGACTTTTAGAGAGAAGTCATAGGTAACTTTTTCTTCACTGAATGCTGTAGAGCAATCCAAGCAGAAGAGCAATTTTATGTAAATACAAAAAGTTTGTAAGAACAGTTTTCACCTGGAAATGTGAAAATAACAAGAATTTAGAAAAAAAACCAACCAAACAAAACCCCCCAGGAAATAAAAAAAAAACAAACCCAAAACCAACAAAATGAAAGAGGCTAAGTCAGAAACATGAAAGCTTAAGACCAAAAGGGTATCACACTGCACATAATAAGAGTCAATGACGTTTCCAGTTTAGAAAGGGCAGAGAACATAAGGACAGAAAGTAGAAACAGACATGTAAGTAGAAGAAGGAAACTCGTGAGAAGAAAAAAAAAAAGAAAAAAGAAGGTGCTCACTCAAGTTTATAATGCTATTGGAATCTACCTGTTCCATCATTGCTACTGAAAATGCAGGATAATTTGGCTTAAACTAGAAAACCAATTTAACTTGTTGCTTCATCTTGACTCATGAGAGCAAAAAAGCTTGAAGTGGCTTCTAAATACAAGGCTCTCCAGTACAAGTGAGGCAGAAAAAGCTGCTGGCTCTGCTTGTGTCTGGACATGCCACTGCTGCCGCCACTTCAGGCAGTGTCAGAGCTGATACATTAATGAAAGCCCATGGGTATGCTGCACTTGTATGTGAAGATGGTAAAGCAGTTCTAAGGGGGAAAGAGTTAAGAGTACTAATCTGAAAGCAGATTGAAGTTTGCGGCAGAAGGTCACAATATACAGCTCAGCAGGGCGGAGGACGTGGGAGAGGTGTGACTACACACAAATCCAGAGTTAAACCAGAACTGAAGGGATTAAAACTCTCAAAACTAATCCAGCACTACTTAATAATTTTTAAAGTATTTACAAATACTTAGCAATATCACATGTGTTTACAAATGCTTGGTGCTATCACGTAACAGGATGTCAAAGCAGCAGGTCTGCACTTATCAGCTACGACCTTTCCATGAATCATGACCAGTGAAGTTATCTAAGTTCCAACAGCCACTGAAACAGTGAAGAGCTCATAAAGTTTACAGTGAACAGGATATAAGGAAAACAACCTAAGCATTTTGTCTTGCAAGTTTAATTCTTCACTGTGTACAAACACACAAGACTTCACAACAAGAACATGCACTCTTCACGGCAGCTGTAAATATATAAGGTTCCCTGAAATTAACCCATCTCTAGTTACAAAATACATTTTATCATTTGCTCCAAGGACCTAAAATATTTCTATAGAACAGCCAAGTCCAGCAAGGGTGGAACCTAGCAGAAGTTCAAGATCCCTATAGCTTGTGAGAATGAGGTTTTGGAACTTATTTTTGTATTTTATTTGAAAGATACCAGCCTAACCACTATCAAGAAAACACTGGGGATACTTCATGTTTTCCATAATAACTTCAATAAATCATCAGGAGAAATGACTGTAAGTAATTTCTGCTCACAGTCATATGTTAGAATCCAGGAACACTGCATCAATCTTCTAACATAAAGAAGTCCCCTAAACTTTAAAAATGAAAGAGACTGACATGCAGATATTAAAAGGGAATATTAACATTGGTCAATTACCCTGGTGGACCTGCTGACTCGAAGAACAGCACAAGCCACACATGGAAAATACTTCCAAGGAGTTCTTCGCTGCAACCTTAATGTCTGGACTAAGCCAGAGCCTGAATTTTGGCAGAGCACACATGTTTCCATTATTTCAGCCTGCTGTACAGGCTCTGACATCAAAGCAACCACGTAATATTTGCAAAGTTCCCTTGGCACGCCAGATGAGAAAAAAACACCCCCTGAAAGCTTTCAGGAATCACTTTTTATTGATGACACAATGGCCCGTGTCACCTTCAAGTTCCCTTCCACCTTGAATATTCTTCTTCAAAACATCCATGGCCAGCAACATTTAGTATCAACTAGTGATTGTGCTTTTTACTTGGGAAGGAGAGTTGTCAGACATACTGGATACTAACAAAATGGTTCTCATGCAGTTGCTGTATTTAACAGTAGTAGTAGCAGAAGAACCAACAGCAGCAGCAGCAGCCACAAACATAAGCATGGCTGGCAGTTTGTGCAAAATAAAAAATATTTAAAAAATCAATCACTGGGTAGAGATACACTGGTGGCATGCTTATTTTATGTTTTCCAGGCTAAGCCTTTCAGAAGGCTTCATTAAACAAGCTACTTTGTCTCCACTTCACGGAGGCTGGCATTCTTTTTGATGATCAATGTTAAATTAAGAAATTTCTCTGGAATTTAGAGAGGTCCGCAGCTGAACAGATATCTGGAATTGCTGCCTGCAGCTTCTCTCTGTCTGGAGAGAAAGCTTACATCATCGCAGATTACTGCACATTAACAAAACCCCCCAAAACCAACAAAGCAGGTGGAGGGTGAAGGGAGACTTAGGAAGCAGAGCTCCGTGCCTGGGCCAGTGCCAGCAGCCGCAGGAGCCCACCCAGGCGGGTTGCGGGGCCGGGAGCGCCGGCCGCACACCTGCGGGCAGCGGCAGCCCCCACGGCGACGCCCCGTGCGGCGCCGAGCACGTGTGAGCCACAGCCCCGACACAAGGAGCTCCGTAGTCATGGTCACGGCTGTCGCGACAGCAACCCCCGCGGCCCCTCGCCCTCCGGCCNAGCGGCGCTGGTCCCGCCCCAGCCCTGCCCACCGCCTCCTCCCGCCGCCGCCGCCGGCAATTTTTGAAGGCAAATCCGGCTGCGTCACTTCCAGCCTGGTGGGACGGGGGAGAAGGTCCGCCCAGCCGGGCCGACAAGGAGCTGGTCGGTTTGAGTGTTACTACTAGAAGTTAAGAGCTGGTTTGGTTCGAAATTTTAAAGAGTAGAGGGGGAAAAAAAAAAAAAAAAAAATAAAGGCAGCGAGAAAAGAGCAACTGCATTGGCCGGGAATCGAACCCGGGCCTCCCGCGTGGCAGGCGAGAATTCTACCACTGAACCACCAATGCTTGTGCGTTGCAAGGTCTCCGTGTTCGTTACTCAAAGTTGAAAAGCGTGAATTTGCTCACCCCATTATACTCACCTGAGATTCTGCCCCCGTGGTAGAGGGCTTTCCTTCGGCTATTTCTGTAACTCACAAATGTGAGCTTTGCCGAGCGAATAGCAAGCACCCACTTTTATCTACACGTTCTTTGCTTGTGATTTGTTTGCTCGTGTTCGAACTGTCACAGACGGTGTCGTTCTGGGGAAAAAAAACGCATCCGAGAGCGCTCAAGAAAATCTGCTGCCGAGCGGAGTCAGACCAGGAAACTGCCCTTAAGTGTCCCTGATGGAGCAGTACCTCGTCACCTGTCTAAATAGACTCAGCTGCTTAGCAACAAATAGGATCTAAAGGTTGGGCACAATGCTGGAGGTTTATGATAGTCCTTCAGGGTGAACTCCAACCCCCCACAGCAGAATGTCAAGCTTTAATTAAGTGTATCACGTCCATGCTTACTCGTCTTGTTATTCTGTTTCTACCCATTCTTAAACTGGCAGTTTAGTCTATCCCCTTAACGAGTGTCTACGTTTAAAACAATCACTCCTACATTACTTCAGCTGTAAAGACACAGAAAGCTGCTGAATTTCTAAAATTTTAAGTGTGTCACATGACTTGGTTGATGAGAGCTGGAGGAATTTCCTTTCTCCCCTTTGTAGGTGGGCTAATGAATAAAAAAATGGTGCTATACTTCCACAACCTCCTCCCCAAGTGTAGAGGAGTTAGGACATAACTCAGTCTATCCAATAACACATTAGTTTCTGCATTAGCACTTTGAGAGATGCACTTAAAGACAGGGATTTTCACAAAGACAAATACAGATGAAAGCTGTGATAATTGTCCTCATAAGGAACAGCTTCATGGTACATAATGTAAGCATAATAAAAATGAAAATAATAATAGTAATTAATAAGATTTACTTATTTTGATGTAAGAGGCAGCAGAGGACATGGAAAGAACACCAACAAATTGAACTCTTGAACATTAACATGTATACTTTTGAGAACAAGCTACAAACATGAGGAGACAGCCAAGTACAATAGCGCATTCCTGCTGTTACACTTGTGCCATTTTATTGTTAAACAGTAGAGCTGCTGAAGCATAAACGGGACTTAGAGAAGAGGTATGTGGAGGACAGAAAAATAAATGCAAATGGGCAACTTGTGTTTACATTTCATGTTTGAATTGCCAAAATAAAAATGTGATTTTCACTTCTTATAAAGATTCAGTGTGGGGTTTATTATTCCATCAAGTGCTACACTACAGAAACCGATTCTGATTCTGTAACTCAGGAATGTCACTACCAGTAGCTGATAATTCAGTTAGGCTGCTCCCAAGAGCTGGAATTCCCTTATTCTGAAACAACTTTTAAGGTGTCAGTGCACCCACCCACTCACATCCTATCCCCTAGGTCAAACACACATGCTGTGTGTTCAGTCAGCAGGGGCAAGGAAGCCTCTCCTCCACTGCTCAACTGCTGGGCACTGACAAACTGGAAACCTGGCACTCCTGGACGAGAGGGATGGATGCTCCTGGAAAAGTCAGCAAAGCTGCACATTCTTTTCATATGAACATCAGGAGTCTTGGAGATCTTGGTCCAAGCCACCACCCCAGAAGCCCCTAAGTCCCAAATGTGCCAATGGGCATTCAGAGATTACAAGGCACACATGTAGCTGGACTGCAGGAATGCAGAGACCTGGCAAAAGGGGATGCCAGGTCATAGTTGAGACAAGCAAAGAATACTCAAAAAACCAGTGAATAACTTACTATGGCCATGAGATAATGCGAAATTGTTACATTTACTAGCTACACACAGAATATATGAATGAACCACTTCAGCAGAATTGTGGGGTGGTCTATGTATTTAATTGGAGAATTCAAAAGAACTGATAGTCTTATAATACAAAAAAGACATTATATATACATATACACACAGAATATGTGTCTATATATATCTATATAGATATATATAAAAATCAGTAAACTTGAATAGTGCCTTTATCATGAGCATCTTAAGGCATTCAAACATTTTACTGTGACATTGACCCAATTCATTATCCTTTTGCTTTGGCTGAAATAAAGCAAACAGATTTAAAGGTCAGATCTTAAACACCCACATCTGAAACAAAAGCCTAATGGTATCTTCAGTGACAGCAGCATCATCTAAGAACCCACTCACTGCACTGCCTATCAGCTGAATAATATTAAAAGGATTCTAAATAATTCCCACTCACAGTTTTTGCAACAGCAGAAGATACATCAGTCTCAAAGAGACTTTCTAGCCATATATTCTATAGATTCTATTACAAATTGAGGATAGAAAAAGTACAGCAAGAGGGCCTGCCCGAGGATAGAATGCCACTGAATATCAAATAGTATTTACAGTACAAGTTATAGGATTATAGAACATTTTATAAATACAATTAATATGTATACAAGGGCACATAAAAGAGAAACTTGGTTTTCATGCTTTACAAAGTAAAAGTAACCTGTACTAAAACTTACTGCAGAATTCCACAGCTGCTGGCTAGGAGCCTCTCTCCTCCACTGCTTGTACAAACCAATCCCCATTGTAGGTCACCAGTGAAACACCCATGTTTTAAGCAGCAACTATGAAGAATCTCAACAGACTCCCAATCTATGTATGAAACGTCAAGTTTCAAAACATGGGTAAGGCAGAACGTGCTGGAGAGTTGTGACAACATTCACGTGTAACTAATTTTCTCAGAGGAGAACCTGGACTGTAATGAACTGCACTTTTTGCAAGGAAATACATAATACTGCAGCATATAGATGGCAAAATTCAAACAAGGTACATTACAATTTCTAACATGGTATTAGAAAATGCCAGAAGCATCTACCAAATTCTAAAGATGTGAGCACTTCCTGTATTTGTTTAAAAAAGGCAAAAAAGTATTTAGTATTTCAGTACTTGCACATGTCCTTAAACTAATCAATAATTTCCTTTAATAAGAGCAAATGGTTTTTCTTTTTAGACCAATGGTGCCTTTACAGGACACTTTTCTATCCTTTTTTAGAATTATTTTTAGATTACCTAAGAACAGTAATAGCATTAAAGAGGAATACACTATAGTATAGTGCAGGCAGAAGAAAAATATACTCAGATGAAAGGGCAATTTTAGGAGTCAATTTAATGAATTGACATTATTTTTTCTGCACACTTCAAAAATGGTGAGGCAGGCTTGATTAAATTACCTTTAACCAGCAATATATTATACTTTGCTCCCAGACAAGTAGACCAGTTTTACTGGGATACTTACTATGAAGGAGGATAATCTTTAAAGTTTATTTACATGAAAAGCAATCTTTTTTACATAATATATAAAATGGAGTAGTTATGCACTGCAGCCATTTTATAATAATTGAGCTAAATGAAATTAAACTTAAAAGCTACTCTATTTCAATAGCTGTGGGAAAGGCAGAACAGGTAGTGTTTTATTAAGCTGCAAGTTCATTTTCATTACAGAAAGCAACTAACTTAACTACTTGTTTGACAAAACAATTTCTCATAACCATCTTCTAACCATTATAAACACTTCACAGTAGAGGGGTGAACTTCCACAAACATTTTCTTTTGTGACAAAGTATGTTTAAGAAGTTTCCTTGCTGTCACCCTGCTGCAATTCCTCAGTTATGTCAATATAAATCATTTTTGGACCACACTAAAAACTGGATCGCTCAAATGACCACACTTACAAGAAAGGAAACTCCAAATGCTAACCAACAAGCACTTTCTTTGCTGATCCAGTATTCAGGACAGTACTAGAGACAGTTGCAGTGACACAAAAAGAGACACTGGACTGTAGCACAGAAAGAGAACAAATGGCCATAAGCAAACAAACCAGTTTGGTGAGAAAAGTAAACTAGTTACTGATGTTTGCTGCAAGAACAGCTATGAACACCAACTTCGTGATGTTTAGATAGCTGCAACGCCACAAATAATAATTTAGGAAAGCAATAATGCTTACATGCATGTCATTAGATTATCCATTGGAATTCAATTCCAAGGAAGAAATGTTTCAAAAGACATTAAGTTTACTAAAAATAGTGCATTTTTTTACCACTGTGATTATTTTAGGAAAAATAAGGACAGAGACAAAAACATAGCTCTTTCTGCCTCTCAACACTAACTCCTGGTCTTGTCTCAGTGAAGCTGCTTAGAGTGATGCTCCCATCCCTGCTCCATGTAAGCTCAGCAGGCTCAGTACCCTCCCACCACAAGACCCTAAGAGATACCTGAGCATGCACTGCTGGAAATTATGGAAGCAGTAATGCAGAAGGCAGCAGGCACAGCTCTAAGTTCTCAGTTCTGTTCAGAACCGGGCTGTGAATGAGCATTGAAACTGTACTGCCAGCTCAGACAGATCCATGCACAGCCCTTCTCCTCAGTGCCTGTGTAACCAGGAGGAAAACTTTTCCAGCCAAAGGAAATGGGTTTACACAACAAGTCTCAAAAGTCATAATTTATAATCTTTTTCCATTACCATCACAAATTTATCATAAAGACACTACTCTACAATTCATTTTTCAAAAATTCCAACTAAAGCAGCACTGTACACATTTTACAGTTTCGTTGTAGTCAGAAAATTGAACTAGATTTCAGAAAGTGTTGTTTCTAAGGCTTCTTTTCGTTCTTACATCTGTAGGAGAACTGATGACAGGAGACAATCAAGTTGTTTCTCAGTGAGAAGTCCTGCTTCGAGAGTACCAGTCACACGCTACAGTGTTACTAATATCAAATCCAATTACTATTTAATAAAATACTAGTTCTCATGTTTTAGCATCTTGTGATCATACTATAGCCGAGACTGACACTTAGTTTCAAAGCTGAGAACCAGGCCACTCCCACAGCAGCTGGAAACACTTCACCAAACAGGCGGCTGTTTTTCCAATGCTGTGAATAAGGCTAGATACAATGAGAACTGAGAGTACAGCAGCCTTTTTTTTCTCTTCAGAAATGAATCAGAGAACTTTATTAACATCAAGTAGGTTTTATATTTGGTCAATGCATGGAAAAACTGTGATTAAAAAATCTGAAGCAGAGATTTGTTCTCTAAAATTATTAAATATATGTATAAATAGATATCAGGCATCTTAGGGGAAAAAAATCACTATTTCCTATTTTGAGTACTTAAGAGTACAGAGGACCAATAACAATATTCAAGTGATTTTTCTTTTTTATCTAACATCAAGTCTCTTCTAAATTAAACAATTAACATCACTGGAATAAATTAATTTTTGAGAAGGATTTCCCTGTATTCTGGGGAAACAAAATGAACAGAGAAGGAAAGTGAAGAATTAATTTTTTTAGCATTTAAAAAAAAGCATGCACATATTTACCCTAGCAATCTTCTTTCAATTCTCTTAAAGGAAGAGACTTTCCAAAAGCTATAGCTGCAAAACTGATTCTTTCATTTTTGACCTTTATTCCCCTATTAAACATAAACCAGATCACGACTCTGAACTCCTCTACCTGCCTGTTCATCATCATCATCATCATCATCATCTGACTGCTGTTCTGAGTTTTGGGAACTACCATACTCATACTCAATGGGCTTTGGATTGTTGTATGGGTAGCCATTGTCATCAAAAAACCTTCGGAACGTGAACTCATAAAAAGCATGTTCAGGGTGTTTTCCATTTTTGTACCACCCATTAAGGGTATCATTTCTGTTCCCCTCCTTATCATCATCACTCCACAATTTATCTGGATCAACTGGATCAAAGTTTGACGTGTCCGTAGGGTGAGCAATTTTGGGAATGTAGAAAGCAGACTGTCGCCGTAGATCGCTTGAAAAATCAATTGTTTTGAAAAATGGATGAGCTTTTATTTCATCTGCACCGTTTTTGCCTAAACGATCTTCTGGGCCTCGGCAGAGTTTAATAATAAGGTCGGAGGCCTCTGGAGACAATTTAGCCTGAGGTGGAATATGAAGTGCAGTTTGCCAGTTGATAACCTTAAAAGCAAGAAGATGTGTTATTCATTTACAATTTCACAAAAAGAAAAAAAAAACCACATTAAAACAACAAAACAAAAGACCACAAACAAATAATTTAGTATATCTAAGGTTTTTCACAGTAGAAGGGAAAACATGAAACTCTTTCGGAGATACAAGAAGTATTTTGTCTGCAAATCTAGCAAAATGCAGGTAAAGTTTATTCACATTCCAAATCTAAACTAGAGTCTGGTATGGAAGACCCCTGCTATAAACCAACAAAGAAACCATAAAATCCAGCACCTGGAACCTGAGATTAGGCACATGGCTTACAATCCTAAAAAGGTGAGGCAGATGAGTTTTGAGTTATATGACGTACTGTAAAGACTAACAGATTTCAAGTTAAACCAAAAAATCAATACTGCACTACATTTGAGCCACCTGAATGCAATTTTGCAAAAATGACACCTGCAGAAGACTGCCTTGATGCTTTCTCTGAAACAGCAGGACTCAGGAAGGAAAGGACCAAAGGCTCTGAGCTATCAGTGGCCCTGAGCAGGCAGTCATCTGCGGCTCCTCCACTTTCCCATGTTAAACACCTGCAGGTACATCACCAGAGGAAGTCCTCTGCAGGCAAAAAAACATGGAAGCCAAGAGGGAAAAGAACATACAGATACTGGAAGAGGGAAGGGGAAGGGGAAAGGGAGTAAGAACTGGAACAAACAGTGAAAGGCTGAGATGCAATGTGATTTTTAGTTGGCGTGTTTACTGTACGACCAGGTAAGTTACAAATGTGATTCCAGAAGTCCCTTTATAAATTAAGTGCACCTCCACAGTAAGGTGAAGTTTAAAATCTCCATAGTTTATAATGTGCTTGGATAGGCAGCGCTCTCAAACATCACCTTTGTTTCCACTACAAATTGGCAAGACTGTGTAAGTTTCAAGCCTTTTTCAGACTGCTAATACCAGACTTTTAAAGTTACCTTCATTTGTGTTTCCAGTGGTGTTTGTGCCAGGAATGGAGGCTGCCCCACTAGCATCTCAAAGAGAATTACTCCAACACTCCACCAGTCACACAACTGTGTGTAACCTGAAATAAAGTTCAAATAAGGTAGTCAAGCCTCTGTATAGTTTGAATCTTGAATTTCTAAGAACAAAAAAGTTCACAAGAAAATTCAATTCTATTCAATATTTAATATTTCCATATTACCAACTATTTATTTTTTTGTTAAAATATCACATCCTTGGGAAAAGCAGGGGAAGCTGAGGCAGGACAGCTGAATACCAGTGACTTTGCAGTGAGCCCGCAGCACAGCAATGCATTCATCACCTGTTCGTAACAGCACCTCTGGTGCAATGTAGTTGGGTGTGCCCACCAGGGAATGGGCCAGGCAGCGCTGGTGCTGCCGTGCAGCCCTGCGCTCCAGCGGCTTCAGCCGGTCCCCACACCTGCAGTTCGCCGGGTCGCCCCACTCGCTGCTGAAATCCATACTGTCCTGACGGGCATGATCACCTGCCGTGAGTGACAAGGATGGCAAAATTGAGGATGATTGCTTCAGTTCTTATCTAATACGATAAGGTTTATAATCACAAATCCGTTAACATTTCGTGTTACTGAAACAGAATCTGTTTCAGTTTCAATACTCAACCTGAGAGTTAAAACAGAAATCAACATCAAGCTGTTGATTTTTGTTTATGATATAAAATACCAATCTCTGAGGACACAATTTTTTAAAGCTGATTTTTGACTCAACTATGAGAAAATACAAATCTTGATACTTTTCAGATTTTTCTTAACATCACCACATTGGGTGTAAAAGGTGTATATTGTTTTTACACTTACGTAAACATAAAACCTCTAACATTTAAATGATAAAAAAATAAAATCAAATTTTAAATCTTTATCTTCTCACCAGAGACTGTGTAACAGTCTGGCCTAAGGTATGTGATATTTTGAGAAAAATTAACCAAAAGTAATTTAAACCTTGTTTTTGAAGGTATATTTGTATTTTTGGAAACTAAAAACAAGTTCTCACATAATCTGTATTTTACTGCTCTCAAAACTGTGACTTCTCTTTCACTCTTTCTTCAGCTGTTGTTTTAAGTAATCAAGTAGGAGTTTGAAAAGCCTATTTAAACCTTCTCATAAAGGAAACAGCACAGTCATGTTTCAACTGATTTATAACTTAATTCCTTGTAAAGAATACCTGAATTTCTCTTACCGCTCTGGTAGTATTTTGAGTCATGGGTCCATCGAAAACCAGTACAGAGCCCGAAGTCCGTCAATTTGATGTGACCATCACGGTCTATCAAGATATTGTCAGGTTTAATATCTCTGTGGATGAAGCCCATTTTATGAACACTCTCAACTGCACACGTCAGTTCTGCTGTGTAGAACCGTGCCAGATTTTCTGGAAAGACACCCATTCTAATTAGGAGACTCATCATATCACCTCCTGGAATGTAGTCCATTACAAAGTACAAATTGTCCTTATCTTGGAATGAATAGTACAGGCGAACCACCCATTCATTATCAGCTTCTGCAAGGATATCCCGCTCAGCTTTAACATGAGCAACTTGATTTCTAAGCAAGACATCTTTTTTTCTCAGAGTCTTTGTTGCATACAGAGCATTGGTATCCACCTTTCTTGCTAGGCAAACTTCTCCAAATGCACCGACTCCCAGGGTTTTAATTTTTACAAACATTGACTTGTCCATTTTAGCTCTTCTTAGCCGGATGTAATTTGACTCTTTCTGGCACAACATTTTCCTCATTTGATCTCGGGCTTCTGGCGACAATCCAACCTGTGCAGCAAACAAGAGTTAAATCTCAAGAGTGAACAGTACTCTTAATTCTTGGTGATCTACTCATAATTAATTACAAGGCTTAGGCAAAGCAAACCAAATACTTATACACAGCACAAGAAATAATACTTAAAGGGATTTGGTTTTGTTTTAATTTACACATTAGGATTCTATGAAAACATACAGGAGTGATAAAAAACTGAAATGTGATCATTTTCAACAGCAAAATGCACAAGGTGCCATGCACCAGGATGTTCTAGAGAAGGGACTACCACATTCTTAAGAAAAGTAACTTACAAATTACTGATAAAAACCACTGCAAATAATATCATCTGAGTAACAGTGTGCATCAGCTGCCTCCCTGGTTCTCTTTACAGGGTTAAAGAAAGCCAAGACACGGCTAGGAGCTGAAAGCTGCTGAGGGCTAAGGAGCTGTCATGAGAAAGGCAGACTAGCCAGAGCAGAAGTCACTGAACCTCCTGACCATGCTCTAGAATTTCAGCTGCAGGAGGGAGTATGCACTCCCTCTCACTCTCTCACTTCCACCTGCAGCTACCCAAAACAGATCCTACTGGCACTGCTTCCTACTGCCCGCCCACACCAAACTTATTCTGAGATACTAGAGAACACAACACAGTAACAAGGGAAAGTGAAGTCTGCAAATCAACATTAATTATAATCTTACATTTAAGTACTGAAACCCAAGCCTCTCCCACAAGGCTGGACCTGACATTCCCCCTTATCACATAACGCACCCCCTTCCAACAGGACTTCGCTCACACTCTCACCACTGCTCTCCACGTTACCCAGGAACCAGCTGAGGAGAGCACTTTCTTTTGAAGTGGCTCACTCCTCCCAACAGTATCTTTTCTTGGCTCCCATCTGTGCACATATCCCTATCTTGACTGAACATCCCTGGTGTTCCAGCCAATGCCACCAACATTCTGACAGCTTAAACACTCACAGGCCACACACAGCTCATCCCTACAGTGTGGAAACCCTTATCTACAAGAACCACATTGATCACTCTCATTGTACTCCAACCTGTGTGCCCTCCTGATACATTTTTGCTGGTTTCAATTCCCTTAAGAGTCCCATTCAATTTTGGCTGCCATTTTTGTTGGCAAATTTCAGGGCCTGGAATCAGAATAATCCTACTTCTTTGTTTTAACATGAATAAAATCCGTCTTCAGTTTTTTTATTTTTTTTCTCTGTGACACTGTCCCCACATAGCTTGATCTTCATTCCTTCTTTTGTTTTCTGACAGCATTTTCAAATTACTATATGCTACCTTTCTCACAGCATCTCAATTATTTTATCTGCCTACCTGGCTTGAAATCACCATCCCACACCAATGATTTCCAAGTTCAACCTATAGCATACTTCCTTATTTTTTCATGGACATGTTGATTATAAACTCAAGCATGGCCACACTGAACCCCTGCAAACATCACAACTGTACTCAACTATTTTAAAAGCTTTCCATTTCCTACTGTCATATCGATTCTTGATACCAAATCTTGCTGCTTCCATCTGTTTAAAGCCTTGGATTTCTGAGAAACTGTCTGCATAGCAGTACTCAGGACCATCAGTAGGACTAACTAACTGGTGTGGGCCTGTATAGACTGTATGTTAATAGACAACTTTGGCTTTGCCTGACTTCCAACATAACTTGAAACAAAATATAATAGATGTGACTGAGAAAAAAGGCAAAAAAATCAATTAGATATCATTCAGTATCTTAAAAATGCTTTCACAAGTTACTATATGTCACCTATTAAAGAAAATACTGTTAGAACACAGAAAATTTCTTACAGGCATCATAGCAAAAACAGATCCAAAGGAGATGCAATTAGGAAACTGCATACAAAATGCTCGTCTACCCAAGCAAATTTTACAAGTTATACAAATTTGGTAAGATTTCAGTGGGGAAGGCTGTCTCCAACTTGAGACAAAACTTTTTGCAGACATCAGATAGGCAGCAGTTAGGACTGGTTAACTTTAGTTTCAAGGCTGGTATGGGAAATGGGTTCAACTACGTATTTTGTCTTATTGTGGGAATATGTGCATACTGCCTTCCAGGACAGAAACATCTGAAGTTTCCTATGAACGAACAGGCTTAAGGCACACTTCAACACAGAAGGAAAATTTTTTTAAGACTTGCAGATGTCAAGAAGACAACTGAAGACCTGAGCCTGGTCAAGTTCAGACAATGGTGGGTCACCTTCTTAAGGCCCACCTGAACCCTAAAGCCTGCCTCAGTACAAACCCACTTGACACAAACTGACAAGTGTCAAGTGACACCCATCACTGACAAAGCTGGCAAAGAATAAAACCTAGATGGCAACAACCCCCTAGGAGTGAGACTCAGTACAATAATTAATCACTGCAAGACATACAAAGAGTCTCCAAAACCCTTGTAGCTTTGCTTCCTTCTACCTGCTCTCTAGCTCTTGCATCTGAACAGCTTTATTCTAAAAAACCAGCCCAAGTACTGCAATTTATCTCTTCCCTCAACCCACCTTCATTTTCCTGTCATCCATGCAACCAAATGTTAATTACAAATGTTCTGAATTACAATAGTTTCCCTAGAACTCCCCTCGGCTTCAGCATTTACCAAAAATTAACAAACTGTCAGCTGCACAAACTTTTCTGCAAATGTATCTCCCATTATTTCAAGAAAATGTCAGACACCAAAATTTCTTGACTTGCTCTCTATCGATAATCCCAGAGTTTGGTCTCATTTTGCTTCCTCCTCATCTTGCTGCATTTTAAAGGATGACTTAAGTTTGTCTTTGCATGTAAGACACCTATTGTAATTCTTGGCCAAACTCACACATCTAAATCAAACATTTCTGAGACCACTTGACTCCTAGGAGACACGACATCATAGAATTATGTCTAGATAGAAATACAGCATCCAGTAAAACTAGGTATTTTCATAGGGATGCATTCTGAGGTTTTTTCTTTTAAAATTCAAAGGGCAGAAAAGAAGGGATTCAATACTTGCTTAATTTTCTTAAAACGTTCTGAAAATACATAATAAGCATGTTTCCCTTTCTCCTTCTCATGAAGACCCAAAATACACTGCATTGTTGTGGCATTCCTCTCCTGTATGTTTATGAAAAAGGAGAGGTCTGCTGCAGCACAATAATCCATCTTCCACCCTCCAGCCTGTAATTAAACATCCCAGCTTTAAATCTAGGATAAACTACTTAAACTATAGCATTAATATTTTAAGCATTATAAAATACCCCTACTAAGGTGCTTTAAAAGCACAAGAAAAATATCAAGAAAAGTTATATCAGTGCTTTTATATAAGTAATACTTATTCTGAGATACTAGAGAAGACAACACAGTAAGAAGGGAAAGTGAAGTTTGCAAATCAACATTAATTATAATCTTACATTTAAGTACTCAAAAATAGCCAAAATAAATTCATGCTTAATTTTGATGCAGGATTGCATGCAAAGCCCTTTAAAAAGGGATCATGCTATTCTTAAGAAACACTGTTGCTTCAGAATCTTACTTGTCTATACAGGGATGGAGGCTACAGAGTTCAGGAAAGCTTCCCACACCTTAACAGTCTAAATCAGCTGTTAGTGAAGTGAAAAAGGAAAAAGAGAAGACTAAGAACAAAGATCTAGTAAGAGTTCCAGGATGAAATCTTGCTAACATTTACATATTCATGATTAAACAAACACAAAACACTACAGCTTACAGTAAGAATTTTCAGAGCAGAAAACACAGATTTAAAAAACAACATGTCAAGAAAGTGGTATAAGCCAAATACATACTCTCATAGAATAAAGAAAAAGGAATGTCATATTTATGTCAAACTTTCAACTACAATTGTTAAGAAATATACACGTGTGACATCTCATTTCACCCTTCTGCAAATCTTAGTTTCACTACTTCTCACTGTTTTCTCTTTTGAAATGACATATGCTTGTTAGCTCCAGGTTTTACCCTTCTGATTCGGTTTAACAGAACACTGAAATAATAGAAAGAGACCACTCACCCCACGCAGGCACAAAAAAAGTTGATTTCACATGTATTTGTTTTATAATTATGCCCTTCAATTGCTCTTCTTTAAAAAGATACATTTACAGGGCAGGGCAGATTACAAAATAATTAGACAAAAGATACCATCTCTTCCATTCTAAAAAAACCCCTGCAACTAACCTTTAATCTTCTTTTTTATTTGAACTTAACAAATGTATCCCTACTAGTAACAAACTGCAGAATGTAAAAAAAATATCACTGTTTGGGTGTCTAAGTAAGTGCACTAGCCAGCCTGCAACTTGCCCCCAGTTTGCTTGTACCTTCAGTACTTAGTTAAAAAAAGAAGTATTTTTAAAAATCATTAAAAGATTGCCTGTAACTCAAAAATCAGGATTAAATAGAACCCATAACAAAAAGTTATGAGCCGTGTAGCTACATCTCAGTTCATGCAACAACTATTTTGCTTCTGTTGCCTTACTGTATATAGGCCATATGAATTACCTTTAGACATGCAAAAAACTTACTTAGAAATCAATTTCTAAGAAGAAAATTGAATATGTAAACAAGATAAGGAAGAAACTTGCCACATCTCAAATACAAAGATTAAAACCAGACTTCAATACCACAGTCCTAAATGTTGTACTTGTCTGTACTATTTAATTCTATAATAAAGACATATCTAATAAAAATAATACAGGAACAATTTAGTCATAGATTTAGAAAGAAGGAAGAGTTTACCCGCATCATTTCATTCTCTAGTTGTTTTTTCCGATGCAAACGCTGCTGGTGAGACTTGAGTATATTCTCCACATGCTGCTCCATGAAGAATTTAAAGGCTTGAGGGGAATAACTTTGAATGCGAGACTCTCTTCTTTCTTCATCTTTCTTGTTTTTTCTAACAGGAACAGGTGAGGTTGTAATTTGTTTCTTTTCTTTATCTGCTGAATCAACACATTCGTAATTCTTTTCATTTTCATCCTCCCTGGATAAAGGAGGTGGCTCCTCCTTGTTGAGCTTGGGTCCTGCCTCATACAGACCGACAGAAGGAGTCTGATGTAACAAGTGTTTAGGGTAAGGTGGTGGGGGACCCTGGTAATTTGGAGCCTCGGCAACAGGAGACATAACTGCCATACTGGTAGAGGGACCGTCGGAGAAGGGCATGGCCTGAACAGCTTGCACGGGCTGCGGCATCCAGGAAGGGTGAGTGGGTGCCAAGGCAGTCTGCAGCTCCGGTTTCAACACTCGCATGCTTTTCACTGGCTGCTGAATGGGAGCTGGTGTTATGGCTGTCACCGTGGTGGCCGAAGGCTGGGAGCTGCCAGAGTGGCTCTGCCTGCTGCCGTGGTGGTTGTTGAAGGAGTTTGACCGCACGGGAACACTGGGCTGCCACGCAGGCATGTCGTGCCCATTGCCCGGCGACGACTGCGGCTGCACAGGGGAAGGCTGTGACCAGGATGCAGGTATTCCAGCTACATTTGTGTTGTAAAGTTCCAGATTGTGACTATTTCTGTTTGGCACCATCATTGCCTGAGGAAGATTCCCATTGGTGTATGCTGAAGGAGGAGCAGACCCTCCTGCTTGCATCTGTAGCGCTGTGGGACTCTGCCTGTTAGTTGGATTCATTGGGTACGGGGGCGGCTGGCGACTCACCGAATTTCCAGACACCACATTCTGGTGAACTATGAAATCTGCCTGACAATTGCCATTCTGCATTCCAGCTCGTCCTGAGGGAAAACTAAATTTGCTGTTGGCAGAACTCTGCATGATTATTGGTTGCCTGCCAATGGGGACAGCACTCATGCCTCTCTGACCCTGTGTGGACGAATTCATAGGAGAAGGATTCATAGGGGGAGGTGGATAACCATCCTGCCACGCTCCCGGTGGCACTGGAGAAATACGGGAGATCACATATTCCATATTTCCAGAGTACCGCTTTGTTTGAGAATTTGGCTCCCAGGAAGGAGGTGGAGGAGTAGTTCCCCTTGGAGGGGGTGTCTGCCCCCGAGGAGGTGGAGGAGGAGGAGTGACACTCCTTATCTGCGGTAGAGGTGGGGGATTCACTCTTTGTCCATTGCCAGGATGAGCCTGAGCAAATGCCGCAATGCCAGATCCAGATAATGGCCTTCCCACATCAGGCTGGGAGCTGGGACTTTCCGAGCGATAGACGACACCCTCTGCCAGGGAAGGGCCATGCCGCTGAGGAACCAAGGACTCCTTAGAACCCTTCCAGCTCTGCTTGCGGTTAACTGACTGCTGCACAGCCCCTGCTTCCACAAGAAAACACAGCATTTACATTACTGGATATTATTCCGATTTACTGCTTTGAATATTTTGTTTTTCTGTGTTAATTACTACAGAAACAGGACTTGAATTCTCTGACACAATATAATCCACTGTACTCCATATGGAAACGTCTAGCAATACACAGCACAGCATGCTCATATGCTCAGTGTACATATAAGAGGAAAAAAACCACTGAAACTATAAAACTATATCAGACAGTGATTTTTGAGAAATCATTTTCTGAAAATGCATTTTGCTTCAGTAAAAATGCAAAATTTAATAAAAAAATGGTAATGTGCAAAATTATTCATCACACACAATGTATTTTTAATCAGGCGTATATGAAACTCTCAGAATGTTCAGCATGAATGCAAAAAAAGTAATAGCATGGAAAAATATGTTATGTTGCTATCCCTTCCAGTTAACATTAGCAAAACACTTAGTGTTCTTAAATTAAAATTTAACTGAATGTTGTAAAATCAAGGCTTGCACCTTTATATCCATACAGATCACCCAGACTTTTTATATTCCCATCATGCAGAGCCTGACTAAGTACTTTAATTTTAAAAGTTGTATCTTTTTGCGTAAACGTGTTGTAGATAGGGAGGCAAGAATTAAGACTGTATGAATACAAAACATACAGAGCAAACCCTTGCTATATATTTACTCCACAGATGCCATTTTGCAGCATATAAACAAAATATACAAGGAACTGATAGTGCAGGGAGTCTTACAGTGGTTTTTATAATGTTAACGCTAAGATGTGTGTAAACACATGCAGTACTGTAACTGCTGAAAATCACCCTGTCCTCACTTAAAGAATGTGTTAATTACTATACTTTTGCAGGTAACAATGAAAACTATGTCTAAATGGTGGAATTTACCTATGAATTCCTACAAGCACCAACTAATCCTGCTTAACAGACTAAAGGAAAATAAGGCTGTTCTTTGCAACTCCTGACTATTTTTTCCTCCTACCTATACTGTAAATTTAAAATCTAACTCCAGCACTAGCAGCTCAGCACCCAACTTCAGTCAAAAAAAAGTTCAGTATTTCTGCTGCATTTCAAAGTTACTCTTTTTTTAGGTGCATGCTATTAAAAAGGCACCAAGTTGTATAAAAATGTGCTAGTATCTGTTAATAAAGCAATAATATCAAGAGGCAAAATTCTGACTCTGCTAATAAAGACACAGTCTGTCCTCTAACATCTCTAAGAACATGAAGCCTGCCTTAAAAACTATACAAGCAAAGGCTGAAACCAAGCAGGAAATTAAGCAGAGAGGGATCCTGAAACACAACATCCTAAAATACAAATATTGTAGTCATATGATATACAAATACACACATAGACACATACGTACACAAAAATACACATACAGAATGCTGTTGTGTGGGCGTGTGTGTGAAGAGAAACAAAAGAATTCAATGCTCAGCACTTACTTCTATGTGGCACCTGACACAGAACAAAATACAGGCACCACATCAGCAAGGTAATAGAAATCACCAAAATGAGACCTGAATGCCATTCCTTGTATAAAATGTTTATGCACAGTAATAAAACCATGCAGTTATAAACAGTGCTTAATAAACTCTTGTCAAATGGACCTATCTTTCAGAAGGATTACATCAGATATGGAAAATGCTATTTTTAAAAGCAAAAATCCTGTATCTCAGCATCTCTGTTCTACTGTGAGCATGTGAAGGCAACATCTACTATGCTCTGTTTTTCACCTATAAATATAAACTCAGTGAGTTACTGAGTCACCATGGATACACTTACCTGGTGGTTTCATACCTGCATTTACAGGTCTTGCTGCTGCTGCAACCATCTGCTCCCGACGAGGATCCTGGTAGCTCATTTTGCTGATAAATTCAATGGCAGCCTCTATACTGCGGTTGTTAGTTTGTCTAAGAGCTTGTATAACCATATCCTAAAGAGAAAATTATATACAAAAATTATTTACTAGAGAATCACAAAAAATACCAAAAAATCATGGTTATTTAGCCAAATATGCTCCACTAATTTTACTAAAGTAATTTTACAAAGTATCAACTTCTCTCAATTGAAAACTAATTTTAAAATGTTTTTTTGCAGAAGAGATCATTCAAAATAGTACTGCCGTCTCGATGTTAAGAAGAAAACTTAACTTGTTGATGCACTGTAGTTTGATGTAAGTCATGTCATCTTGCTATTCAAACAACAGCTTGGCCATACAATCCTTAAAAAAGGATTTTATAATTAAAAAACCTATACAATAAAGTTGTCACAACCTTTATGGACCAGTTGATTTAGAAGCAGCAGATACAGTATTTTCAGCTCAAAAATTTGGTCACCTATGTGATACAAAGTGTTCAATGTCTTAAAGAGTATCACTATACACAGAACATACCAGGATTGAACTCGAACCACAGTAAACTAGAGAGATTTTCTGTAAACTATTTAGGATTAAAAAAACCCCAAATACAATGAACAGCATTCTACCCTGATTATTATACACATACATAGTTTATATATGCATATATATGTACGTATGTGTCTATATACAGACACCTGATACTTACTGGTATCTATCTGTTCCACTTTAACCCTTAATACTACCTGCTACATGAGAAGTAGGGGAAAATAACCAGAACATTTATGATATATCATTTGAAAAAAAAAAAAAATTCAATAATTTTGAAACTTCTCGACCAAGAAAAATGCTTTCCTTCTTCAGCTGTATCTATTCCTAGTGATGTATGTGGATCAGTGCCATATGGGCTATTGTGGAAACACAACTGTAAGTTAACACATGGCAGAAAGAGCTTATGCTGGCACCGTGCCTGAAAAAAAGCCCCATATAATCACAAATGTCATGGGAATTTGCAGTTGTATCCAAGAACAAAGGGTAGGAGCAAAAGGCTTCAAGATACAAAGGATCCAACAAAAATACCAATTTAAGATACCTTTCTAGTTTATTGTTCAGCCATATACCACAAACCTCAGTTTGCAAAACCAGCTGTAGGTTCCATCTGTAAAAATGGAGCTGAGAACTGATCTACTTGGAAAAAACAAATGCACACCCCTCCTCGCCCCAAAATCCCATGTAACAACAACAAAAAAACTTCCTCAACCTCAGCAATGAACCACAGAGCTGGAGCAAATTACTACAAAAATAATTTCTTATTATAAAATCCTTCCATTCTTCCTGACACAGAGTTTGGACTGTGTATTTGATCAAGTGAAAGGAACACGAAAAGCCACCAGCAGCACTTGACACTGGGATGCTGTTGAGGAAAACCCAGTTGGTAGTTTTAGAGAAGCTCACTCTTGGTAGAGGTAGATCTCTCTGTAAATACCAAAGCATCACTCATGAGACAGCAGAACTCATGAGCTGGTCACTACTGCAAGCAGTGCATGCCTGTAAAGTTAATCCCTATTGTGGTACTGTGCCTTTTTCCTTTGGAAAGATGAGTGGTTTGCTAGCTCTTTTTTAAACACGCTTTTGTACCCTGGTTTACAAAGAAGGCATAAAAACAAGCGAGATTTACTTCGATGTGCAGGTCCCCGTAAAAACACAGGAGCTGCAAGTGTATTCATTTTTCCTTTCTGGAAACCAGCTTTCAGATTAATTTCCAAAATATTTGGTATTGCCTTTCAATTTAGAACAGCCATATTTTATCAACCTATTTTAACTGAGCACAATCCAAAATTACTTTGAATATCAGAGGCAAAATCCATGTTCCAGAGCGTCCAGTCCTCTCGGCCTAAAATTATATAAATAATTAAAACAACCTACCACACAAGAACAATCTGGACAAGATGCTTTAAAAAACAAAGCCAAGCCTCTCTAAATCCTTCTAGTCCTCTTCCACATCCCCCACTATTAGCTGCATGTCCTAATCAGAAACCTACCAGATTTGGAAGCTTTTTGCTTATCATGCTATTCAAACATTCCCTGAGCAACACCCCCTCCAACATGCATTAATAGTTTATAGCTAGCAGAACACCAAACCTTCAAAATAAAGCACTTTACCTCATCAAAGCCAGCAGCTTGCAAGTCTTGCAGCATTTGTCGATTAACTTCTGATGTTCCTTTGACAGCTGAGGTTGCTTCATTTGCAAAAGGCAGAAGTGAGTTTCTGATCTCCTGCAAAACCTTATGGTATGTTACGAATTTGGGGGGATTGCGGCCTTGTCTAGGATCTTCAGGTAACATTTTGCCCATGCTGTGATCAGCTTTAGCAGCATCTGAGGGTTTAGGCAAATTCCTGAGGCTCTCTCGTATCTCCTGTAGCATCTGCTGGCTGCTGCCAGTATAATTACTGGCAGGAAAAGTTTTAGGCCTCATTTGTCTATAACCTTCTGGTTTCTCACTTCTCTTCATGAAAACATGTATATATGCAACCTCCACCAAGGACTCACACACACCAGAATTCAAGGAAGACTGGCTGATGTCAGAACTCGTGAAAGCAGTGACTCTTCACTGTGAAACCTTGGTTCCTGCAGTGCTGGAGTTTGTCACAACCCAAAACTGCTATTCTGTTAACAAAACAAAACAAATCACATTTAATAGAGCAGTAAAAAAATTCACAATGTAGCACTGGTGGCAGTGAGATGTTCACATGCAGCACTGCCTTCACAGACTTAAAAAGCAGGCTAAGCAAATTCCTGAGGCAGTCTTTACTCAACCTAATTTACAAACCATGTTGGGTTTTTAACTGGTAACAACAAATGTTTTAGGTGCCTCAAATCTAAACAGTCCCGAATTGCAAAGGATGTGGACGCAGTAAAGAGCAACTCCTCTGTCTGGTGGACAAAGCTTTCAAGAACAGATATTGACCACTGGTGTGTGCAGGGCACTGCTTCTTTGCCTGCCCTCCCTCCTGTGTCCATTTGTCACCTATGTTCTCCCCATCAACACCTTTATAGTCAGAAGAGCCAACTCTACTACCTAGTCAGGCAGGATATGGATCAAAGAACCTTGGTCTTCAGTGATTCTGGCATCCACCTCCAGAAAAAGATGTGAGAAGTACACCAATAAGAGCATGTAATTATAGTGATTTTATCCATTCTCTAACAGTCACCTGTGTTAAAAGTAAACATTTACCTAGCTCATCACATGTAACTTTATGATTTCTTATACCATCTGCCACTTGAATCTGTTTAAAGGTTCAGATTCAGAGGCTTTCACAGTCTATGAGCTCAAGTCTCCTTAAACCAGTCTTCATCAATTGTTAAGTAATTTTTAAATTTATTTTACATAAGGGAAAATGAGAGGAAGAGAAACAAAGAGAATTTAATCAGATTTTTTTTTACTCTAAAATTGTTTAACAACTCAAGCATCAAATTTGCTGAGAGCATAGCTATGACATTTGGTAAGGGAAACAGAATTTTCTGCCAAAAGCCAAATAAAAAACGTTTGCATTTTGAAGGCGCTGACTCATCAGGGAAAGAGCCCCGTGTCTGCAGAGAACTCAAATCTCTGTGTCCATCCAGGCTGGGCACTAATTATTATTGCAACTGCCATGGCAAAGGATAAAGCAACCACAGTGTAACACTGAAGAAACTGCAGAGCATTTGCCTCTTTAGAGTATCATGAAGTAAAACTTTCTCAGTCTCTACTGCTTCACGGAGCAAGATCAGTTACTAAGACAGTGCAAGACAGACTAAATGTTTCAGCACTGTCTTTTCTTTGCAGACTACAAAAATGTTGAACCTCAACTCACACTATTCCTTTACTACTGTGTTGTTAAGTGTTTCTCATATTAGACATAAATTAAACAAGTATTTAAATTTTACACAGTCTACAAAAAACTTTCTTCATTCAGGTTTCATTTCTGTAATATGTCTGTCACAAACCAATGAGTGATTCAGCAACTGAGGAAGAATATGACAAGTTAATAGGAAAAAGAACTCTCTGAAACACATGCAAATTATATGAATTAAATACTCATGCTACCCATATATGAATAAAACATGAAAGCTGGGAAGTAAAACATAAATGAGGACTGTGAAAAGAAACACAAGGGATACCCGCTTAATCCCATTCTCCTTGGAAAGCCATTTTAGAAATAACAGAATTTCCCTTATGAAACTTTCTAAATCTTAAGGGGTATAACTGCATCCACAAGCTTTCTCTGCGCTGTAATAGTTTTGAAACCTTAAATGAGTGTAGTTGGATAGTTATATTTTCTTAATACAGTCTGATAGCATATAATTCTTAAGTGTTCACTGAAAGAGATCATCAGACACAATAGTCAATTTCAATAATTAACAGTGAAATTTTGCTCAAAGTATTAGGAAATCCAGAAATCGGCAGAAAGTACAGCATGAGAGCAATTAAAATGTAATTTAATTTTGGCCACTTTCAAAATAATTTTCCAAACATGCTGTATTTAAGACCACATTGAAAATACTTTTTCCACAGAGAACTTTTTCCAAAGAAAATGAAGTAAGAACTTGACAAAATACCCATACATAAGCTTTTAACAAATTCCAAAGGCCTGGAATTCAAGGGAAAACAGGGGGTTTGCACCTACATATTTTACAAATTCCATCTTGTATTTCAGTATTCACTTTACGGTTACATCTCAGATAGCTGAGATAGACAAATCTAACATCCCTAAGAGAAATCAAGGTTCAATTAACAGGACATTGAAACCATAAATCGGGAGCAGTCTTGGAAAATAAAGTGACACTCTAACTTAAATTTCTAGCAGCAGCTCAGGTTTAGGAGTGTAAACCAGCCAGCCCACTTCTCTCCCACCACTTACCATAGACAGTGTAACTGTCTGTAAGGCCACACAGCATGAACCAAGCTAAGGAACTTACCCAAATAAAAAGCTTTTTTTTTGGTTGTTCCTTTTGGCAGCACTGATGGTTACCAGCATGTACATGTGAAACTAAGTCTTAACTCTTAGAAAACAAATTAAATTAGTCCTCCAGAAAGCAGGAATTACTACAGTTCACCTTGCTTTATAGATGAACATCAAAATTCGCAACTCACCTCTGCTTATAGACATTGTCAAACATTTCAAAGGATGAAGACTGCTGAGTGAGAAATGTATCTCAAATTTGTACTTCTAACTACCAAACGCCAACTGCATCCAATGGAATTAATGTCTATTCCCTCTTGTAGCTTTGTGTCCTTAAAGGATGTTTGTTAATGCAGTTGTTTTTGCTGATTAAATTATCTTCCCTAAAGGAGTTGAATAAAATAATCTTTCACTTCTTTTCAAAATATCATATTATTTTTCTACAGGTCAAACTGAGGGGAAAAAAAAATCCAAACTTGTTTTTTTCCCCATTATAATCATAAGAGATTTGACTTATATAAATAAGTGCTTGAATGAAAACTCAGAAGTGTTCAAGGCCAGGCCAGATGAGGCTGATCTAGAGGCAGGGGGTTGGAACTGGATGATCTCCAGTCCCTTCCAACCCAAACCAGTCTGTGATGCTCTGAATGGCAACACACAACTGTCAACGACTCCCATGATTTTCTGACGGAAAAAATACACAGCTTTATAATCTAACATTCCCTATTAAAATACTTTCAATGCTCTTATTTCCAACTGAGTACTGAACATCACATATTAATGTATTTAGGTACCCTCCCTCATGTACCTATTACAGCACCTTATTTTACACATAATCACAATGCTTCACTGCTCGGGATAAAGAAAGTAACAGAGACTTTACAAGTCATAAAATTAAGTCTGTAAGGACTTGGTTCAGACCAACTAAAGGAAGCTCTTCCTTCAGGTAACAAGTCATTGAGCTGCAACAGCTATTTCCCAAAGGATGCATTTCCAATGCTGAAAGTTTTCATAGGATAAGGAGAAAACTGGACCCCGAAATTAGCACATAAGCACAACTACATACAGTCAGAGAAGCCAGAGCTGGAAAGAACCAGAGGCCAGCTGAACACTAGGAACATTGTGCATTCGCTCCGTTTGTTTCCATTCTTACGCTCTGCTATCTCCTTTAGCAGGATACAGCTCTTTCACGCACACATGTATTCCCGGGAGCAGCAGGAGTTACCTCAGGCGCACCTCGGGGCGATCTTCACGGCTAACAACAGCAGGGCAGCCTCTGAGCCCCAAAGCCCCGCTGCGCTGGCTCAGGCCGGCACCGATTCCTGCAGGACAGCAGGACCCGGCCTCCCATGGACCACGCAGGCCAGGAGGGTTTCACCGCCGGGAGGAGTATCCCGAATGCGNTGCCGGCAGCGCCCGCTCGGTCCCTCCGCCAGCGCCCGCCGCCGCCTCGGGCCGCTCAGTTCGGCGCCGCCATTTTGTCAGTGTCCCCGCCGCGGAGCCGCCCGGATATGGGCAGATCCCGGCCTGCCTCGCGCGGCTCCTGCCGCTCCCGGATGGAGCTGCGGCGGCTCCCGCCCGCCCCGGCGGGCAGCGGCAGCGCCCTGTAACCCCTGCGCGCCCGGGCGGGGGGGCCGCACGCACAGCACAGCCCCCGCTGCTGGGCATGGCTGGCTTCTCCCGAGCCAGTGCCGAGCACCACGGACAAATTGCTATCTTCTAATGTTTCGATTTTCTTTTTATGAGGGGGAGAAAATTCCGCAGAGCCTCGTGTTCCAGCTGATGCCCTAACGACGGACTCGCTACAGACCAAAAGGAACCCACCGGTTAGCAATCGGAGTGATCCATTTCATTTCCATCTTTTGCGTTTCAAATAAATCAGGAGCCAAAATTTAAGCTGCTCTAAGGAGCTATTTGGCAACTCAGTACCTTGCCCTGCAGAGGGAGGACTCCCCTCTGCCCAGTGCCCCATCCAGCTCCTGCAGCCAGACACACACGGAATGTGCATCAGGTAAGGTGTTCCTGCCACAGCAGACCCAGGCCACTCACGCCGACGTGAAAGTACACTCTAGAGTGGTTATGGTGGAAATGCCATGGAACACCTCGTAACTAACCTGTTCCTGCCCAAATACAGAGGTTTCTCCATCTTTCAGATTAAATCCAAGTTCCTGCAACATCTATTCGAATTATTTCAGTAAGTCAGACCACTACTCTTGTGCAAAATTTTTTATTAAAAAGAGAAAGGGTTCTTTGTAACAAAAAGCAGGTACAACGCTAATAATAAAATTAGCAGGTAAGACTTAATAAACCAGATGTGAATTTTTGACAAAGACTGTCTCAAGTTTAGAAAGTCTTCTTCTTACACCTGAAAACACAGCCAACACATCTGTAAATTATGACTTCTTAATTATAAACCCCACTTTTCTATTGGGAGATTTACCGGTGCATTATCAAGTTTTAACATGCAGCATCCATGATGAAGCTGTAAATAATTCAAAATAATGTTGCTAGAATGCTTAGATTCCTACAGAACCTTTCACATTTCATAGCTTTAACAGTTTTCCTTCCAACTCTCATGAACTCACATTAAAAGTTATGTTCCCCTATATATAGATATAAAAACGCAGCTTAAAAAAAAACAAACCCATCTCTTTCAGATGACATAAAAATTTCGACGAAGCCCACAGTTTTGCTTTAGAAATAATACTTGAAAATACCTTTACAGGGAAAAATAAAAATCCAGGGTTTACCTTTCCTTCTGTTTTTATGTGCATGTGTATTATGGACATCACTTTACAGCAAAGATTTTGCCCTTAGTGACTACTTTCCTGCTTGTCAAAACCAAGCAGGCAGCAGGGAAGAAAAGGCATGTACGCTTGCTCAGTTACCCATCCTGGAGCATCAAGCTGTCAGAATGTGAAGTACCTCACTTCTTCCACAGCACCAGGACCAATGTGAGGCCTCTCCCACACATGCCAATAACAGACTAATGAGTAGCATTAAGAATGAACCTGACGTTTCCCAGTCGTTCAAGCTGGTCAATACTTCAAAGGGATTCCGCAGTCACTTCATGCAAAAAGTTGTCTGTTCACATAAATAGCTTCTGCGTCAGTACCGTATACCAGACATGGTCCCAGAACGTCTAAACTATTCACAGACAAAGTCTGATTCGGAATCAGGTTGGTGATTTCCATGCGGTCTTTGGTCGGATCATTGCTTAGCCAGGCACTTACTACAGACTGGTTAATGGTACTGTGGGAAAGATAGGCAGTGCTTCTTCCTCCTGAAAGAAGGAAAGAGGGAAGACAAGGAAGCAAGTTTCAATTTAGTTTATATATTCTCTGAATTTGGAGAAACACAGTAGATATGGGTCAGACACAACAGAAATATAATTTTACATTTAAGTCAGTTTTCAGATTAGTTGAGATGTCATTTCTTTGGTAAATTAAAAAAGGAAAAAGCAGCTTAAAAAATCAAGTACTTGAAATAATTTTCTACCAGCTCTACCCTCAGTTAAGACAAGTACACCACATCAGCTATTAACTCATCTCACTGAACAGACTGTGTAAGTACCTGCAAGTTTCTCTAGCCAGATACTGAAGTAAGGATACAAGAACACAAGTCTGTTTATAGAGTGTCTTGCTCTATTTGGGGTTTTCAGCTTTGCTTCAATAACACTTATTCCCTACTGCTCCTCCTCCCTTACTTACTCTGCAGCAAGTGATGTATCTATATTAGACTTTGAATTTTTTCCACATAACATTTTAGATTCAAAATGAAGCATAAGATTAGCATTGTCATTCAGCATAACATTAGCAGGTGTCAGAAATTATGCTAAAGGATTTATACTTCATATACTTGAAAACATGCAGAGTCCAACTTGAATCAGGCATCCTGTAATTTCCATAGATAAAACTTAACTTTGAATGACAACTTCGAGGCCAAAGGCAGCAGGTGACATCTGAAAGTTTCCCCACTATTTACAGTCTGAAGTGACAAGCACTTAGCAGTCTTTGTGATTAGAGTGTGAAAATAAATGCTTATATCAAAAATCAGTATCATAACTTTAAAATCCTGCCACCATGCACAAGAATCCAGTTTCATTTATTGAAAGTTCCAATCATTACCCTGAATTGTAAATTCATAATTCTACAATCTCATTAACCTATCAGTTATTTTTGTATTCTAACTTAGTATAACTCCCCAGAGACTCAGGCTGCCTCTGTTTCTTTTCTACATACAGATGATTTTTAAGTGAAAAGAGTCTATATTTGAAATCAGAGATGTGCCCCTTTACACACTGGTCAGAGGGTAGCAGATTAAAAAAACCCAAACCAGTCCATGAAAAACCCTGCACAACTGTTTGCTGTATAAGTAGTTTTCCTCAAGTGCCTATCAGGACTTGCTTTCTAAGAAAAGAAACCTGCTTTTAATTTTCTGTATTAGGATTGTGTTATTAATTGGGTCATGTGAGAACACTGACTGTAATGATGTTACCAACTGACATATTCAGTGCAGATGGACTTCAAACATCCTTACCTTGATGAAGAAAAGATGGTTTTTCAGATACATTTGTGGAAGTATCCCAGTGCCAAAGAGATCCATCTTCAGAACACGTAAATAAATGATCAGGGTCAGAGGGATGGAAGTGAACTTCCCACACTGGAAGAATCAAACAAAACCACTTCAGAACAAGTGTCAAGTACTTTGATCAATTTGGGTAGTATGATGTAGACATGCATTTACAAGAACCCACACCTCCATCAAAACCTTTCATTTTTAATTGTGTATGGGGAGGAAACCCAAAGTTTCATCCTAAGTTATTTACTGCAGTTTTCCCTCTGCTGGCAGGGGGAAAGAAAAAAGAAGGGAAAAAAAAAGAAAAAGACCCTATTTTGTTGCATTTTCAGTACTGTGAAAATTGATAAATTCATCTGAATTCAGGCATTCTGCATAGTATCATGTCATCTTCCCTGCTATTAAGTTTAAATCTGCACATAGCATGCATTGCTTCCCAGGACACACATCATTTTTTGTCTAAATACCACACTGAAGAAGACATTTAAGTCAGTAAAACTTAATATCAAGAAATATTTTTACTCTTTTAATTTAATTGTAGCATCAAATCGCAAAATTTTCAGCATAAAATTAATTGCTGTCTTGTTCACATAGTTACCAGCAAAGTTAGCTGTTTCAGCACTGTGGAGACATCAAATGGACGTTGAGTTTCCCCTTTTTCCTCATGTTTTCAACTTTGTTAGTATCTGCATTCTGCTTTATTCTATCTGCCTAACACTGCACCAGCTTCCATGGCCATTTATACACCTACCCTGCTAGAAACACAGCCATTCTGATGAATTGCATCTAACAGCTCTATTAAAGAATTGCTTACTAAGTCTACTTTAAGTTTAGAGAGAGTTCACTTTTAGATAAGAACAGTCTCCTATATAGAGAAGGAAGCCAACTGGATGAAAACACATGGAGTAGTAGTAGGTATCCTGGGAAGAGTACGATGATGAAGACTGGGGATACAGAGTGAGGAAGGCCAAGGAGAAGCTGTACCTGAATCTGGCAAGGGATGAAAAGAACAGCAAGGGCTTCTACAGGTATGTCAGCCAGAAAAGGAAGGTCCAAGAAGGTGTACACCCCCCAGTAATGAGTGCTGGAAAACTGGTAACACTGGACAAGGACAAGCTTGAGCTACTCTGCTTTCTTGCCTCAGTCTTCAATGGCAACTCCTCTTCCCATACCTCTTAAGTGACAGGGTCTGGGGGAGCAAAGTCCTGCCCAGTGTAAGAGAAGCTAAGATTCATGATCACCTAAAGAACCTGAATGTACATAAATCTATGAAATGCATCCCAGAGTCCTGAAGGAATTGACTATGTAGTTGCCAAGCCACTCTCCGTATCTGAAAAGCTACAGCAGTCAGGTGAAGTACTAGGGAACTGGAAAAAGTAAAGATGGACACAAACCCATGTTTAAAAAGAGTAGAAAGGAAGACCCTGAGAACTACCAACCTTCAGCCTCAGCTCTGGTCCTGGGAAAAACATGGAACAAATCCTCCTAGAAGCTATGCTAAAACACATGAGGGACTTCTTACAAGGGCATACAGTGATAGGACAAAGGGGAATGGCTTTAAACTGACAGAGTAAGTTTAGATTAGGTTATTAGGAAGAAATTCTTTACTGTGAGGGTAGTGATGAGGCACTGGAACAGGTTTCCCAGAGAAGCTGTGAACGCCTCATCCCTGAACTGTTTAAAGCCAGGTTGGCTTGGCCTCTGAGCAACCTGCTAGTGGAAGGTGCCTCTACCCTTGGCAGGGGAGGTTGGAAGTAAATTAGCTTTAAGGTCCCTTCTAACCCAACCCATTCTATGATTCAATCAAGTACCAAGTATTGTGATTGTTTTCTACCACAGTTACAACAACTTATTTTTACAGGATCAGTCTCTAAAATGCCACCTCCTTCTTCCCTGTCCATTTCAGATACTTACTCTCTGCTTCATGAGCATTTAGCAGAGACACTGGCATAGTACCCTGCCTGATGTCCCATATACTCAGCATTCCATCCTGGCCCCCTGTGGCCACAATATGCTGCTGATTGGGATGCCTGTCCACACAGTGCAGTGGAACTCTGTCACCTGCCCTGCAAAGAGGAAAAAATGAAACAACCAAATAACACAAACATTAATTTTTTACTTAGCTTCTATTTTCCCTTTCTAAATCCCTAATTTGGCATCAGGAGCATTGACAAGTGAGGCACCAGTGTCAACAGCACCTGTAACATCTGACCACCCCAGGCTGAAGGCACATGACATCTACTGGAAACCAGAGGTATGGCAATAACGTGAAGCTACAATCGGCTTCTGTGCCCTATGGTACACACCTGACATCTACACAGCATCTGACAGCTTTAGAGGAGTGAAAAGACTTGCAGGCAAGTAATACTCTACATATACCTATAATAAACATCATCCTCATCATCTGATGCATGATATAATTATAGTTTTAGTATACATTAAGAGTTAAAAACGGAGACTGGGCACTAACAAAATCAGTCTATGAACAGCAATGGGAATTATTACACAGACAACAACAGGACTGAAATCTAGCTCATTTTGTTTCCTCACAGTACCTTTAAGGCACAAAGTTACCATTCAAATACATTCCAAGTGCCAGAAACCTTACATTACGCCTGTGGAGAAAAGCAAATATAAACGGGTAAAGAGTTTGGGGTTGAGGATTTAAAGTTTTTTTTCTCAAAAAAGAGAAGTGTACAGGTGTAATAGTCCTTCAAAAGTTAAATCATAAAATGACCTGCTAAGCACAATGCTGAGTCCCATCAGTGGTTCAGCCATTAAGCAGTCTGCCTTTGCTTATTTAAGTACCAAAGAAGTTAAAATCCTTTTAAAAAAATCAGTCATTTACCATCCTGTTGTTAGGAACTATTAGGAAAGATTTGAATCAGATTATGTAAAGTAGCACATGCTTTTCAGTAAGTAAAAAAGTGGAGGTCTTACAAAGAAAATATTTGAGATGGCTCATTTCTTTGCTGTCTCAGGTCCCATATTTTTAACTGTCCAATTGAATTTACTGTCAAGATCTCAGTTGTGCGAAGGAAAGTCACTGCATGGAGTGTACTGCTGTCTGCGTTGTCTGCAAGAGATGAGGAAAGCATTCAGTTAAACCTGTGCAATGCTGGTCTCCATTTAATTGCAATAAAATAACTCTTAATAGAGAACAGAACACAGCTGCTTATGGCTCCAGAAGACTTTTACATAACCTCTAACCTTAGAGATTTTTTTTTCCTACGTTAACTGACTACAAACCTATGCACTTTGTACTGCACTCCAAAATCCACTCAACAGTAACAAAAATACCAAGGCATTCCTGTGCAACTATTGAATGAGGTACAAGAGTTCTATCTTCAGGTTAGGGATTCAGCTTAGTGCCAGGGAAATGCCGAGGTGTCACTGAATTTGGAACCAGTACAACACATTGCTTACACCACAGAACTCCATCTGGAAGAACCTGAGAGCATCTTCCAAGATGTTCACTCTCTTCCCTCTCCAACTGTTACTGTAAAACCATGAACTTACAAATGCCTAGATGAATATAGAAATATATCTGAAATATGCTTCAAGTATTTGAATTCTGGAGCAATATAGGAATAATCTGGAACAAACATGTTCAACCTGGAATACTGAAATCAATACTCAGCTAACATTTTTGTTTTGTTACAATAAGCTGAAAACCAAACAACCCCCTCCAAACTAGACTAATTCTAGACTAGACTGGACTAATTCCAAAAACCAGGTATCTCACATACCTATGGTTCTTACTGCGTCTTTTTGGTCAGCTCTGAAGAGATTTATTCTACCATCTTCTCCAACAGTGACAATTTCTGGGTTGTTGCAGACGACTCCGGTACAGGCTGCTCCACCACAAGATGTGTCTTGATCCACATGATAATGGGCCTTCTCCCACCGGTGGTTGGCAGATAACGTCTAAGCAGTAACCAGACAAGAAATTGTGGTCTTAAATAATGAACCTGACAGAACAAAGCTTCCAGAGTACTCATGAAACCAGAAACAAGTGCCAGGAAAGCCACACTATTTCATAGGAATGAGAGCTTCCTACACAAATAGAAATCAAGAGATCTAAATTTTCACCAACTCTTAAGCACACAACCCTTCCACAAAATGTTAATTATTTCTTCTCTGAACTACTGTTTTCACATGACTTAGCAATCAGAAATAACACTATGGACTCTAAAATGTCTTTCACTAGGCTGATGTCTTCAATATTTCTCCGGGACAGGGGAAAAGAAGTAAGACCCTTAGAAAATAAAAGGTCAGATTCAGATCTTGATTGCAAGGAACTTAGTTTATTTCACTACACCAAATTATTAATTGACATTCACCTTTACTGTGTCATTGTGAACATATATAAAAAGGTTATTTTGCATTTATTTCCAGTGACTTATAATCAAAGCAAAAGACTACAGAGTTTACATATCTTCCTTCACATGACACTCATGAGAATTCATTCATCATTTGTTAGAATTGAATATGAGTCATTTAGTCAAGAATGCAAAAACTCTGATAGGGCAGGTCCAAGTCCATTAAAACCTATTGCCCCAAAACGCTCTAATGTCTTTAAGTATGTTTTCAGTGAACGGGCTGTTTGGTTACAGATACAGGCGAGGAGAGACCCCAATCTGTCTTGCTCTGGAATCTAGTTTATGTAGCATGTGTGCAAAATGCTATTTTCTTCCCTTACATGTGTTAAGTCAAAGCTTTTTTTAACAGACTTTAAAAAGAAATTGATTCTGGTAGCCAGATGTTTTTAATGCTAAGATCAAAGTGACCTGTATTACAGAGAATAGCATCTTAAAGCCAGTGCATGTCACACACCTGGTTATTTTGATGATGACGGAATATAGTTACAGTTCCTGTTGATGAGGCAACCACGATTCTCTCTTGATCCAAAAACTAGAGAGATAACAAGAATACTATTAGTCAATGTTAGTACGAGGATGATAATTTTGATCTTAGAGTAACCTAAATTATTGGTGGGTGGAGCGGAAAAAACCAAACCCACAAAAAACAAACCCACAAAACAATATTGACTTGTTTTGTCCTTTTTCTTCATGAGAATTTTTTGACCAATCTCAGCATTTTAACAGCTCATTTTCACTTAACTTCTCCTAAGTGACAAGCCCTTAAAAGTACGGATCTGTTTAACAGATATTTTACCTGCATATCCATAACATCACCATTGTGCTGGATGTCACACAGCAGATGAGGTTCTCCATGATATTCACCATTAAGGCCCGCATTTCCAAGGTCGCCAGCAGACCAAAGGGAGATTCTGTTATCCTGAACGGAAACGATACATTTACTCGAAAATTACTTTGAAAGTACTAAGCAATAAGCCTCAGCCAGGGAAAGCAATAGGCTGCGGGCTGCGCACCGCTCCTGAGGAAGCCGCCGCCGGCCGTAGGGAAGCGCTTGCCCAGGGATAACGCTGCCGTGCGGCGGGGCGGCCCCACGGCTTCTTTCGGGACGCGAGCATGGCATGGTCAAGCGAAGGGCGAGAGTGCCGAGCCAGGCAGAAATCTTAGTGCCGCAGAGCCAGGCAGAGCTCACGGCCGGCTCCGGCCCCGCTCTCCCGCGCCAAAAAGCGGAGGCGCAGGGGACAGAGATGGCGTGGGGTGC